>CM073755.1:4672718-4997718 GCA_037127355.1 Schoenoplectus tabernaemontani | reverse complement strand
TATAGAATCGGTTTTTAAAAAAAAAACAGCTGCTAAAAGATTAGAGTGGCATGGTTGTAAATTTTATTAAAATTATTAAAACCGGTTTTGTAAAACAACCGATTATAAATTTTTTTATTATAACCAATTATATGAAAACCGATTCCAATTGAATTGATTAAAATCGGTTATAAATAACCGGTTCTAAATTTTTTATTTTAAAACCGGTTTTAGCAAAAACAGGTTCTAAATTCTAAGAAAATTCAATCCGGTTATTAATAAAACCGGTTCTAAACTAAAATTTAATTCATATTAATTAAAACTGGTTCTAATTCATAATATTGAATTAGAAATTAGAACCGCTTTTTATAAAAACCGGTTCTAATTCAATTTTATGAATTAGAAATAAAAACCGGTTCTAATTCAATTTTATGAATTAGAACCGTTTTTTAATAAAAACCGGTTCTAATTAATATGAATTAGAACCGCTTTTTAATAAAAACCGGCTCTAAAGAATTTTTTTGCATCAACCAATAGAATTTCAATTTTTTGTTCCCACGGATTGCTATGTTTTTCAATCTAACCATTGATTCATGCTTATTCGACGATCTAAAAACCAAATTTAAAAATCTATATCCCACAAATTATCACTCTTCATCCTTCTATTTCATATATAAAAGAGATATTGAGAGACAGAGAAAAAGAAAGAAAGAGAAAGAGCAAATGTCGTCTTAAAGAAAGAAAAAAGAAAGTGAAAGAGAAAGACGGATTTGAAACTCGTCTTGAAGCTCAAAAATGGATTTGATGTTTATTTGAAGTTTTTAGTTTAGTTTTTTTATTTTTTCTTTAGAAATTGTAAAGATAGAAAATTTCTCATATTTTCTTTAATATGTAAATTATATATAATTATTTTATTAATGAAATATACTTTATTAGTTAATGGTAAAATTAAATTATTTAATCAAAATTTAAAGAAATCGAAACTAGAGAATATTAAGAAAAAAATACTATTTTTAGCAAATAGTACCATCACATAAAGATTATCTAATCGAATTAATATTGTATTAACTATTAAGTTTTTTTCAAATTAATTAATAGAATGCTCTACCTATTTTCTCTGAAATTAAAAGAAAAAAAAGAACAATTCTCAATATGAAAATATGATATTAAATATGAACGGGTCTCCACTAGCCATCTATTAAAAAAATATTTATTTGACGCATGTCAGCATAATAGAATGGTCGTCGCCTTTAGAACCGGTTATTTCAAATAACTGGTTCTAAAGGTTAGAGTTTAGAACCGGTTATTTGAAATATCCGGTTCTAATGGTTAGAGTTTAGAACCGGTTATTTTGAAATAACCGGTTCTAAAGGTTAGAATTTAGAATCGGTTATTTGAAATAATCGGTTTTAAATACCCCATTTAGCACCTCCTCTTAGCGTCGGTTTTTAAAACATTTAGCACCGCATAGTTTTAGAACCGGTGCTAAATTCTTTATATAACCGGTTCTAAAATATTTTTTTTGTGGTAGTGAATAATCAGTGAATTTCAAACGTGAAATTATTTTTTTTTCATATGTTTCTTATGCTTTAGTATTTCTTAATTATATTTTTTCCTGCTTTGGTTTTCATTTATATAAAACATTATGATTAAAATTTTTATAACTTCTATTATTTTTTTTGGATTTTTTTGTATTTTTGGAGTTTTTTACAGTTTTATTTTTTATTTTTTTATGAAATTATAAAAAAAGACCCGGATGGGACCTGTTCCCACCCCCTTGGCCCATCCATCCCGATCTGTGAGGAACCTGTCCGTGGGGTTCAACACGGATCAGATTAGGATTTTTTAGTTTTGAAATGCTTTCACACATCCCACCCCACCCGTACTTACTCATGACTCGTGATCCGTCCTCATCCGTAGCCCGGAGGGGTTTGAACTGGACTGTCCCAGACCAGCCCGTCTTCAACTCTCCATGACACGGCCGTCTGCCTCAACATGATGGCATGAACAACTAACTATTCAATATAAAATTGGGTGGGGATCACTTAACAATGGGTTATTTTGATGATCTTGATAATGAATTTTTAAATAAATACAAAAAAAAATTATGAATATATTCTTCTATTTATAAATTATTGTATATCTTTTATAAGGATTGCACAGTGAAGGTGTGATTCCATCGATATTGTGGGGGCTCTAACCCAATCTTGTTGCACTGAGTTGTTGTATAGAGGAAGAAGGGAAGTTAGGTCGCGTAAGAAAAAGGAGGGAGGCTTTGTTTCGGTTATATCCATGCTTGCCATAAAAATGTTTGCGCCTATTGAGGTAAGGGTGGAAGTCCAAAGGCATAGACGGTCTATTTCTTATAACCAAATCCATTTGATTAATAGTGATTTGTTCCGAAGCTTAAGGTTCATTATCTCTAACACTGTGCTAGTGCTCCACAAATGAGGGAGGAGAAAAAATAGAGGGAAGGTGAAATAAATGAAAGAGAGGAGGAGAGTAAACTTTTACACTTCAAATTGAAAGATAACAAATTGACATAAATTATATAGAAGAGTTTACTTTCATTCTCCTCCCCTTCCCCTTTGTCCCCTTCAAATTTAATTAATGTGGAGCAAGTAAATTAATTTGATCAGGTAAATATTTTAATATTTTTCCATTCCCTCCCCTCGTCTACTCAGGTCTGGAGCACAGCCTAAGCCTCCATTTTGTTTTGGGAGGGTTATTTTTGGCTAAGCAACGAGGCAATGGCCACCCGAGTAGGTATTCTTGGTACCCTCTCCACAAGAATCGTCTTGTAATTTTTTGGATTCAGTGAATGATCCATTTAGATAAAAACAGTGCTTGCATGTAGTGCATGGAGAGTGCATTTAGTACTGAGTTTGTTAGGACTTATCGACCCGCCATGGAAGCTTTCATTTCTCTGTTGTTAGAGATTTTATTTTTTTTTGCTTGAGATATGCTCAAAGTATCAGAGCATATTCTTTTACATTGTCAGTAATGACCTCATTTGTAAATAACAATCACTTAGTCTGTATCAAAATGATCACCTTTATCATATGATTTTGGATTTTTAATTTGTATAATATTTTTAAAAAATATATACCATACCATAAGTATTGGATTTACACTAGAATTACTTTTTTTATTTTTAAGTTAAAAAGGAGAATCAAACTATTTGATTTTAATTTATAAAAAATAATTTATAATCTGCTAGTCAGAGAATATTGGGTTTTGTCATTCAAAGAGTACTTTATTATATTTATTCTTTTGTTATTACTTGGAGCTAAGTCAAGTGGTGCCAATCTGTTCAGATGGATCAGGTCATATTTTTAGACACGTGAAAGACGAGATTAAAAGAGGTTCGGCCTCATCCAGCGGCGGACCCAGGTAAATCCAGGGGGGGCACGTGCCCCCCCTGGATTTTGAAAAATAGTGTTTTTCGGTAATGTTTTCGGCACGTGCCTCCTGAAAATTTTTTTTGCCCCCCCCTGAATTGTCTGGTTATTTTTATTGAGAAAAAAATATTTAATACCATGCATAATGAAATAATTATGCAAAGATATCTGTAGCTACCCACTAAACTGACTCAGGACCCGACCGGTGGTTAATGTTTTTTTTTGAGGAGTCGCCACCCGATATTCACCGGGAAAATACAAAGTTAAACATGTTTGCCCAAAGGATAAAAATTAGATTCGTGCATTGGTTATGAGTGTGGAAGGTGTTAGGCACCACACTCACCCGATTTACTCGGTCTTTACTAGTCTGGCCTTAAAATAAAATAAACAAGTAGTAAAAATAAAAGGTAATAGGATATTTTTATTAAAGTTATAAAGATAATAAAGAGAAGTAAAAAGAAATAAAAAGAAATGAAGAGTTCAGAATTATTCGAAAATATTGGCAAGTCGGAAAAAACCTCCTCCACCAGGCATTATCTTGACATTTGGGAATGATTTGCTTAACGACTTGGATGACTGAGTTTAATTTTATAAGTGGACACTATCGAAGTGTTGACGGGATTTCGACGCCAATACGGGAGCTTTGCTACAACCTATCCTTCTATAGCTCACTCATTTTCTTTTTGCTAAATTGGTTTAGACTTATATCTTTTCCACTCAATTCTTCGAATATTGATTTGCGCTCTTATAATTTTTCGCTCTCACCAGCCATGGTCCGAATGCAAAGTGGCAAAGGGTATTTATAGGTGAAGGAGGTCACATAATGCCATGCTATGCACAGTGTTCATATTAACTTCATGAAATGACCAACCAATGCATTTCTGATGCGCATGCCAGAAGGTTCATCGAAAGATTTAATTGCAGTTCAGACGGTGCATACTCAATTGAAACCTTTATATGCATGTAGTTTGACCAGCAAATGTCACATCCGACTTTCATTTCTCATTTTATTTACTCATTAAAGCTTTATGTAATATTGACTAATCTAGGATTATTTTACAAGGACAAAAAAATATTTTGTTCATGAAAAGTGCATTTTTCTCATTTTCCAGGGGACGTGCCTTATACATTTCTTTTAATTATTATCATTTTTCCAAGCAGCACCTGTTGCCCAAGATTTAATATTAACGTGGTTCATTATTTTTTCTCATGCAATAACATGGCATTTCAATGTTATCTGGTCAAACGAAAATTTCTGGTGACCATGAATTTGGATAATAATCCTTAAAGCAAGTGCGGAACTTTATTTTCCTCACAAAAATAATGCATCCATTGTCAAGAGGTTTTATTCTTATGATAATATTAATACGACCAGTGACTATTTCATGCTACAAAGCCATCTTACATGTTTATTTATTTATGCTATTAAGGCTATGATTTCCTTTAGACCAAGCTAGGACCAAGGACATGATTTTTATATTTCATGAGCCTATATTTGAACCAAGGATATGATTCTGCATTTATTTCTAATGAAGTCAAGTTTAGATGGTACGACATTATAAGCATGCCAGAAATTTTGGAATCTTTTAATTAATTGCTCAGATGCGTCTGTTCTGTTGTGTGTGAATTTTGACCATGACATGACATATCCTCCATCTTTTATTAATTATTATTTTTATTATCATTGAAGTTTCTTCCGAATGTCATAAAAGAAATTCGGTCTATGAAGGTTTAAGATCATGAGTTGCAGTTATATATGAAATATATATATGTATATATATTCCTGTTATTTATTATTTTTTATAATAATTGATCAAAATTTGAATAGCAACGGGATATTTTTGGAACTATGTTCTCTTTATTGATAATGTTATACGCTAAGGCATAATTGTCTCCATAAAATTTTCCTGTTCCTTTACGTAGCAACTTTGCTTTTTAATTTAATATGTTAATTTTTTATTTTTGTACATTGTCATTTATTTGATTTGATACTTCCATGCATGTTCACATTTATTCTGATTTGGACATCTCCATGAAGCATGGTACGATATAATATTTGACCGGTCAAAAAGCAACATGCATTCCTCTTTCCCATTTTTTGAAAATATTGGGACGTACACTCAGTTCTTCATCATGTGAGATATTTATTTTTATGATTTTTATTATTTAATCAGTGTTAATTTATGATGTTTATAACCTTGAATGAATTCTATTTAGGTGTATAATTTACGTCCCCTTGAAGGTTTATATCATTATTTAGTTCAAAATAATTTCTTTGTGATCATGAATCTAATAATTTTTTTTTTGATATGTATAGAAAATAATGTGCATTATGGCAGGTGACCACTCACGATTGCAAAACCATTTATTTATTTATGTTGTATTCTAGTGCATGATTCTTGCAAAGTTTATTTTGATTTGACATTTCTATGAGCTAGGTTGCATCAGGGACATTGATTTTAATTTTTCACAGAACTAGTTCTTGGACGTATTAAATATGAGTGGTGCAATTTTGACTGGTCAAGCAAAGTATAATTTTTAATTTTATTTATTTATTATTATTATTTTTTTATTAGAAGGAACTTTTGATATGAACGCATGTGGGATATATATGTTAATCAGGACATTACTTGCAAAACGTGATACCATTAAGCATGTCATTAGATTTATCATTTCATTTATTTATTTATTTATATATATATATTTTTATGTGGAAGATTTTGTCTAGTCAAAAATATTTTTCTCATGAACTTGCTTATTAAATAATTTTCTGGTGAATTTGCGATATGATTCTTGCAGACTTATATTGTTCTTGATTTGATATTTTCATGGAGCTGAAATTTAACTCAGGACAAGACTTTTGCATGTTGGTATGAAGTGCCTTTTATCATGAAGCCATATTGGACAAATGACCAAGATCCTTGCAGGTTCGTATTTTCAATTTGACACTTCCATGAGCTAAGTTGTACCAAGTACGCATTTATTTTGATTTGGACATCTCTATGAGATCAGTTTTGGATTTATATGACAAACATCAATTGACCGGTCAGGCAAAATGTGTTTCTCCTATTTTTAAATATTTGACCATTCAAAGTTCTTAATTTTATTTTTCATTGAGCAGATTTCCTCCTAAGAGCTCATAAAATATTACATTTTTGTTTCTCTTTAATCGTTATAATATTATAAGTCTTATAAAATTGTGCATACTTATGTGTTTTTTTTTTTAAATTAACAAGGCTAGTTATTTATTTATTTATTATTATAATAATAATAATTATTATTATTATTATCTTTTTAGTATTTTATTTTAGATTTATGATTGGAAAACCTTTGTAATTATGGTACGAATTTAGCTGGATCGTCACATTATGTTCTTTGTTGTTTTCTGGGATTTGATTAGCAAAGATATATGAATTTAATATTTTTTGTTTTTTTTTTCATGTTTATTATAAAATTATTTTTACTGTAATAATTAGCTTAATAAGGATGACTTGAGTAGTGCATGAAATAAATGATAATTTAATGTTAATTCTAAAATGCATACCTTATGAAAGTGATACCATGAGACTAAAAAAATATTTTAAATGGCTGGCTCGAGTAAACACTTATCTGAGTGCATGGGTTGAGAGTGTCATCCAAGTCGTTAATTTGAGGTGTCTACAATATCAAAATATAAAGTTCCTTAGTCGAAAACTTTCTTCATCAACTTGATTATCTATTACTTTGAGCTTTATTTTATTGTTATTTTAATATATAAAATATTATTATTTAATAAAAAATTTATTAGTTAAGTATATATATTAAATTATTATTATTTTTTATTTAGTACCCGATTAGTTAATGGATTTGAACCCGATAAGTCATTACAATCCGATAATTGCCCCCCCTAATCAAAATCCTAGATCCGCCACTGGCCTCATCCATTGTGTTGTTCTTAATTTCTTTTGAACTCGAAATCTCGAATTATCTTTTCGGCTGCACAAAAGAGATGCACTGAAATGCAACATGCATTAAGACCATTTTGCATTCTGTTAAGATTTTAAAATGCAAATTTACAACCGACAACTTATAAAATTTCATACAATTTTTAAGTTAATCGTGATGATAATCGGATCGTGCACTAGAAAAGTGTGATTATCTACTACAAAAGATAAATTTACATCCAACTCTAATAATTTAAGCTTAAGAGCAACTTGGTAGTTGACCAAATTGTGGTACATGATATCGGCCTAATAACACCAATCTTCAGGGGCAGATCCAAAAGAAGCTCAAGGTATAATTTTTTTTATAAATATCCTCTTATAATTATGTATATTTTCAGAACAAATTAAAAAAATATATTTATATTAAAGATTTTTTTTAAATTTGATCCTTAAAAAATTTTCAATTTTTACCTCGGAATCAAAGTCTGAATACATTCCGCCAATCTTGACTGATGTTTTCAACACGCGTAAAACATAGAACTCTATTTTGTTTGATCCGACCTGTCTAATTCAAAATACACGAGTCCGACCCCAAGTAAACAAATTTCTCTAATCACTATGAGTCACTTGATGTGTGGATCTGACCGGTTCCTTTTTAGATTAAATGTATCAATTCGGAGTAGTATGACTTTTTTTTATATATATTTTGCGAGATGATTATGACAGCAATTGCTTTCTCTTCACTACACCATTTACAGGGTCGGGCAACAAAAATATTTGTTGCAATAGATATAAAATGGTTGCATTAGAATGAATTTGCAATGAAGAAGATTGGTTGTCAGTCGTTGCAATATGTCTCGTGGCAACAGATTCGCAACCACTATCTTGTTGCAATTGATGTTTTCTATTGCAACATAATTCTTGTCGCAACAAAACTTGTTGCAATAGATATATTGCTACGAATATATTGTTGCAATATGCATTTAAGGCAACAAAAGAATTGTGGCAAAATGTATGTTATTGCAACAATTAGTACCGTAGCAACTCATCAATCTAATGCAACACGAAAATCGTTGGAATTTTTGTAGCAATAAATAAATTATTGCAACAATAAAGTATTGCAACAAATGTTATGGTCTTCGTTGTTATAGCTCTACTAGGGTTCGATGACCCATTGAATTATTCTAATAAATATTTTGTGGCATTGAATGATTTCAAGCTTCTAAATATCATTTTCTAATATTATTTCATTAGTAATATAATTATAAGTACAATCTAAATAAAAGACAAAAATTAAATGACAACTTTCATTGAAGCATTAATTTTTCAATCAATATCCAAATTTACATTAATTATAAAAAAAACACGAAAATACATGACACGGTAGTTCCAATCCTATGATTAATGCTAATGCTAAGTGATTCATCATATGCAATCGATATGTTTTTCCTCCTAAACGAAAATAGCCCTCCAGAAAATGGCTCGTTATTCACATCTATAAAGGAAAAAAACAAATCAATCAAATATATATAAAGTTCAGACAAAATAATGGCTTTTGATGAAGCATATAACCCCAAAAAAGAAGTTAATAGTATATTAGTATGATATTTTTAACCAAGTGAATATCTAGCATAGTAAAATTTTACCAGTCCTCCCATACTAATTTTCTACATAAGAAATAATTCAATTACCAATACTTGGCACCAAAACTATAATTCATTTATATATATATATATATATATATATATATATATATATATATAATCATAAACTCAAATAACCCTTACGTCGAAAAATTCTGCAAGAGATCCAAACCATGTAGCGTTTATGCACCATTTGGAAGCTCTGTTGCCTTTAAATCTGAAACATATCTTTTATCAAACCTGAAAATCAAAATAGTCGACTCTAAATAATTAATAAAGCTCAAGTTCAATAATTTATGCTAATCAATGTTATTTCTGGATTTGAGCAATTGGGTGAAATCATGAGCGTGAAACATGTGGTGCATGTGAACATGTCAGTTACTAGGGTTGCAATTATTGGAAAAAAGGTTGATTACTACGAGTTGGAAAACACCAACCTTCCAAATAAGAATGGTAATGGCAAGACCAATGGTTATTTGTCCGTCTATTTGTAAAATCCTTTGCACAACAAATTACAGCATCTGTTGATTGGTATGCATCGCTCTGTAATGTTCAATACATTAGAAGATCCAAAAAATGTAAGTTATAATTTGAGTTTTTCCATGGGAATATCTACTGAGGTTAAAGAACTAGTGATAATATCATGCAGTAAAAAGGAATATTTAATTAAAATTACAGCATGATACTTCATGACCTTCAAACGACATCTTTTTTATGCACAAGGCAATAGTTACTCCAAGCTGCAGGATTCAATTTATTCAGATTTGACAAAGATTGTGCTTGCACTGTGTCAGTGAACCTCAAATAAATATATTGGAGAAAATACAACAATGAGATGTCTAGAAAACTTAATGCTTGCATAGCAAAGTGATCAAATATGCAAACAGATAGTAATGTTGGAAGTGTGTGATGTTCTCCATGTGTGTGTGTGTGAGAGAAAGGAAACTAACCGTCTAATAAGTGAAAAGCTCTGCCTCATTGTCGCCATAAAGCTCGGGTGACCGACTAGAAAGAAACACCATCGCTTCAGATTATCTTCAATTATCTTCTATTTAATTTGCATTTTAAATTGCATTTGTATAATTTCTACAATTTTTTCAATAAAGTAGACATCTTGGAGATACATTTACTAAAAATTCTCGGTTTAAACATAGAGCATAAATTACACTCCGAATTAAAAAACATAAAACAATGAACAATCAAGAGGGGCCTGGAATAGGCATGGTATGGTGCTGAACTTAAAGCAGAACTGGTTCTGACACTAGACGCATTCTGGCAGCATTCTTGTCGAGTACCAGGGCTGACAGGCCTATGAACAAGTACTTACCTAACATAATTCAAACCGTTAAAATTGAAAATAAATGAAACATGGACATTTCCAAGATAGTGAAAAAAACTCACCATGCTGGGCCAAAGCTCAAATAGTGAACAAAAAACTCACTATTTTTTTTTCAGGAGTACAACAAGACTAAGACTAGTAGTAGGCAATCTGATCCCATTTAATATAGCATTAGAACTAATAGCAGAGGTGATCAACTGAACAATACTAGATCCAAACCTTCTAACAAGTCAAGGCTGGGTGATTAGGTGGCCATGTTCGGGTCAAGCCTGGTCGGTGGACACGTCTGGGCCAACAACATTGCCAACCATAATGCATCACACTTCAGTTAAGGTCCCACTATGCAAGCTAACATATCCAAGACTTTGTTTCAAGTCTTTTTAATTGTCCAAGGATAATCAACTACTCTCCCCTTTGTTGGCTTTGATTTATTACCAAAAATAGGCCAACAGCACAACCCAGAAGTCATATTTTTGGACAGAGTTACCATACTTGTTCTCACAAGCGAAGGCTCTTCCCGAAATAACTTCAAAGGCTCGTGAGATGCCATTAATGATTCTGCAACAAATATTAAACCAGCATGTGCCATTATCTGATTGTCTAACAACTACTTCAAGTGAAAAAGGTTGTCTTGCAAGCATATGTGGTATAGGAGTGCCAGGGACCATTGCTAACTCCAATGTTGAAAATGTATCGCCTTTCTTCGAAGAGATGGAATGAGCGAAGTCCCGATAGGCAAGTATTAAGTGTCTTAAAGTTCTCTGTAGTTTCAAATTGTGATTTTGACTAACTTCACGCACCATCCCTCAAATATATATTAAAATAAAAATAACATCCACAAAGCTCCATAACATTATTGCAGCCAGCACATATTCCTCAACAGTGCGTGAAGTTAAACTCTCAAATCACCAGTTAAATTATGTTTTGCATAGTTGTACCAAACTGAATGAAAAGAGTTACCAGGTTAGGAAGTACATTCTGATATCTAATTGTATGCTTTTGTGACTTCTGAAGCAACAACCTAGAAAAAACAATCCTCTGCTGTAAAACATTGAAGTAAATCTTGCCAAATAAATTAATCTTGACCAGGAAGAACTAATTTCATCACCATACAATTAGATATCACACCATGATGAAAAAGCATAATGAAGACGGAGGCTAATCCAACGGGTCCACACGCCAAACTGAGAATCAGTCATTCAAGATCGCATTTCTCCTAAAAGTTACTTTAATTGAAACCAATATATTACTGCAAGTATGAGATTCTAATATAAAAAACTTTCTTCACAGATTACTCAATGAGTCAGACCCAACCCCTTTTAGGTTTCAAGTTCAGTCATACTTGTATCTGTTCTTTCAAGGCCTCATGTTTGACCACAGTTTTCAGTTACTGAACAGAAAAGAGGCAAGATAGTTTTCACGAATGCTGGCACCAGAAAAAAGAACAAAAAAATAGTGAAAAAAAGGGAGGGAGAGAGATTCTGACCTTGGCGGTTGCAACAAAAAAGTTCTTATTCCATTGGGGTTTCACTTTCATCGTGTGAGAATGGCAGTCACGAGGCTCAGAGATACTTGCAAGAAGAGGAAGAGAGGCGGGAGGCGGATTGGAAAGAGGAGGTGAGAGGTGGAGTGAGGCGATGTCGAGGATAAGTGCCCGTGACTGCATCAGAAAGAAGCAAGGCGCAAGAAGAGGGGTGCGCGAAAGAGAGTTTCTCTACGGAGGAGAAGAGGGAGAGATGAAGAGAGGCAGAGAGGGGGAGCGAGCGAGAAAGCCAAGGGCTGCGTTTTCATCGAGAGAGGGGCAGTGCGGTTATGAACATAAATGTGAAATGAACATAAATGGCGGGGCAGAGTGAAAATTTGTGATTCGGTTAATCCAAATTGTCTGGCATCCAAATGTTGGAATCTAATCGCATTTAAATTGAAATACTAGTCATATTAAAATTAACTCTATAAATTTTTTTATATTTTTAATGCACAATTTTCTATTCGGTCATATACTCTGAATTTTCTATCCAAATTAGTCAAGCTACATTGTTTGTCAGAGCATAATTTACCGATTAGAGTTAAAAATCATCTAAGTTTGCAATCCAAATTAATAAGCTAAGTTTATTTACAGTTTTCTCAAAGAAGAGGGACACTTTGACAATGACTATTTTATCTTAAAAGTGGGGGGAAAAAGTTTATATAATGTATTCTTGAAAATAGTATTTTCAAATTTTATATAATTTGATTTTCATTTGATAGTTTCTGATTACTACAAAGACTTATATTATCATTTATCATGTACATTAGAAGTTTCATTTTGCATAGTATGTAATGATGCACATTAGAGTGGCTTGTGATTCATATTAAGTTCTGAACTTATGTTGCTCATATAGTAGAAGATACCACAAAATTTGTATATTAGAAATCTTATAATGTATAATATTAGAGGTCGGGTTTGACATCTAATTTTTTTAAAATAATTTTTGTATATTAGACATATTCTTTCCACAGAATTTGTAGGAGATTGTTTTGAACTTAATACAATAATAATATTACAAATGAGTTACATAATAAAATGATTAACATGCATAATAAATCGAGAAGGGTTCCAATGCCTCCAACTTTTTGGGCCACAAGATGCCACAAATTCAATTTTATATTTAAATTTTAAAATTTCATATTCAAATTTGAAATCAAAACTGTTGATCTTGTTTATATTCATATGAGATGCATGCTTGAAAATTTCATAATTGATTAATTTTATTACAATCATTTCTAGTATGAGATGAACTTAAAAATCATAAAAATTCACAAGCATACATCTCACATAAATATAAACAAGATCAAATACTAAATGAAAATTTTAAATGAAAAATTGAATTTGTGGCATCTTGTGGTGCAAAAAGTTGATGGCATTGAACCCTCCTCTAATGAATCATCTAAAATACATAATTAGTCTATGTCATTGACTGCATCAATCGTATCCGCTCCATTATTTGATATGAAGTACATTACTTGATATAATAATTACAAATTATATTTGTAATGTGTAATGTTTGTTGAGAACTTCTAGAATTTTGTGAAGAGGGTTTGTTATTATTAATATTTATAATTATTTTATTATTTTGTTTCAATATTTATAATTATTTTATCCCATGGATTATCAACTCATTTTTCATCTGTTTTCTTATATAAAAAGAGAGGTGAGAGAGACATAGAAAGAAATAAGAAAGAAAGAAGAGAGAGAAATAATAAAAATCAAAATTCAACCATTTCAATTTCAAATGGTCATAACTTTTGATAGAAAACTCTGATTGAGACGTTCTACATGGCCACGGAAAGCTTACGACGCAAGCTCAAAAACGCAATCCACCGAAATTTGACGCAAGCTTACCACCATTTTCGAGGTCAAAAATCATTGTCTTCAAGCTCAAAAACGCATTTGAAGTTTTATAACTTCTTTGTTTCATTTCTTTCTTTGGATTTTTTCATAGAAATTGTATAATTTTATTATTGAATGAGTGAATAATATACAATAAGTGATATTAAGACATAACAAGATAATTAAATACTTAAATAAATATTTTAATTAAATGACAAGATAATTGTCTCTTAATCAATTTCGATCCCTTAATGAATTTAATTATATAATTACACATAACAAGATAATTAAATAAATATTTTAAAATAAACTAAATTAAAAAAATAAATATTAAGACCTGTTTGAGTTGTGTGTATTTCATATTGCTTATAATAATTTTATAGTTTTAAGCATTAATTTGTATCAGGTCCTATATATTTTGCAAATTAGGACATCATTCAACCGATTTGAAATAAAAAGGTTATAAATAAAGTGTTAAAAATATTGGTCACCAAAATTACTTGGGAAGTCCCTGCTCTTAATTTTAGCCAGGCAACGTCCTTTCGTAATATTTTTTATTCTATTTTTAAAAACCGCCAGGCAACCTCCTCACGTTTATTATTATTATTGGGTAATGAATATAATATAATGAAATAACTTCTATCCACTTTCCCTATTCAATCACCGTCTTTTCTCCTATTGAAGATCTTCAAATCTCAACATCTCTTCTTCAAGCATCTGCACTTATTCAAATCTCAACATCTCTGCACTTTCCAGGTTTTTCTTTTGTTACCCCTCATATTAGTATGGCTTAATAAGTCCTCCTTATTGCAGATTATGGTTGCAATCTAATTAATTAGTTGCAAGAAAACAAACAGAATGCAACGAAAAATATTTGAAGCGATATGCACAGTCTAATGCATCGGATTATTTCTCCGTTGCAATAATTGGTTGCAATATTCTCCATTTGGCGTAGTGCTTCGACAAGTTCGATGTTAATGAAAGTTTGGGAGTAGACGGATATGATGCTAATGTAAGTAAAATTCTACAGTACTCATCAATTTTATTTTTTTAAGGCAGCAGGGTAAAACTCTACACATTAGCACATATTTTGGAATTAATAACAGATAGGACTGCATTTCCGAAGGCTCAAGTACCATCAGTCCGAACACTTAACCTTAAATTATATTTAATGGGTTTTATACAGCCTCCTTCACTCAGGGCATATCTCGACTAAACATACATCGAGATAGGTATACGCAAGTTCTAGGTCACTAAAACTCGAGATCACTGAATAACTGCCTATTGCTATGAGTAGCGGCTATAATTAGTCATAATCTCGATAACCGCCCACTATTATGAATAACGGTTATCATTGATCACGACCTAAAATAATACAACTAAATATGGCAAACCCACCGACTTGTCATTACATGCATATTCTATTTTTAGTAGTATCCATTAATATTGTGTGGGAACCGACCATAATTCTCACGCCCCCATTCCCCTATATAAAGTCTCGCCTAGGACAGTGAAAGAGATCTGACTTTGACACACGCACAAGAGTTTATATATCAGAGTAGCTCTCGTACCCCCTCTACACACACTCACACTTACACATCATATAATTTTTACTTTGACACGGTCTATCCTCCTAAGACAGGACATATCTATTAGTTTTATGTCCTAGGAGCCAATCAAATATTGATGGCTTTATATTTTATTCATGCATTGGATGATTTTATCATTTTGTTCCTTGAGTATTTTATTATAAATAGACCATTTGGGTTGATGACTTGGAATTGCAGAACTCTATTAAATAAATTAATAAATAATAAATACTCTAAATGTCCCTAATCAAGATAATTAGCAGGAACACTAATTATCGGAGAAGATTAGTATGTGGATTGAAAGATGATCAGGTTCTGCAGATCATATGATAAAGCGTTATCAATTTAATCACATAAATAACTAATAGCGATTAGTTTATTGGACATGACCCAAATGAAACAATGAATGGATTGTGTTTGTGTCATCATTTTGTTTCATTAGTATTTTGAATTCTATGTATGAGATGGTTCATCTTTTTCACATAAAGATTGATCATAGTGAGTATTTTCTAACGCTGACCATAACAGGCAGTCATAAGGATCATGCTTCTTTGTTCATGAATTATGTAGGAATAAAGTTGTTCATCAAGAATACTATGTCCCTCATAATGAGTGATGATATCTTTGGGCCCCTTGATGAAGTATGATTGTAAGCATGCAATATATATAATTAAGTGATTAATTATATACAATCAGCTTTGGATCAAGAAATGAATAAATCGCAAGGATGACACATTCCTACCTTGGATTATTCTTGATATCATGTGACATAAGAATTAACACAATAAGAAATATATTTTCTTGTATAGGATCGTAATATTATAATGTAGATATTATCGTGTCAATTGGGTAGTCGTAATGTGTTGCTAGATACCGCTTACGACTTGTAGAATTAAAAGGAGTTTTATTTTTATGCCAACATAACATAGATCCTCCCGGTCACACCATATAGGCTCTTAACTAACGTGACGAGAATTCGGTCATAGAGATGACAACCTTAATCACTAATATGTGTAACATATTATAATATGAGAAATTAATTATTTGGGCCATAATAATTAATTGGATTAATTAGTCACAAATAATATATTGTTTGGGCCATTATAATTAATAGGACTAATTTGGCCACAAAACAATATGGCCCATTGAAGGGAAATTTGCCATGAGAAGAGAGAGAAAGACAAAAGTTATTTGATTGTATGAAAAGCAACAAATATGGTTGTATAAAAAGTTACAATAGCAATTAACCTTTTATCAAAAGTTGAAAAAGGTGTAACTTTTTATTAATGAAAATATTTTGAAATATATCAAAATATGGGGATATAACCCCTTGGCTGTCCACCTCTCTCTCCATCCCATTTTTCTTCTTCTTGTTCTCATATTTCTTGTTCTCATGTGTTGAGAAAAATCCAGAAAATTAAAGAGTTAATTTTGAAGGGTTGAAACTTTGATTAAGGAAAATACTAATTTGTTCTACTAGCATAGAACTATTAGTAGTTAGTTAATCCTAGGTGGATACTTGGAGATGCGTCATTCTTTTGGCGCTCGGGAAGATAGGAGAAGAGCTCGCAACCACCATCCTTGGAAGTCTACACCTTCGATTACGATATTGAAGGAGGTATGAGCTTCTTAACCCCTTTTCGGTTTAAGTATCAACTAGATAACAATGGATCCTTGGTTGTTGCTTGTAAAATTTTTGAAATTTATACCATATGCATAACCTAAAATCCTAACAATATCATCCACAGTTTTTAGTAATAATAAGTTTTATTAAATTAATATTATTAAAAATAAGAGTGAGAAACGTAAAATTTTAAATATACGAATGGCGTATACACAGCGCGCCACTGGCGGTGGCGCGTTCACTGCGCGTTTGAAACTAAGTATTCAAATAGTAGGATAGAATTGTTGACCAACCCAAAATCTAAATCCTAAATCCTAAAAAAATATTTTAGCAATATAACATTAAAAACTTATAAAATATCATTTTTTTGTCAGTCTCATCATTCATGACCCAACAAATACGGATCTCCTCAATCAAATTGAGGAGCTCAAAGAGATGATCTGGCAGATGAATCTATGGGTGCAAAATCCAAAAGATGAGCTGATTTTCATAAGTCAGATAATGATTTTAATAAATCAAGTGACGGTCAAAGCCCTTAGAGTGTATTAGCCTCCGCGATTTGATGACTTATTTGATATGTATTTTGAATAAAATTTATGAAATTATTTAAAATATTTTTTGAACTAAACATTTATTTGTGTTATAGGTTCGACGATAGCCGCTCGTGAGATTTTGATGGCTAAGATTAAGAAATTAGAGGAGATAACCAATCATCGCGTTTGACTGCTTTTTAGTAAGACTTTATGTTCGTTGTGAGACTTTATATTAATTTGTGACTTAATTTAATTATGTTATTTATTGATATTTTTTTTTATCGGATTGCTGATAGAACCGAAACTCTAAATCTTAATCCCTAAATCCTAGCTAAACTCAAAAATTCTAAACCTTAAATCCTAATTAACATAAGAATATATTATTATTCTTCAGATGGATCATGAATATATAATCATTTGAATATATAAGAGGTATTGATGGATTTTTAAATCATGCCACTAAAAATATGAGACAAAAGAATGATCATATAATTCTTTGTCTGTGTCGGAATTCTCAGAATGTACGTAGATTTTATAATATTGAAGATATAAGAAATTATTTAATTATGTATGGATTTAAAGAATGATATACTCGATGGATATGACATGGTGAGTGAAATAATGAAGGATCAACTAATGCCACGATAAATGATGAATCAAGTGGTGAATTGAAATGAGGACATCGAGCTACCGGATGAATTGGTAGATTAAAATATTTATAACGAAAGTTTGGATAAAATAATAAATGACGTGAACTAGATTTTATTCATATTCCTGATGTGTTGGTAATAGCATGGTGCAAGTTTTAAACCTTTAGCACTAAGAAAAATGATAGTTGCAAGTATACAACTTGTGCGAAGTAGTACTTAAGATGTCGAATCCATATGGACAAGGTTTATTAATTTTAAACCTAGCAATTTTAATCCTAAGTATTTAAAAGATTATTTATTCAAGTAATGGTTTGATTAAGGGACTAAATAATTAAATAATTAATAAAAAGTGCCCAGTTCTAAAGTTTTTAAAGATCAATATGAGAGACCTAAAGTTAACAGGTCTACAATCCATTTACTCATGAGAATAAATTTATTTGCTAATTTAATTATTTAATTATTATGAATTTTTGTCATATAAATATGATATCAAGAACTAATTTCTTAGATTAAAATCAAATCTAGGGTAATTAGGGCTTAATAATCAATCATCGAATTAGGACCTAAAGTTCATATTTAGTTATGTTGTACTAAATCAAATTATTTCTCAATTAAGTATTTCATAAAATGATTTGGCGTAATATACAACAATCTTCTAAGTAATTAATCTCTTTTTTTAGTTTTTGATTACTAACTACTTAGATATTTTTTTTATTTGGGTTTAAGTCTTCAATTCCACAATCTTAAAATAAAACCCTAAGATAAAAATAAAAATAGAAAGAAATAATAATAATAAATAATTAACTTAATAAATTCTAATATAAAGAAGTAAATTTTATGTTACAACCCTAACCCTAAAGAGGTGTTTAGTCTTTCATGAAAAAAAATAAACTCAAGATAAATCATTAAGTACAGAGAATAAAAAAACACAAAGGAATTGAAAAACCAAGAATCATCAATGGTTGAATTTTTATCTCTTCTTTTTTCTCTCTCTAGCAACCTTTTCTTTTTCCCTCTCTCCAAACTTTAAAACTGCCCTTCACTCTGTCCCAGAGAAAGAAAAACTAAGAAACCCTATCAAATTTTGTCTCTTGCCTAAAATAAATTGTATACTAAATTTAGCATTTCTTGTTTCAAATCAAATCTTTATAACTCATAAAGATATGTTTGTGGCCTGCAAAGACATATAGAAATGACTTTGATAAGTTTCTTTGTGGCCCGCAAAGAAATCTTTACGGGTTGCAAACCTTTTGAACTTGAGTCTTTTTTGGATTTGCCGAGCCCCGACCTCTTTGTAGATCTTTGTGGCCCACAAAGAAATCTTTACGGGTTACAAACCTGTGGAATTTGCACTTTTTTACTTTGCTTGAAATCTCGATCTCCAATTAGTGGTTGATTTGTCTCGATTCTTCTTGTAACTGCATTTAAACATAAAAATAGAACAGTATCATGAACTTGCACACTTTTAATCCTAATTTAACCTAAATACTACAAGTTAAAATCAATTTTATTACACTAACCCTATGTTTTGGTATGTAGAAATTTGGTTCATCAATTCTTGAAATGTTTAAAAAAATTTATAATGAATCTAACATTACGTTATTTCTTGATTGTACAAATTGTATGAAAATATCAACTGTTTTTTAAATAATATAACTTGAAAGCCAAAATTTAATAGAGCGATAATAGTTTATCATCTTTGCTTTAATTTTTTGGAAATAAACTTTCAAAAAATAATGAGTTGTTAGATTTGACCTTTAAGGTTAAAAAATATTATGTCTTTTGATTATAGAAGTTAAAAAAATTCATGCATATCCGAATGATAATATTCTATGTCAGGATGAATATAGTGATGTAAATAAATATTCAAAATGTAAGACATTACAGTACAAACCGAATTATAATTGGAAGGGGGCATTTGGAGAATTATAACTCGATCCTTCTCATTACCCTGGTTAATCTATGAATGTAAGCTCGAGTTCGCTCGGTGGGACCTTGCTTCATGTCCAGAAGAGATTCTATCATAACTCGGGGTATTTTGATGTGGGTATACCTCTAGAGAAATAAGTTTGTAAAATCATTGAAGGATCTAATAGATCCTGGTGAAAGAGTCTTATACCAATCTCATGCCTCCCCTATTAGGTATGTGGAAAATATCTCGTAGATGATGCCATCAGTAGTCCCGAGCAAGCTTAATCTTTTATGAAAGCCATAGATGAATGACTCAGCATTTTTTTGATCATCGCTTCCTTTGAATGTCTCCAGCGAATAAGGGATCTTGATGTTTTGTAGAGTTAGTTGGTACATTTCTGGCGACAAAGGACCCAAGGCGGGTCTAAATCGCTTGGGATGTGGTGATTTTTCATATTTGGCCATATGGTCCTCCACTCTTTTTCGCACAATTTCTTCTATTTGGTCGGCTGTCACATAAGCACCTTGGTAGACATAGGGGAGCTATCTCTAATCCGAGAATACTCATGCATTTGGGAGTGCTGGGGGTTTTCGTAGTGAATATGGCTTGGGGGTGGTCTGTCTTTAGGAATGTATGGTTCATCCCTAGTGGTGGATGCATGGCGATTGGCAGACGACACTACTGGTTGCGATTGTCCATTAGCTGGAGTAGGGTTAGTTTCTGTTGCAAGATGCTATGTGCTTGAGATGCTTTTCTACAGGCTAGGTGGAATTGGCGGGTATATAGAAAAGGTTTGGGCATGATATCCAGAAAAGGATGTTACCGGAATGTTGGTTCCACATCCCGGATACTGTGAGTAATAGAGTGTGTGGAGCTGGATGTAACAGTTACTGGGGTATGAAGGTATATATTGTAAAGCTTGTGGAGGAAGTATATTACTCGTAGGTAGTCATTGGGTAGTGGTTCTAACTTATGGGGTTTGAAGGGGTTGGCCTCCGCTCTGAAGTGTGGTGTTGATCATTCTGATATTGACGACATACGTCGGTATGCTTACAGTGGTTGTTGCCACGGATGCTGAAGTAGTTATGGGCATGGCTACGAGTGTCATCGGTTCAATGACATCTGTATCCGAGAAGAGGCACCTTGCTACGGGGTTGTGGGTAGATAGCTGTTACTGGCGGAATCTTCATGATAAACAGGCACCTAATCTTCACTAGGTTTATTGGCCATCATTGCTCTCAAAAATCAAGAACTAACTCACAAAGCTTCCTTAGTCTCTTGTTTGCAAGTTAGCCCCACGGTGGATGATACAGTTTTTATTATTAATAATTATTATTAAATTAATATTATTAAAAATAAGAGTGAGAACCGTAAAATTTCAAATATACGAATGGCCGCGCGCCATTAGTGGCGCGGACGACAACGCGCTTTGCACGGTGGCGCGTTTCGTCAAACCCCGCGCAACGCCTCCATCTCACTTGCGCGTTTTGTATATATAAGAAGTAAATGTGCCCCTTTGGCGTGTGACGCGTTTCGTAAAAATAATGAAACGCGCCCGCGGCGTGGCGCGTTTCGTAAAAATAATGAAACGTGCCCGCCGGTGGCGCGTTTCAAACGCGCGATGAACGCGCGCCCATCGCCGGTGGCGCGCACGCCATTCGTATATTTAAAATTTTACGTTTCTCACTCTTATTTTTAATAATATTAATTTAATAAAACTTATTATTACTAAAAACTGGGAGTAGGCCAACGAATAGAAAGACTAGGGAGTAAGAAGGGAGAAGATCGATCAACTAGCAAGTAACAAAACAAGAAGGAACTAAATTTATACTTAGCAAATATTTTAAAGACAGTGACATCTCTAAAAATAAAGAGGATAAGCCTTTAGTAACCGTTATTAAGTAAAAACCGTTGCTAAATTTATATTCAACAATAACGGTTTTTTTGTGATAACCACTATTAAGTCTCTCCCAACAATTTAGATAGTTTTCAAAGGATATTTTAATATTTTTTTAATAGAAAACCATTATAAATTATGTTGACTATTATTATATTTTTTAACAATGGATTTCCCTTGTGACTGTTATCAATTAAGTGTTGTTATAGTAACAGTAGCCGGAAAGTAGAAAAATTATAGCATATAAAACTGACGGCACACAAGCCCCACAGACATACTTTCTTGCCATATTAATTCACTCTCTTAATTCAACAACCGTCGCCTATTCTCCTATAAATCCCAGAGAATCATCCATTGCAATTTGCAAGTGGAATGTCTCATCACAAGCGCCTCATTTCTAACTAGTCAAATACCCACCGATTTCTTGAAGCAGGTACCAATAAGTGCGCACTTTAGAAAATGGAAGCAAAGAGCAAGCACTTTGTTCTAGTCCATGGCATGTGTCATGGAGCATGGTGCTGGTACAAGATTGCCGCTCTGCTAGAAGCGGCCGGTCACCATGTGACGGCCCCTGAACTGTCAGCTTCAGGCATAAACCCCAGGAGAATCGAGGAGGTGGAATCGTTCGCCGATTACTGCCGGCCTCTGTTGGAAGTCATGGCCGCCATCCCAAAAGAAGAGAAGGTGATCCTTGTGGGACACAGTTTGGGGGGCTTTGGCATTGCACTTGCCATGGAGAAATTCCCAGACAAGATATCTGCAGCTGTATTTGTTACTGCTGTGATGCCCAGTGAAATGCTTTCTGTCGCCAACATTGAAGAAGAGGTTTGGAAATTTTATTTCATTATATGCGAAACTGTGAAGGTTAAATTATTGTGTATAACGTTTTGGAATAGTCTTTTGACTAATATGCACTGCACTCAATTTCCCATGGCTCAGCTTTTTGTCTCCATCAAAGTTAATCTAAGTTCTAGAATTTACCGCCCCGATTAATTGGCAGAACTTTATTTTTTTAGGAGCTGATGATTTTGCCCAAATGTTTGTCCCTAAATTTATCCCCAAAAATTGACTCATAATTGTCTGGGTCAAATTTTCAATATTATTTATACCAATAAACCTTATTATTTATAACTAAACAAATAGTCATTTAGATCCGACTTCAGACCTCCTATCATCATAGCTATTTATAACAAATGTTGTAATTATTTATATTTAACAAATTAATTATTATGAGGTTAATAATAGTCCTAAGTGTTTTTTCCTCAAAAAAATTGTCAAATTTCTGCAAGGCGCAAATACAAAAGTCAATAATGCGCTCCACAACTCTATGGATCACTTGCTCTTTGATGCTATTTAAACTAAACATTATGTCTATTTATATATAATAAAGCAATAATTTATATTAAGTATAGAAAAAAAAATTATAACTACAATAGCAATATGAAAGTCAACAACGAAATTCATAATCTACTTGCTCCATCATTCGGGTACTATTTATACCGAACACTCTGGTTATTTAAAGATAACAAAATAATTATATATACTAAGTATAAAAATACATTAATATAAAATGTAAAGCGTCAATATAAAAATCAACTACGATCGTAGCAACCAACTTATTTTAGCTATTCGTATTTGTTCAAGTGTTTATTTGTACTGGTCATTGTTATTGATGAATGCAAGAAAATTTTTTTAATGGCATAAATGAACTTGGTTTTTAGCTATTTATAATTATTAATAAACTTATTTATACTAAATCATTTAATTATTAAGAGCTATAACAATAATGTTTTCTTAATGTTGGGTAATGCATGATCTTCTTCTATTTATTATGGTAATTGATCTTATTATACTATTTGATTTGCTATTAATATCAACTACTAAAACAATATATTTTTTATGCATCACATCAGGAGCGGTATTAGTTCAAACATCTTACGGGCTTGAAAAGTTCAAAAAAAAAAGTTAAGAGATACTATGAAACCGACAAGTATTAGTTCGAGAGATAGAGAGTAAGATTAATTTCAATGAAATATGGATTGGAAGTAATTTCATGAAACTCAATAGAAAGTAATAGCCCCGAGAAAAGGTAGATTATTATAGAAGAAAAAAAAATCATTCAATCACTGATTAAGTTTTCCAATACAACATAACGAAAGCAATCAAGACATAATACAAAATTTATGTAACAGTTTTTTGTGTTTATGTAATTATTATTTAAAAACTCAAATAGACAAACTAATTTGATAAATTTCTATGATGAAATCATTTAGAAAACTTATGGAAAGTGGAAAAAATATATAAGCATCCAAATCATTATTATGGCAAAAACACAAAAAATAATATGGAAAAAAATAAAAAAGCAATCATAAAACTTTAACCGTGATTAACAATCCCAAATAGATATGAGATATGAATTTTTTTTTGATAAAATATTGAAGCGAGATGCAAGAAAATTTTAATTCTATGAGAATATAAAAGATGGATATGAGAATTGGAAAGATGTGGACATATATAAATAACCACGGGTCAATAAATATTCAAATTTCAAAGTTATTAAAAAGGGGCGCCTTTTATTTAAGAAGTTTCAAAATAATAACTACCGTCAAAAAACAGAAAGAATCATTGGGGACTGACTCCCGGGGACAATAATATTTATCTTTTTTTTTTTACTAATTTTACTTTTTTTTTAGTGCCTTCCAGCATGCTAATTTACTAGAAAAAGGAATGATCTGGAATTCGACGCAAATAATAATAATAATAATAATTTCCTATGATATTCTACTACTCCCGTAATTAAGTTGCGAGTGCGTGCGTGTTGTTCACTAGTGGTAATTTTGGAAGTGTGATAGAATAGTATTTTTTTTTGGAAGAGTGGTAGAAGAGCGGTATTCTTGACTATTCGGAAGGGCGAAAATATCGTTTGACAATTGTTACTCAGAATAATTAAAATATGAATAATTATGATACTTATAATGATGATGATAATAAAAATAATAATAAAATAATAATCATAATAGTAAGATAATAATAATAATAATAAAATATTATAATAGTAATATAATAAAAATATAAACATAATCATAATATAGTAATATAATAATAAAATATTATAATTACAATCATAATTATAATAATATAATAATAATAAGTAATCATAATTTTAATAATATAATCATAATATAATAATCATAATCATAATCATGATAATTATAATTATAGTCATAATCATAATAATATAACCATAATCATAATAATAATAATATAATAATAAAAATATAATCCTAATCATAAAATAATTATAAATAATTATAATTATAATAATATAATAATAAATTAATCATAAATATAATCAACATATAATAATATAATACAATATAATAAAATAATAATAAAATAATAAAAATAATCATAAAAAATAATAATATTATAATAGTAATATAATAAAAATATAAACATAATCATAATATAGTAATATAATAATAATAAATTATAATTACAATCATAATTATAATAATATAATAATAATAATAATAAGTAATCATAATTTTAATAATATAATCATAATATAATAATCATAATCATAATCATGATAATAATAGTTATAGTCATAATCATAATAATATAACCATAATCATAATCATAATAATATAATAATAAAAATATAATCATAATCATAAAAATAATTATAAATAATTATAATTATAATTATATAATAATAAATTAATCATAACTATAATCAATATATAATAATATAAAACAACATAATAAAATAATAATAAAGTAATAAAAAATAAACATAATAAATAATAATATTATAATAGTAATATAATAAAAATATAAACATAATCTAATATAGTAATATAATAATAAAAAAATATAATTACAATCATATAATAATAAGTAATCATAATTTTAATAATATAATCATAATATAATAATCATAATCATAATCATGATAATAATAATTATAGTCATATTCATAATAATATAACCATAATCATAATCATAATAGTATAATAATAAAAATATAATCATAATCATAAAAATAATTATAATTATAATAATAAATTAATCATCACTATAATCAACATAATAAAATAATAATAAGTAATAATAATCATAACCATAATCATCATAATATAATAATAAATAATCTTGATCATAATAATATAATAATAAAATAATTATATTTATATTCATAATATAATAATATAATTTTAGAATTATATTTATAATAATAATAAATAATATAATAATACTAATGGTAATGATAATATAATAACAATAATGATAATAATAATTTAATAATAATAATATAATGATGATAATAATAAATAATAATAATCATAATATTAATATAATAATAAATTATAATCATAAATATAATATAATAATATAATAATACTAAATCTTAATCATAATCATAATCATAATAATATAATATAATATAATATAATATAATCAAACAATAATCGCTATTCGACGAGAACTAATCCGTATTCCACCTATAAGTTTGTATACCTGGGATTCTTAGTTACTATTCCAACTTTTTGCTATTCCATTGAGTGCCAAGCACTCCCTAAATTTACAGTGAATTCGGATCCCTCAATAATCTATGGTTCCATTTTTAGATGATATTTTATAATTGGAGGCTGATAATAATCCCCAAGCATTTATCTCCATAAATATCCCCAAACTTTGACTCCCGCGAATTTAGTAGTTGAAACGCCAAAAGTCTTTCGCGATTTGACCATAATCGCAGAGAAATAAAAATTTTGAATTTTCGCGAGTTGACCGTAACTGCAATCATTTGGCACAAAAAAAATGCTATTTTTTGTGACCATAACATACAATCTCAGCGACATCAATTAGATTCACTATTTTTTTCTGTTTCTAGGCAACTGATCGATTAATTTATAATCAACCGTTAGTTTATATTAATTGACCATAAATGTTTGGATTATTTACAACAACAATAAATTTGACACAAAAAATCAGCGCGCCATCAATTGATTTTCATTCTGACATTATTTATATCTTTAGTTGTCTCTATTTATATTTACTGTGCCTGTTACTAAAATTCTAATAACTTAAAATATTGTTATTTGATATCCATGTTATTTATATCTACGCTTTTGGTAATTGTTGTATCTATTGGCATCAACTATCAATTTTATTTATATCTATTAATTTTTGCTATATACATCAACCGACTTTGGTGGTTAAATTTCACCATTTATACAAATAAATAATCACAACACTTGATATAAATAGCACAGTATAATAGATATAAGTAAATTTGATAGTTTTTATGAAGTGCTAACTCTCTCTAATTTTCTTAAAGAGACGCCATTTCAATTTCAATTTTTTTTGAATTATTAATGTGCTATGAAGTTCTAAAAATGGAAAGTCGGAAACATATAAAAAGTTAATTGAATGCTTAAAATGGAAATTTTTCGTTTGGGGACAACGAATGGGGATAAAAGGCGGGGATGATAATAATATTCCTTTATAATTAGCTGCTGCTTGATATGCTACTCGCTACTCGCTACACATCGAACCTGTACGGAATAATATACGTAGAACCTTGTCGCTTACTCGATCGCTTCTCGTTTTTAAAAAAAAATAACATTGTGCTGGTTTTCTAATAAAATAAGGAAAACATTTTTTTGGACTTTTTGATTTGGAAATTCTTTTATAAGTTTGTCTAGAAAAGGTCACCATCAATCGTGGCTGAACGCATTGGACACCATAACCATATGCCAAAATGCGTATATTTCAGCCTTTTCGCACTCCAAACCAAAACCAAGTCTTTTTTTTTAATCTTTTAATACAATACCGTTGTCCGTAGATCAACTCCACATAAAATAATTCAGGTATAATATTGTGAGCAATTTTTGTATGTATCAAAAAATTTAGCAGTTATTTTGGCATAAAATCTCAATTTGCTTTTCAAAGAGAAGGCATCACTTATCGAAAGCAAAAAAATCTTCCTGAAGAAGGAAAAACCAACTGTAGATTCTAATTCCTGAAATTTGTTACATTCCTCCAAGAAAAGTGGGAACAAAAACCGCACTTACGTGTCAGGGACGTGCTATTCATACCAAAAATTTTGCTCAGCTCATCAAATAAATTTGTTTTAAACTATAATATTCCTTCTAGTTAAATTTTTAAATAATCACAGTAATAAATTTTCAATAAAATAGTGATAAAATTTTAAACATCTATGTTGCAGTGAGTATTAAAAACTAATAATATTTCAAAAAAAAATTGTTTGATATGTAGAGCAAATTTTTCGATGTAAATAGCACCTCACATTTCAATCATCTCGGCCATGGGGCTTTTCTAGCCTAGTTTCAGTATTCTGTGGCAAATCAGATTTAACTTGGTTAATAAGTAATGTACTTGTTTTGTTATGACAGTACTTTAAGGGGTATCCACCAGAGTATTACATGGATTCAACAATCTCCATGAACTTGGAAACGTCAGGACCGAAGCCCCTGCTCACGTTGGGGCCCACTTATCTTGCCACCAAGATGTACCAGCTCTGCTCATCTGAGGTACAATATATATCTCTTTAATGGTGCATCCACAGGTCAGTTTTTTGGTGGCGGTTGCACTTAAAAGCTGTATTGTAAGCATATAATGCTATATGAAAAAAAAAGTAATTAAATTTTATCATCTTGTTAAAAGGACTTGACCTTGGCAAAAATGCTCTTGAGGCCAGGAGGCACATTTTATACGGACCCTGCGAAGAAAGACATGCTTACTCAAGAAAATTATGGCTCGGTAAATCGAATTTTTATTGTGTGCAAGCAAGACAAGGCAATAAAACTGGAGTTCCAAAAATGGATGGTGGAGCAAAGCCCTGATACTGAGGTGAAAGAGATTGAAGGAGCTGATCACATGGCCATGCTTTCCCAGCCTGAAGAACTCTCCTGTTTGCTAATAGAGATTGCTAAAAAGCACTAGTGCAGCATTAACAAACTCTTTCTAAAGGAGTCTTAACTGAATTGATTTCGACAAGTGTGCTTTAATTTGTAATTGTCAGTGAAGTGCATTATTAAATTTTAATGTTCCTATTGAACATTTTTGTATTGCGTTTTAATTCAATGTAAAAGCATGTTTGCTCTCCAAACAAGGATATGATGATTCAATATCAAGTAGTTCATCAGATTACAACTCTAAAAATTAAGATCAAGAAGTGATAGGCAAACCATATTACCTCTCTATATTTCTTTTAGTTTAGAGGTATAGTTTCTTTTCTGTCAATCAAATCAGGATTAGTCTGCCTTTCTAGAATACTAGGGTTTGGGTCCATAACAGAGTAAACAAGGAGGATTATGATATGTATTAAGATTGGTACGGGATTAGAATGTGTTTGCATATGGTAAATGATAACATACTTTAATTACTTTTCTATTTTGAAATCATTTTTGACAACTGTTTTGTTTCTGGCTGAATAATTTCAGTTTGCTAGTTTGATTTGTTCTCAATGTACCGGGATGTGGTACAAGGCTAGCAGTTGGAATTCAACAAATGTAGGAGTAATGCAATTCTAAATCCCTGATATACAGGGGTTGTGGTACCAGTCGGTTTCTGTTTCAACAAAGGAACAGGTGGTACTTCATTATTGTTAAAAACAAAAAAGTAAAATAGAAACAAATATCATTTTTTTCTTTGCAACGATATTCCTGTGCTCAATTTTCTCTTGTGAACCACATACCTTGTAGTTTCTGAGAGGAATTAAATGAACTTCATAAATGTGTAAAATCAAGCTAATAAGAGGTAGAGAGATATTGCAATAAAATTTACTTTTTATTATAATTATTTTCTCTTCCACTACAATAGACAAATGGCGACAAACCCATTTATAACCAGTACCTAGCACAACTATAGAAATTAAAAGGACAGTTAAGTTAAAGACATCAAACATTATGTATATATAAAACAACTATTAAAAATAACTGTACAAGTAGCCAAGCAATACCTGCGGCATCAAGTATTCTATGGCCAGGCAAGCAATCAATATTTTGTACTTCATATTCTCAACCATTAACTACTATTTGGAGTTTGTTACACGAAACTCGTGACAAATTCTCTGAAACTGCCTGTGTCAGATTTTGATCTTTAAACTTGCTATCCAAATTAAGGCTGAAACATATATATAGAGATTGATATCAGTAAAAGAAAACATCAATTATTGTTTGCCTTGAGACTAATCTAGAGAAAGAGAAAGAGAGAGAGAGAGAGAGAGAGAGTACTTGGGATCAAGTGATATTTTCTGAATCTCCCTGATAGCTGAGCTGGCAGCATATAGACACATCTTATCCACCTGAAGTTGCAACAAGTTTTAAAATAAGAATTTCAATTTGAAACATACCCTATATTTTATTCAGAATCAAGAAAGTCTAGCATAAAGCACACAAAGGATACAACTACGCTACTACTGCATTTCTCTTAAATGTGCTGGCTATATTACCACTTCATCTCAGGTTCCTTTAATAGGTCAACCTTGTTATCCCATTTTGTTAGAGGAAGCGGTGACAGCCATTGAGGTATTTATTTGAGGAGCTGAGAAAAGGATACAGAAGCCATTTCTTCTTCTGTTTATAAAGCCATTTCATGGAATTTTGAGGTTCATATGAAGTATGAACAAAAAGATTGTCAAACTACTTTGATAATTTTAAGAAAGTACGCATGATTTGGCGGCACTTCAGGAGAACAGAGCAAGGAAAGGTATATGATATATTTTCATTCCATTTGTGCCAGCATCCAAGCTGTTGCTCAATTTTCTTTTCTTTTCTTTTTTCTTTTTGCAGGACCAATGCTTGCATATTCTGCATGACCAGAAACTGATTTTCTTTTTAATTAGATTTATGTACCTCCAGCATATTTAATTTTGCATGATGATCATTTGGGAGGCAACGAATATCTCGAGTGATGCGTGCTGCCTCCTGTATGCTCTCCGGCAACATAAACTCAAGCTTCAATTGCACAGATGACTGCAATTTATATAAAAAACATAGAAGAAAAGGAAGAAGGCTTAATGCTCAAATTTCCGAGAGAAGAAAAAAAAATACAAAGCCAAGTTACTCTCATTCTCTGAGTATAAAGGAATAGAACCACTAGCACACAGCCCTGAGTGAAGTCCAGTACTAAACATTCACAAACAGTAAACAGGACTTGATTTTTTCCCTTCTGCAATCTGTGTGATTACCCAAGATTTATATCACTATCAAAACAGAAGGTGCATGCCATAAAAGTTTGTACAGGTTTGGAATCAGCCAGACCAAGTATTGGCTCGTCTTGCATTCATTTGAGGTTCTTATGATGGCAGGAACTGGTATTGTGTACAAACAGATCACCAACCTCCCTACTGTGTCAGTTCCAAATCCTTGATTATAGCAAATAAAAGATTTGAACAGCTTCACTATCTCATTCAAGGGTGATTTCTTCCTAAGAATTTTATTACAGCACATGATGTGAATAGTTGCGTAGGCAGAGAAGCATTACCCAAATGTACCCAACTTGAAATGCACAACCAGCAGGTATGAAAATAGCATCACCAATCTGTTGTTTAATCGACCAAGGTTGTATTCCTGTTATGTAGAAAAATACCAACACATAAGAATCAATATACCCAGAACAATTTCACACAAGTTTATTCTAAAGTTGCAATACAAGTTATAGGTTATACTTCGGGTTAATTCCCTAAAATTAGATCCTGTCAATTACAGTGCCACTAACTTACCATATTCATTCTTCAATAATACTTTTATTTCTTCATCGAGGAAAATAGCCCCATCATAAACAGGCTGCTCAACCTGAGAACAGAACTTATAATCAACATAATTATCTCAATATGATTCAAAGTGTTACTACAATTACAAGAGGATTGACAGAGAAAACAACATAAAATTATACAGAAGAGATGGTCAAGGACATAAACAAATTGTTTTGCTACAAGAATCATAACCAAATTACCGAATAAGATTGATGTGTGCGTCCAATCTCCTGCCAATGAGTTTTCAGAAATTCATTTAATTTTGGTACATCCTCCCTTTGGATAACATCCCAAACAGCTCCAACAAAGTTTTCTCTCTCCAAATCAAAGCCATTGACACTTCTGTTACCTTCAAACTCATGATTGTGATTCAGACTTTCTTTTTGTTGATATAGTCCAGTTGTGTGCATCAACATAAAAACCTGCAAATTTAACCAAACGGTAATTAGTAAGGATTGATGCTTCATTCAGATTAACTGTTCAAAAATGGATAAAACAATATTGGTGATATAATATTTCAAAATAGCCCAAACAAGGTCAGTAACCTGAAGAATGACAAATCTTGCTATTTCCTATATAATGATAGTTTGCTTTATTTAAAACGTAATATATGCTAACTCCAAGGAAAGGGTTTGTCTATGTTGCATGAGCATACCACATCACACATATTGACTTGGAGGTTAATCACAGAATTCCCATAAGAGACCGATAACCTGGGGCCCATTTCAGGCAAGGAGCTGTCATGTGGTAGCTTAGCTGGGAGATTTGAAACACCCCACTTGGGATGGATGAAATCAATTAGAGGAAAATTCACAAGAAATTCAGGTCTCTGGCAAACAAGGAATTCTTCAAGAATATCAGTAGATGGCCATCCTGTAAGCTGCAAAATCTGAGAAGCCGATTCACTCTGTAGTATATTTGTATCTGAATATCCTCTTAGAAACTCGGCTAGTTCAACCTCCACCTGTCAGAGTACAAAACAGTATCAATTAATTGAGAACTATCAAATTAACTCCACCTGTCAGAGTACAAAACAGTATCAGTTAATTCAAAACTATCAAATTAACTCCCACAAACTTGTTAGGTTGAATACAGGAAGGAAATACATACCAGTCACCCTACCCATAGCAAACAATAATAATGCTAATTGACAAACTAAATGTGAAAAATATAGTTTTCCATTTCACTCACCTCAGATTGATTTTTACAATCCATAGCCTTGACAATTAACCTATCATCCAGTTCTTTATCAATTGTCTCCTTTATTCCTCTCCATATGGTTAGTGGATCCCAGCTCGAAGCCAGAGGCATCTCAAAAGAATGCCTAACAACAACTGGTGTACCTCTCTCCCAATATTTAAAAAACTGTCTGAAACCCTCCTGTTTTACCTCATCCTGCAAGGCACAATATGGTGAACTGACTAGTTCACCAGTCACACACGAAGGGTCCATTTGCTCCAGCACCCGACACCCATATACCATTTCCTCAGTATTTTTCGCAAGCTTTGAGATCCAGTTTATCTTGAGTATGCGCCTAAGGATCAGTTCTGGCCTCCCACAACCACCTGATGTGTGGGGCCCACATGGGATAGTGCCACTTCTGCTGGCTTTCCAGGAAGGAAATAATTCAGAAAAATGGATAGAACATATTCCCTTTGGTTCATGAACAGTTTTTGATGTATCACGGATATCACGACAGCAAGTCAGGCAGAGATCATAGAAGCAATTGGTGCAGTGTCTGTGATAGTCAAAGATAGGCACCTTGCAAAAATCACTTGAAGACGAAATAAATTTCAGTATCAACAACGAGATTATTATAGGTTATGGTAACCTTAAAGCAGTATAATTCAGAAAATCAACTGTACTGTTGGCAAATAGATTAAAATCTTTTGGATTATTAGATAACATACATCTGAATTCCTCTCTTCAGAATTGCAATATCCTAGTTATAGAATAAACTAATTCCTACCGAAACAAACTTGACTGCCACTATTGCTTATAACTGCTTTTAAAACAGAAAGCAAATGAATTAGTAAACAAGCATAGGTGGGATAAAACTTTACCAAAGAATCTGCTGGTCAGGATCTATCTTTGCTCTTGGTATATCAACCTTAGATCCTGGGGATAAAAAGAAAGAATTTATCACCATGAGAGAGAGAACTTTATCAATGATGGAATGGTGATTAAGATTTCAGTAGTACCATGTACTTTAGCTTCAATACCAATCTCAAAGCACTGATCAGCATATATCTGCTTTACCACTGGTAGAACATATAAGAGAAGCCTGTGAAGATGCTTCAATTTCTCTATTCCACCCATTTCTTGCACCTTAGCCTGAATGAAATGTAATTTTAAAAAATATGGAACAAAAAAAAAATTAAATAGGACCAAAACATGGGAATGACTAGACTGATCCAAGCCTCATATATAAGAGAAAAAAATGATTAAAAGATCTAGTACCTTAATCAAATTATCTCCTTGCAAGCAAATTTGGCAGTTGCAAATACCACGACAAGCAGGACAAACCTTCTTTATCTCATCCCATGGAATTTCAGGATACCTAGTAGTTGATACAATATAAAATTAAGAAAATATATTATAATAAATAACAGTAATTGTCTACATGCCAATCTTATACCAGTATAGTGCTGATAACGACTCTACTAACATGTTTTATGTTACCAGCCAGAGCGCAACAATATCTGAGGAAATATGAGCAGCTACTAAAATATGGTAGATTTTTGTACCACTTGGAGATACAATCAGCACAGTAACCCTTCTTGTTGCAGCTGGTACACAATAATCCCCTAGCATTCTCTTTGCATTGGTGGCAAATCAATTCAGTCAGTCTTTCTGGAATAGCACAGACCTTCAAGGAAATGTCCGCTAGCTGCCAACCAAAAATCAATCCAAACAATTCATTCATTGATATGCTCCTCCATGAAGACCATGCTCAAAATTTCATGTTGCACTCCAAAGAAAATTATGTCATATATTATAAAGACAACTTGATACTAATAGAATATATGATCCTCCAATTCATACCTTTAGGGTAAATAACTACAGAAGATGCTCCATTTTTATTATTGTTCGACAATTTGCATACAATGTGGCAGCAATAGTACTCTATAGGCATCCACAGGACATGAAATTTTTTTGTTATTTTCTTTTTGCAGTTGTAAACCATACAAGTCATTACCAACATGAAAAAGCCCAATAAAAAGTTAATGAGAACAATATGTAATTGTAAACAATAAAACAAAAAGATACTTTAACAAAATAACAGTAACTCACCACAGGTCTTGGGCCAATGCCATTTCCAACAAACTCCCTGCCATCCCCATTAGTAATATTATCGTTACCATCCACTCCATTATTCGAAAATACCAATTTTGACCCTGCCTCCTTTCTCTCTCTATTAACAACACCATTGGCAACATAACCCATCCAGCTAAACTTGTCTCCAAACCGCCTAGAAGGAGAGATTGAACCAATGTTCAAACCAGCACCTGAAGACCCATTAATCTGGGCCCCAATATCCTCCTCCTCCTGGGCCATCCGCCGAGCCTTTTTGAGGCTGGCGCGTAGGGCTGAGTTTGCAGCTCGCTTCTTGGCCTGGATATAATGCTTCTCACAAACCGTCTTGTCAGGCATTGAAAGTGCACTGCACCGCCACTGCTTGCCATCAGATCTCTTGCACCGAAGTTCCTCCGGCACACCATTTATTTCGAGAGACATCACACCCAGTCTTAGTTGGTCCATTGATACTATTGGAGGCAGTAGCACCTGCAGTTGACTAAAAGTCAAACTGATGTACAAAGTTATTAGATTAGAGTTAGTTACAGTTAGTTGGATGATTTTGTATTGGATATACACATGATACCTCCAGTGCAACATGGACTGGACAGGTGCACAAGAGTCGAGCAAAACAGAATCACTATTACTAATCCTAAGTCCTAACTGTAAACCTTAGTTCAACTAGAGTTAGATTAGAATATAGAGATAGGCTAACTCAGTATGAGCGTGCACATTTTGTAATTATCGACTAACTGAGCATAACTCTGTATAAGTTACGCTACGACTAGTCGCCATTCACGAAGTACAAAATATGTTTTACTTCATGCTTATATCTCTCATTTTTAAATTCAAAAACCCCATCCGAACCGTTGAACATGATCGCCATATTAAAAAATATGCTTGGATACCAACTTCACATTTAAAAAAAAAATTCTATTTTTTTGGAGGGTGGAAAATCGTTACTGTTGGATGGTCTAGAAATCATTATATCAATCCATTTTCTACCCCTTCAAAAGAATAGAAAAAAATTCCAAAAAAAAACATAAAATTTGGTCTTCAAGCATATTTTAATATGGAGATCACATTGAACGGTTGGATCGGTCTTTTAAATTTAAAAATGAGAGATATGGTGTGAAGTACAAAAGCATTTTGTACTAACAACTAACCTAGCATGACCTTCCATGAGCTTAACTAAAATATAACAAACCATCTCCAAATTTTGATTTATGCTGCTCGATAAATTTTTTAAATCAAATCTTATGGAATACAAAAGTTTTCTATTTTTTGAGCTTTTAAATATTTGTTTCGGATTTTTAAAAGTGAACCACTTCATATACAAATGTTGATTGATTATTTTATAAGTATTTTATAGTCGTCTTAAAAAATGTAAAACGACTACTTAAAAAATTCAAAAAATTAGATAATTTTTGTATTCCATAATATTTTGATATAAAGAATTTATTGAGCAACATAAATCAAAATTTGAAGTTGATTTGATATTTTTTTGAGTTGAGCTCACGGAAGACCCATAAGCTTAAGCTCACACTAGCTTTACTCATATATACACAATTGTAAATCTTGCATTGTACAATCAAGATGGAATACAAAACTCTTTTCTCCAGAAATACCAATACTCTTGTTATCAGTATATTTCTCAGATTTTACATGGTATCAAAGCCGATGGCTGACGCCATCCTCACCTCCTCCACCTCATCCACTGTCTCCACTACCAGAGAACAACACAGTTCTGCCTCCTTCACCTAGCTCTTCAATCAATATCTCTACACTTTCTTCTTCCTCCTCTCAATCAGATTCTATTATTACCCTTACCCTCCCAATTGCTACAAAATTCACTCAAACTAACTTCCTTACCTGGAAATCACAAATAATCTCATCAATGCTATAACAGTATAACCTTACCAAATTCATCAATCCATCCCCTCCGAAATCTACTATTCAATCCGTCTCAGGGCAGATCAAAATAAATCCAGATTACTTACCTTGGCATCCTCAGGATCAGTTGTTACTTGGTTGGATGCGCTCCTCTTTGACAGAATTCATGCAAGCTCAGGTGGTTTCTTGCATGACTACATTCGATCTCCGGTCGACTCTACAAGAAACTTTCTCTTCTACTTCTCGAGCACGATTGACTGATCTGAAGCGACAACTTCAAACTGCTAAAAAAGGATCAGCTTCTTGCTCAGAATTTCTTCAACAACTGCTTAGACTAGCAGATGAATATCTCCGACGACGACCTGGTGCTGGCGGTTCTTAACGGGCTTGGGCAGGACTTCAATTCCTTTGTTGCCGCTTTCACAGCAGCTAGTCGCCACGATCCTCGTACTTTCGCCGATTTTCAAGGAACAGTCAGTCACGAGGCCTCGTCACGATAGTTTCTGTTCTTTCCCATCTCTTTGTTCTCCCTCAGCCTTCATGATTCGCTCAGGTCAAGGCTAACCCGGTAACCCGTTTCCCAAACCTAACAATTGAGATCCGAAGCACTTTAATGTTATTGGACCAAATAACATGGGCCCAAAGCCTGTTTATCCAAACATACCCTATCTAAACGTGAAAATTCAATCCGAGAAACATTATCCATCGATAGAGATCCGAGAAACATTATCCATCTATTCCAATCCATCCGGCTGACAGCGTATCGGAGTTAGGAGTTATGATAGATATCTAAACCTGAAAATTCAATCCGAATAAATGGTTCAGTATATATAGATTTAAAATAATTTTATATATTTTTTGTATTATTTTAAATTTTCATTTTATTTTTTTGAATCTTGCATAAATTTGAATCTGAATCAGTTTAAATTGGTTTTAGCATCCGTTTGGCACCTCTTTCTGAAAAAGTGCACTCTTCCTAATTTTTCAAATATCAAACATTAAGATATAAAAGCGAAATAACACTCTTCTGCTATTGCAAATGAGAGCTCGAATAGCAGGAGAGAGGAGAGAGAACAATTGCAAAACACTCTAATGATACTATTTCAATATAATTTGTACGAAATAATATTTACACTCATGTGAATAATATTCTTTTTTCACTCTTACCAAATATCATTATTCTATCACTGATATTATTCTATCACTATTTTTCTTTTGCTATTGAAATGACTCTATTCTAATGTTATTTTTATTTGCCAAAATGAAATCTTAATAATAATATTTTTTCTATAGCAAACTTTATAATCGTAATCATAGTAGTTAAATTAGTCTCAATAATAATTAAATCATATTATATTTAAAAAAATATTTCATACAAGTTAATTAAATTAATATTTTAATATTAAATTATACTTTGTGATGTAAATTAAGAAGATTTTATTTATGTTAAACATATATATTATTATTTTTAATATTCAAATTCAAAATACAAAATATAATTCGAATCTAATCTGATATGATAACTGCTGATGGATATAATTCAGATTTGAATCCTTAAATTTTAATTGAATATGAATTTGTATATAGATTTTATGGATTTATATTAAAATCATACTAGATCTAATTCATTAACAACCCTACAAAACAAATTTATGTCAAGTAACTGACAATAACCTCTCAACTCAAAACACCACTGATTGGATTTCGGACTACGATGTCACCAATCATGGGTAAGTGACATCGATGACCTTTCTTTCTACAATTACCACGACGATAATTAGTTTTAAATTGAAAATGAAGCAGTTTTATGAACGCAACTTCAAAAATCAATATTTGACTTATAAATCACAACGCAATATGCATTAGTATCTTCTAATTAAAGTCTTATGCAACTTTTTTTTAATTATTCCTTAATGTGCTTTTTGATACATAATGATGTATCAATTTTATACTACGAACTTTATAATTTACTTTGTTTCTGCCTTCTATAAAAAATATGTAGTTAATATTGTTGAAAAAAACATTTCTATTTATAATAACAGTACGTACTATGTTATTAGAAAATATTCCTACTAACACAACCATGCACTATTTATTACTTATTATGGAAATGGATCGGTTGATAATGAGTTATTTTGACAATCTTGACAATAAATATGAAAAAAATTTAAAAATAGAAAAAAACTTATAAATATATTTTTCGACCTATAGATTGATGGTCACTTAAATTTTATATAATTTTATTATCATTTGATAGTCCATCAAAGATTATTAAATTTTTATGTTATTTGCAACAGTTCCAATTTAACGGCTTTTGATGGACTATCAAATGATAATAAAATTATATGAAATTTGAATGATCATTTATTTATATAGGTAGAAGAATATATCTATAAAAAAAATTTTTAATTTTTTCATATTTATTTAGAAATTCATTATCAAAATGGTCAGAATAACCCTCAACTCATCCCCACCCAATTATCATTAAATATTGCTAAAGACATCTAATTAGTTCATCGGAAGTACTTTTCACTTTTCAGGGCTGGGTCCGCACGAAATCTGAAGTCATTACTGGAGTTCCGACCAAATGCTATTTTCTATTACTGGAGAGGTTCAGAGTACAATTCAAAGGAGACGAATCAGATACCCTCAGAAGAATTTATGATATCATTTATATATCACCGTTGCTGTTTTTATCACAGCCTGATCAAGTAGCAACCGCCTTTTACCACCGCCTAAAGTGTCACCAATTATATCTCCGAACTTTTCCTCTTCCAAAGAATCCTGAAAAATCATGGCATACCGTGCATTAGACCTAACTCTCATCTCAGCCCAAGGCCTAAAGAATGTAAACCTCATCTCCAAGCTACATGTATACGCTGTCGGATCATTAACGGGTGACCCGCGAACCCAGCAACGCACTCCAACCGACCGGCATGGCGGCCAGAACCCAACATGGAATCATACTTTTCATTTCCTGATACCAGCTGACGTTGCCTCGGTTGGTCATCTTTCCATCCATGTAATGCTTCGAGCCGAGCGCGTGATGGGTGACCGGGATATTGGTATTTGGTTCAAATATCCTATTTTAGCTTATTTTTCAATCTGTTATATAAAATTAATCCGAGTTGTTTATTCGTGTAAAATATAATAATGTACTCTTTTCTTATATATATATATTTATAGCTTAAATTGTACCAATTAATAATTCACTGATAGTCTGGTACGTCTGCAAGGACTGATAGTCTGGTACGTCTGCAATGCTTGGTTGGAAGAAGCAATACAATAGATGCCTAGGCTATGTAACAAACTAACAAGCTTCTAAGTTGTACTTCTTTGGTGTAGCGTAATTTTGATTAAAAAGATGAGCTGGGCGGTTTGGGGGCCTAGCCGGGTGGCCCAATTCAATAGTAAAGTTCTATTAAACTTTTTAATTGAAAATAGTTCCATGTCTGGTCTGTATATAAGCAATATTTCTTCAAATACGTAATAAGATATAAAAACATTGGCATTGTGCTCTTTTCCCTTTTATTTTATTTGTCTTTTAGTTACCAAGTTTTCATCAAGTTTAGCCCTTAAATTATGGCAATTATCAAATTTATGTTTGGAAGCATATTTTGACAAAACAAAATTAGGTGGTGAAAATATTTTCAAATTAGATGTTTAATCATTTAGTTGATTTTTGTAACGGTTCAATTTTTTTCCGCATTTGTAGGTGAGAGTCATATCCCGTTGAAGGACTTGATGTCCTCTGGCAGCTCTTATGGCATACAGACAGCACAATTTGCATCGTACCAAGTTCGAAAAGCCGGTACGGGAAAAGAACGGGGAGTTCTTAACATATCATACAAGATCAGTGAGCCATTGGCAACTCCACCCATCTCCCAGCCACAAGAGCCTGTCACAGCTTATCCACCCCCGGCGCCGGGATACGCACAGCAATATGCAGTGCCGATTGGCGGGTTTGGGTACCCAGTTCCTAGTTATGGGTATGGTTATCCACAACAGCAGCCCATACAACAAGGCATGCGGATGCGGAATAGGAACAACCTTGGAATGGGCCTTGGGGCTGGTCTCCTCGGAGGGCTATTGATCGGTGACATGATATCGGATGTCGGTGCATATGATGCAGGGTACGATGCAGGTCTTGATGATGCTGGCGGGATGGATGGGGGATTTGATTTCTAGATGGCATAGACTATAGAGCGCCATTACCAGGTGTGCTGGAACCTTGTAGAATGTAGAACTAATTAGGGAAGATGGGTTTTGATTTCTAGATGGCATCTCTTCTCGGTGGCCTTCATTTTATTTCTTTTGTTTTTACTTTTGGGTGCTGTAAAATAATGAAGCAAATACAAGAGTTAGAGTTGGGAATTTGAGCGAGTTGCACTGCAGTCTTGCACAAAGTATTACGCAGTTGTTACATTTTGCACATTAACTTTTGGATAATGTATTTTCTTGACCAGCAAAAAAGGAGAAGATCGTGTTTTAGTCTCAATTTATTTTATAATCAATTCAATTAATTTTTGATCTTATATATTTTGCCGGAGCTGTTTCTTAAGGTTGCTTATTCTCCCAGGTGTCAATGGATCGGGTCGGATCGGGTCATATTATTTTATTATTATTTTTGATCCGACTTGAACCCGACCCAATTAAATTCGGGTCAAAAAATCTTAATCATATCCGACCCGATCGGGTCACGGGTCGACCCGACCCGACCCGACCCATGTAAAATAATTAAATATTTATTAATTATTTTTATATAATTTTAAGCAAATAAATATTGATTAATTTATAATTAATCTTAATTAATATATAATTAGAGTAGATTTAAGCTTTAATTATTACTAAATCATAAAATTACTTCAAAAATCATAATTAATCGGGTCGGGGCGGGTTGACCCGAATCCGACCCGATCCGATTCGGATCAAAAAAATTAAATCCATACCCGACCCATTTATCTTCAAGTTATATCGGATCGGGTTGGATCGGGTTCGGATCAAATCGGATCGATAATTGACACCCCTACTTATTTTCATTCCTTACGAGGGGATTTGAAAGTATTTACTCATCTAAAGTCCATTATAGCTTCAAATTATCCGAATTATTATCTTAATTTCTAGAGTTTAGATTTTGTATACTGAGTTTGATAATAAGAATAATATGAGTCTAGCACCATTCGTATTACAACTGAATATTTATTGTTAGATCACATTTTCGTTGCAACTGTTAGAATTTATGTAACGGCCCATTTCCGCAAATTTTCAAGGATTAATTTACGGAAAAAAGAGGACGTTATAGTTGAAACTTGAGCACGACAAAATCCGCTCTATCAACACTCATCAGAGATTTATAAAAGTGTTAGCCACATTATTAATTTAGGTAAAATATTTACTGTTCAATTCTTCATTAATTTCATATTTACCCACCAACTCTTAATATATCATATTTACCCTTCAACTATTTAATATATCATATTTAGCCTTAAATCCTTTCATATTTGGATAGGGATCACTTAACAATGGGTTATTTTGACAATCTTGATAATGAATTTTTAAATAAATATAAAAATATGAATATGTTCTTCTACTTATAAATTGATAGTGATAAAAATTTCATATAATTTCATTATTATTTGATACTTTATCAAGGACCATCAAAAATTTATACAATTTGCAATGGTTATAATTTGAGAGTCTTTGATGGACTATTAAACGATAGCGAAGTTGCATGAAATTTGAATCACCATCAATCTATAAGTAAAAAACATATTTATAAGGGTTTTTCTATTTTTAAGATTTTTTATCTAATTTATTTAAAAATTCATTGTCAATATTATCAAGATAATCGTTGTCAAGTGATCTCTTCCCTTCATATTTACACATATACTCTTTAATATATTAAATATATCTTTAATCACTTTAAATTTTTTCATATATTTATAAATTCGAATATATCATATAAAAATATTCATATATATATATAATAAATATTTAGAATATATTATATAATATTTAACTCTTTAAATCTTTCTATATTTATTCACAAAATTAGATTTATTTAAATCGATTCGATTGACATTATTTATTTTTTCGATCGACCTAAGACGAGACTGTACATGTTACATCGATTAGATAAAGAAAAATAATTAAATAATATGTACCCAAATCGATCTAAATAAATTTAATTTTATGAATAAATATAAAAGTTAAAGATGTATAGGATATCATAAATAATTATTGGGTATATATATAAAAATAATTTTAAATTTAATTATTTTAATTATCGATAAAATCTAAATTTAATAATATATTTGAAATTTCATGATAAATATAAAAGAATTTAAAGTGTTTAATGATATATTTGATATATTAAAGAATATATGGGTAAATACGAAAGAATCTAAAGAGTTGATGAGTAAATATAATATATTAAGGCTAGAGATAGTCTATAAGGGCTTGGTCCCTGAATCCGACCCAGCCGGCCCTTCAAAAAATCTGACTCTTATCCGGCCCTCACAAGTCCGATTCGACCCTTTTTAATGGTAAAGGTCGGGCTTCTCAAGGGTCGGGTCTCAATCTTTAAAAATCAGGTCCTTCTAACCCCGCCTTATCAAACCCGATCCTTTTCGGCTCTTATAGGTCCTTCCCAAATACTTTCTTTAATATTTTTATATTGTATATTAATTACACTTAAAATATATGAAAAAAATAAAATAAATGTCAAAACTGAAAAAAATAATTTAATATTATTATACAAATCTAATTTTTTTATATATATATATGTATATATATAATTAGGCTACGGTACTTTACAAAGTACAAAGTGTATTGTGTGCTTTGCGCTCTATTATTAATTTTAAGTCAGAAATGATCGATCCAAATCGCTCGATCTAATCTCCATATCAAAATTTATTAGTAAACTAAATTTTATATTTTTTAGAATCCATTTGCTATTTTTTTGGATATGGGGAAAACCGTCATTTTTGGATGAACCATAATTCTCAGATCAAGTCATTTTGTCACACCCCGAAATAATAAATCGGATTATAAATAAAATATAAAATTTGGTTTACTAATAGATTTTGATATGAAAATTAGATTGAACGGTTCGGATCGATTATTTCTAACTTGAAATTAAGACTGCGCTATGGTAGAAGAAGGGAGAGTACATGAGAGGAGATAAAATTTAATTTGTTACTTGTTCCATAAAATTTTATTAAGAAAACATCTACCTTTCAAATGAATATAGAAAAAATGAACTCATTTTTAATATCCTTTCTCATCTCTTCTGTTCTTTTTTTTTAATAAAACACATCCTAAGGGTGTGCTTCACAAAGTGGGTAGAGGAGGAAAGAGGAGGGAGGAGAAATTTAATTTGTTACTTGCTCCATAAAATTTTATACGAAGAGTAGAAAAAAAAAGTTATTTTTTTTACTCTTCAAATTAATAAAATTTGTTCCCTCTAAATTAAAATATAAAAAAATTAACTCAATTTTAACTCGGCTCCCTTCTTTTTCTATTTTTTTTTTGGAGCACGGCCTAAAGAGTTAATAACTTAATATATGAATATAAAATTAATAAAAAAATAAAATGATCAATATGATATTAATCCATTAATTTAACCCAGAAGCAAAGACGCCTCGCCCCAATCACTTTCTTCCACCTCGAGCTTCCCTCTGCCGGATTATCCCGTCCAAGTTTGTACGAAATCACCTCCTTGCCCCGCTCATCTTCTTCCATGGAGGCGATCTCCATCCCTCCCGATCCAAACCCTAACCTTGATTCCACACTCCCGATCGAAACACCCACTCCATCACTTCTTGAAGAAGCACCTGAACCCGAGCCTGAACCAGAATATCGACCTGACCCGGAACCCACCTCCCCTTCTCCACCCGGTTCGCCAAGGGCCGAAAGCCCTAACCCTAGTTTCCAACCGATCCAGACATCACCACCATCTCTTCCCGACTCAACCACCGCCTCATCACATCCTCCTGCTCTGCTGCATCTGTCGTTCAATCAGGATTACGGATGCTTCGCGGTGGGTACTGCATCAGGTTTCAGGATCTATAATTGTGACCCGTTTCGTGAGATATTTCGCCGGGATTTTGAAGGAGGCGGTGTGGCCGTGGTTGAGATGCTTTTTCGGTGTAATATTTTAGCCTTAGTCGGCGGTGGGCCCACCCCAGCATTCCCCCCTAATAAGGTATATTTGAAATACCTTCCTCAATCTTTTTCTTGATAAAGGTATGCTAGAATTACTCCTCTCGTCCTTTGAAAAAGCGCCTAGAAGCAATCTATCAGTTGGTAGTCTTGAGAATCGTATCCAATGCTAATATAATATATGATCTTAATTTTGATCTCCTGGTTGTAGCCAAGATTGCAATAATTAATAATTACTGATTGCTTGGAACATCATTCTACATCATGTGCCTATTCAGTTTTCCTATTATGCTGATGACTATACTCATTTATTTTAATGTAAGACAGGGATTATATGACATATGAATTAGTACTAGACCATAAGTTATCAAAATTTGGGTCTGTTTCTTCTTCCTTTTTACTGTATAAATTTCAATATACTCAGCTCGTCAATATTAATTTAAGTTATTGAAACACTATGTTACCTCATGCCTTCAATTAAAAGCTGGATTTCTCTCATGACTTAAATTCCCAAACATACTAGGTGATGATATGGGACGACCACCAGAGCCGGTGCATTGGTGAGCTGTCCTTCTGCACAGAAGTGCGATCGGTGCGCTTGCGCCGAGACCGTGTCATTGTAGCACTTGATCACAAAGTCTTTGTTTACAACTTCGTCGACTTCAAGCTTGTGCACCAGATTGAGACTGCCCCAAACCCACATGGCCTCTGTGCTGTCTCTCAACAGCAGGGCCAGCTCATCCTCGTCTGCCCTGGTGGCCAGAAGGGACAGGTCAGGATTGAGCATTATGGTGCACGGCGCACCAAATTCATCATGGCACATGACTCGAGGATTGCTTGCTTGGCATTGTCGCAGGATGGAAGACTGGTGGCAACTGCTAGTACAAAGGGGACACTTGTTAGAATCTTCAGTACGTTCGATGGAACTCTTCTTCAAGAGGCAAGTTGTGCTAGTAAATATAATTTGGTTGGTTCTTGCAGATCCATTGTTTTAATGTGCCTGATGATGATCTTGTTTTGGACTGCTATAATCAAATTACAAGCAACTCTTGTTGGATCAAAAGTATGTATGAAAAGCTAGAAATTGTTAGTCTAGAAGTGGCAATTTTTCCTTGCCATTTCTTATAAGCAAAGTTTTGTAAGGTCCAGCCAAGCAGATGTAGTTGTTCGGTACTATGTTAGTATGAGCAGTAAAGTGATGATTTACTTGTGTTGATATAAGGCTTTGCAGGGTTGTATTTTGTCTTTCATTTGTTGACAAGTTGATACTACCTCGGTTTAATAGTAGTTTGCTGCAAGGAGAGAAATGTTTGTTGTGTTATATGGAAACATTGGAATAAGATGACACTGGACACTTATTGCTACCTGTCTCTGATTGTGTTCAAAAGTTTATTTTTTATCCTATTCTCTTATTCATCATGATATAAAATTTCAGACAAACTTCTTCTGGTGTATTGAATAGGTACGGAGAGGTGCTGACAGAGCAGAGATATATAGTGTGGCATTCTCTCGTAACATGCAGTGGTTGGCCGTCTCCAGTGACAAGGGCACTGTTCATGTTTTCAGCCTAAAGATTAATTTGGGCACAACACCAAATGACAGGCCTCGCCCAGCTCCTGAACCTACTGCTCCCAATGTCACACCTTCTCTCTCTTTCATTAAAGGTATAAACCAAGGGTCCATTATAAATGTTATCCAAAATATTTGTTAAGAAGAAATTAGAACAAAGCCAGTTCCAAAAAGAAATATGTCCATACTGTAGTTCTTATTAAAGTTATGAGTTTCATCCTTGGTTCCTGAACATTAGCATTGTTGCATTTGAAGTATTGTTGTGTTTACCATCGTTTTTCATAAGCGTGCAAGAAAATTTTACTGCTGCTGATATGGAATGAATCGCTTTATGATTATGAGATGTATCATTGAGATGATCTGCTCATGATGTTGATGACTAACATTTCCATTATTTCTTGAATGAAGAACACTGGTAGGGCCAACGTGGTACATATTGTAATGTTTAGGGACCTAAATGTGTATTTTTGAAAACCAAATTAATGGTTATTGAGGGACTACTTGTGTAAATGACTTACTGGCAGTCAATTCAATACATTTCTAAGCTTCTCAATAAGCGATAAAATTTATTTGCCAAGACACTGTAATTGTGCTGTCAATTATATTTCCCAAGTCCCAACTGGCTAAACCTGCAAAACTCTTAATTTGCTTTATGATGACTACAATTAATATATACAGCTAAGTACAGAACCTACTTCCTTTCTGGTTCCATCAGTCAACTAGTTATGTTGTTATGTCAACTACAACAACAACAACAACAACAAAGCCTTTAATCCCAAATAAATTGGGGTAGGCTAGAAATGAAACCCAATCGGAAAGCATAACATCAAAGATCTCAAATATCAATGATAATAATTAATATGATGAAAGAAAAAGAAAATGTTATGTCAGACTGATAATTTTTTTTTTATTATTTTCAGGTGTTTTACCAAAATATTTCCATTCAGAGTGGTCGGTGGCACAATTTAGGTTGCGTGAAGGTTCACAGTGTATCGTAGCATTTGGTGATCAGAAGAACACTATTGTTATTGTTGGCATGGATGGAAGGTGAACCTTCTATTTAAATCTTTGTCCAATATAGAAGTATCAATATACCGCAGAAATTGTAGCATACGAGACACTGGCACTGACATTGCAAGTCTAGCTTGGTGGGGTATACTTATATGCTAATTCAAGTCGATTGAAAGAAATAGCTTCTGGTCATTGTTATAATACGAAAAGATGGGTACATGGATTTAGATTGCACTTTATGATTCCTGTTACTAAAAAAGGAACTATCAATCTAGCATTACTCCCAATTTTCCATGTTTATTCATGTTTGGTTGGATACTGAAAATACTACCGATCATAGCTGAATTAGGTTATATTGGAACTTATTTTAGATACCTGTGGAATATAAAATGTAGTTCATTGATTGTTATCTTTAGGGGGGTAAGAGTTGCATTTTTGCCTCTGCTACAGGCTAAAGTTTCATATATTATTGCTCCATTGCCATCTGATAACACACGTCACCAGATTATGTTTTATTCTATTTACTGTGTTTTCTAATGTTGTTTACTTGCACCTTATGCAGTTTATATAGATGTCAATTTGATCCAGCAACTGGTGGGGAGATGATGCAACTGGAGTGCCACAATTTCCTGAAACTGGATTCATAGGAAACTCAGATACTTGTGTGCCCTTTATGTACATTAATTTTTAAGCCTGCTTTATTAATAGAATGACGTAAATGAAAAGAAAAAAAGTGGGGGAAATGTGTGATTGTATATTTGTATTGTTGTTTCCTGCAACGTGGCTTTGATATTAAATCGCTGACATCTTGTTCCGAGTCCTAATATATTATATATACAATTGCACTAATAGAAGTTGCGTTGTTTAGATTCCACGTTCGTGTTGCTTAGTATTGGACACCTGCTGGTATCTCCACCTTTGCAATGCAGCGTCTTCCACTCTTTCTTAAAGAAGTGGAATTTTTTTTTCTTCAACACTTGGATCGCATTGGTTCCCAATTGTAATATGTTGGGACTTGGGAGCTGCACAGGAATATATTTTTTTCTTACCATGCATTACTCGTTTTTGTTGGAACAAAGGGCAGAAAGTATGCCCAGTTCAGTCTGACATACTCAAATGAGTTTTTTATACGCTTTATCAGACTACAATGATGTCAGGTTGCCAACTTAACATTATAGGAATAAAATTGAATATTTGAAGGACTATTTTTCAAACAGTGCTGACAAATACTGTATATATAGGTGTAAATATAGATATCCTATTACTAATGACTGGTAATCGTTGATATGAGATATTTATATTTACACCTATATATGTCCTACACCACAAAAAAAATTTAGTATTTATTTTTTCATGTTCAATAAATATTTTTTTTTGTACTTTTTCAACTTTTTCAATTTTCATTTGAATTTTTTGAGACAAAATATAAGGTCTTTGTTGGCTATACAGACGATAGAGAAAAAGTAATATAGGGGATCGAAAGAGAGTTATAGAAAAAAAAATGTAAAAAAGAAGTCAATCAGTGAGAATTTTTAAAAAGACAGGATCAGTGAGAATGCTTTTCTGACAAATGGGGCTCAGGAAGGAATTTATATTGGATAGATGATCTGATAAGAATTTTATCTGAAATAGTTGTTCTCCTAGTGCATTGTCATTTTGTTGTTAGATTGACCACTTGATTCGAGTGAAGAAAAGGAATAAATTTGGGCTATTTACATATTTATCCTTTAATTTCTCTTCTATTTGTAATTATACATTGACTCTTTAATATATCATATTTATCCATAACTCTTAATTTTTTTTATGTTTTTTCCATATGATCTTTAATATATCTAATATATCCTTAAACACTTTAAATTCTTTCATATTTATTCATGAACTCTCAAATATATCATTAAATTTATATATTTATATATTTATTCATTATTAAAATATTTCTATATGTACCCAATAATTATTTATGATAGTTTATACACCTTTATCTTTTATATTTATTCATAAAATAATCAAATTTATTTAATTCTATTTGGGTAGATATTATTTGATTATTTTTCTTGATATAACTCGATGTGACTCGTTCGATCTGGTTTCAGGTCAGGTCGAGAAAATTAAATAAATTTGATTTATGAATAAATATAGAAAGATTTAAAGAGTTAAATAGTATATAAGATATCTTAAATAATTATTTGGTATATACAAATATATTTTATAGGATATACTTCAATTTATGGATAAATATGAAATAACTTAAAGAATTTAAGAATATATTAGATATATTAAAAAGTATATGACTAAATATGAAAAGATCTAAAAAGTTTATGAGTAAATATAATATATTAAAGAGTTAATGGATAAATAGAAAATAGAAAAAGAGTTGGTAAATAAATATTAAATTGGTCTTATTTACAGCTTTCAATGAAGAATAGATGGAACTCGTCATAAGCACTGAAATAATTATGACATCATCATGTTGATCGTGAGATCTTGCACCATGCAATGTCTATCATAACAAGTAGCGAATACAGGATTTTTAACAATGGAGGTCAAAGTCTTTTTATTATAATAATATTTTTAATATAGTAATAAAAAATAATAATATAATAGTATTAACAATAGTCATTGTCATAACTATAGTATTTTTTTTCTTTCTTGGGTATTAATAATTGTGTTATAATAATAATGTTATTATTATTATTATTATTATTATTATTATTATTATTATTATTATTATTATTATTATTGTATCAGTTAGTTCAATCTAACTCATATTAAACTTGTTAATATTCACAGAATTGAAAACCAATAAATAATTGATAAGTTTATTTGAGAGAAATCATCCAACTTTTTAAACCCCTAATTTAACCGAGATCTTTATTGTTAAGTAAAACTGAAAATGATAAGTTCTAATCTCTAAATAATTTTAGGACATAAATACAAAATAATCTTCGAATGGTCTATTTGTTAGTTGCTACATTTGCTAAATGTTAGAAAAGCTAACAAATATAAAAGAACAGAGTATCTTTGTCTCTTTTCATGGCTCCTTAAAATTTTCTTACATCTAAAAGGTAAATGTTAATAGTTCCCTAGTCTATACGCGCAGTGTTTTTTGTTTTGAATTATATGGAGATCAACTATATATAAAATTAAAATATATATATATATATATGGGGATCAAACTCTAGATATAACATTTTAATAGAAAAAAATAAAACATTTCATATATATATATATATTAAAATTTTGAAAATAAATGAAGTCAATTGACCCCTTTTCGGCTTTTCTTGAAGATAGATCCGCCTGATCAGAACACTGAATCTAGAAGCTTAACATATAAGCTTGAATATTCACAATATATGGTGCCTAATTACAGGATCAACATAATGATATCATATTTATTTTACTATTGATGTGGAATTTCATCAATTTTTATTAATGAAAAATGCAAATAGGAACGATTTGATTTGAGTTAGAACATTTAATGACCATAATTTATTCTTATTTATTCTTCCTACATGTTTATCCGAAGTTTCTAGATTATTATCCAAGGATTCTGAATTTATTCTCATCACAACGGGATCCATTTACTATCTCATGTAATGTAAAATTTTATAATGTTACAAAATTACACCCACAAAAATACACGTATTCCAAATCTCTGGAAATATAATGGCTCACCTTTGAGGAGACTTTTGACGCTAGTTCTCGCCAAAACTTCAAATTCTAGAAAAAAATGCTATAAGAGTATAAATACATTCTCTATATGATATGCACCAAATTTGATATAGTATAATTGTGTAAAATCTGGTTTGAAATATCTTACAAAAATATAGTTGAACATTGTTGACAAAAATTTATAAAAAATATATAGTTATTTTAACATTTTTGTGAAAACAATTTGGAATACATAAAAGACAATTAAGCTTTTAGGTTTTTTTCCAAGTATGTCACATTATCAATTATATTAATCATTAGATTTATTTTTCTCCCTTCATTTGTATTTAATCGCGCTTAAATATTTTCAACTCTTCATTAAAAGTTTGTGTTTTATATATCTCATATGTAAATTTAGTTTTTAAATGAAATCAGATTTTTTTGCCTTCTTCTGTATTTTATATTGTATTATTACTATATACATATTTTCTATGTTTTATAAAACTGTAATTTTTCAATAACTACCTATTATATATAAACTTTATCTTATAAAATTAAATATTTTATATTATATTTTCCCGATGCGAAGCTCAGGAAATAAACCTAGTCATGATAAATCAAGTTTTTCTCCAAAAAAAAGATAATAATATTATGCTTGGAAAGAAACTAATGAAAAATAAATTACAGACACCGTTGTCACTTTTTTATGTGAAAATTATACATTATAGTCGTGTCTGGCAGTTGATTTGAAGTTAAGATATCAAATCATTTTGAACGTTACTATTTTATGATAGTGAAATCAGTTGACTGAAATGTAAAAAAATTAGTTTTAAATGATTTGACTTTACTCCACATGTAGAATTATTTAAACTTTATTAAGTGATGAAAACTTCGAAAATCCATATCATATTCAAACTTTAATATATTAACAAATCATACTTTGATCAAATGAAATATGAATATCAAATTATTTATATGTTTCATATCATATTTAAAAATTCTATTTTTATGATAGAGAAATCAGTTGTCTGAAATGTAAAAAATTAGTTTTAAATGATTTGACTTTACTCCACATGTAGAATTATTTAAACTTTATTAAGTGATGAAAACTTCGGAAATCCAATTATTTATATGTTTCATATCATATTTAAACTTTAATACATCAAAAAATCATACTTTGATTAAATGAAATATGATTATCAAATTATTTATATGTTTCACATCATATTTAAAAATTCTATTTTTATTATTTTTTAAATTCAGTGTCAAATTAAAATGACTATTGTTGTCGGGTATAATACGGGTATAATTTAGTTCGTTTCACATAATATAAATAAAATATTTTTATCAAAGAAAAGATTATTTCTTCAACCGAAGTCGTGACATATTGTTCTCCGGCACTAGCGACTAGACCCGAGTCCAGTACAAACCTCTCCATCCGTCGTAAATCAAACCAAAACTAGGGGTGGAAAGAGATGACAAATAATTCGATTTTACGTGCGATCTGAAAAATAATAAAAGTTATCGGATTTATATTCATATCTGTATATAAAACTTTAACGGATAAAAATACATATTGACTCTATTACTTATTCATATCCAATTATTTAGTTATTATCCATTAATATTCAATATTAACTGAAAATATCCAATATCATATTATCTGATTTTATTCAAATACATATCCGAATAATTCTTATTATGTATCTTTTAATTAATTTATATTTTAATTCTCAAAATATAATCATATTCATATTCATCTAATATTTAATTCATATCTAAATATTTATCGAATATTCAATTCATATTTATACAGACAATTTTTATTTAAAACCGAATCCGTTCATATCTGATCCGATTTACATTTATACATACAATTTTTATTTAAAACCGAATCCGGTATCTGATCCGTTTATGTCCCTTGTCCAAAACCCTAGCTGCCCTAGCACCTATCTCTCTTCCTCACAAAACCCTCTTCGGCTCTTCCTTGCTCTTTACTACTGTGCTGCGCGTCAAAAACCCTAATTCCACCAGCGAAAGCCTGAAAATCCGTTTGACCCTTCATCGCCATGAGACCACTCGACGAGAAGGAGACGACGCTGGTGTTCGAAAAGCTGTTCAAATTCGTCGGACCGAATCTCAAGCACATCATCGACCGACCCGCTGTGGAGGGACCTGATCCGAGCGGATACTGCTTCAGGCTGCACAAAAACCGGGTCTACTATGCTAGCGAGTCCCTTGTCCGGCGCGCCACCTCCATTTCCCGCCCCAAGCTCGTCTCTCTCGGCCTCCCCATTGGCAAAATCACCAAATCAGGTAACTGTTCGCTTTTGTTTGACTTTAGGTTTCTCCTTTTTATAATTACCTACCTTAAATTCATTTAATTTCACATTGAAATTCAATTTCTGTATGAAAAAGAGTTGTATTAGGCAATGGTATCTAGGATAAGAGATTTTTTTTGTTCTTTCTAAACTGAAGATCATGTGTTCAGATTATGATTAAGTTTAAGCTGTTAAGAGTTAGAGCTTACATTTCATGATTAAATTTCTAAACTGCTGATTTGGCCCTGAACTGGTACATATACATAAGATGGTACCTGCATGAGTTAGGTGGTTTTTTCTGCTTCAAAATAATAACACACTAGTCCTGACACAAATCAGCTAAGTATTCACATTACAATGATGCTTAATATGTTGGGAGCAGGTCAATTCCGTCTCACAATCCACTCGCTTGATCTGCTCGCAGCCCATGCCAGAAACAAGATATGGCTGAAGCCAGCTGCAGAAATGACGTTTTTATATGGAAACTCAGTCACCAAGTCAATGTTAGCAAGAATCACAGAGAACACCAAGGGGGGAGATGGGGTTGTGGTGCTTTCCATGTCAGATCTTCCACTGGGCTTTGGAGTTGCTGCCAGATCAACCCAGGATTGCAGAAAAGCAGACACAAATGCAATTGTCGTGCACCACCAAGCTGATAACGGTGAGTACCTGAGAAATGAAGAGGAGCTATAAGTGTATGTTTCTGCTAGTTGGGCACAGAGCACAATTTATTTGGGGTGGCCAGGTAGAGCTTTTTGGTTGGATGTTGATTTGACATATTCAGTCGTATATCATGCTGGATTATGGTTTTATATGAGTATTGATTTTGTTCTTAGTGATAGAATTGTTATTATAATTGTGAAGACTTGTCTTGGGTCCTTGCATTATTAAGAAAAATGCCATGATTCCCTTAGCACTTTTTCTTCTAATTCACAGCAATAAAGACATCAAGGTTTAACATGAGTCGTGTGTTTTTTTTAATGCTTTGTCACATATTTGTGTATGTCATTATCATGAAAACCTGAGTAAAGCTCGTTTTGTTTAAAATCAAGCCAAAGAACAAAAATATATGGAGACCTTACCACCATAGTTCATAACATACAAATTCTCTTGATAATTGACATGATGAAATCTCATATAGAAAAGGTTATATAGAATTTGGTTACATTATTTTGTGAACATTGCCTATTTTTTTCTCGCTGAAACAATTTTGGAGAACTAATCAATGGGACCTGTGTAAATATATAATTAGGAGATGAAAAAAATACAATAAAGCCCTAGTTCGAAATCCATGCTGACTGTCTGGATGGAAAATTTTCACCGTGCCTTCCTAGCAGAATGATAGATGTGCCTTGATGATGTACATTTAGATGTTCACTTCGGGTATCTAATCATCTTAGGTAGTTGATTTTATCTAATATCTCATACAGCGATGTTAAAATTATTGGTAAAATCAGGCATACTTCATGGCTCTTCTTGCCCGTATTGGTACTGAGAAATAATTTTGTTTTTATGGGAAGTTTTCTAAAGGTTACTGTTGCACTAGTTGACCACAGACAATTGATGATAAAATCTTGAATCATGATTATTGCAAGCTCAATGTAAGATTTTAATATTCTATAATAAGCTAAAAAGATAAAGAATATATTGTTGTTATGAGATGATTCATAATTATTAGAAGATCATATGATTACAAGTTTACAGCCAGGCCAACATCACTGCAGTACAATACAGAAGGTAAACACCAAGCAGTGGAATTCTTTCCAGTGCAGGAAGTATAGGATACAAGGAATGACACATTTACTGAACTGAGCTTGGATATTTCAAATTTATGACGGATTAAATCTTTTCATGAAATTATATTTCGTTTATGCTCTTTTAAGTAGAATGAGGACAGAATTGGTCTTATTTTCTACCCACTAAATTGATCCGCAAATTGAGAATGCTGTTGCATTACTGGTTTTGGTTTGACCTTCTGTGAGGTCTTGGTCTTGAGCATTTACTTTTTGGACATCAGGTGTGCCTACCTTTTCTGACAAATTTATTCTTAAAATTTAGTGAAACCGTTACTGCTCTTCGTACGGAGCCTGTTAAATAAAACCTCTGGCTTTGACTCCAAATATGAATGTTGTACTGGTATCTGCACTACATTTGTGACAGAATTTTAAGAACCAATAGCAGAACAGCAAGGTTCTGGTACGAAATATCATATAAATTCCTGTACTCAACAGTACTATATTGAAGCTGGGACGGTATTGAATTTCAGTTCCTCTGATACAACTTGAGCACTGAAAGGGTAACTAGGATTGGAATGTAATAAGAAAGAAAAAAATGACATCCTGTTATTAGAAAATTTATGAAGTCATTGCCGTATGGATTGTGATTTGTGCAGCTCGTTTGTTCTGTTTTGTATCCTCCAATAGCTCGTTTAGACAAGTTCTTGCCTTCTTAATAGCTTCCATGATTCCTAGCCATGGAGCTCCTAAACCATTTTCAGCCACTTAGTTGTATCTTATTGAAACCAGCTTTCTTTCCAGTTTGGCAATTGTGCTGGGGCGGAGGCAGGCTTTCAAGTTATGAAGGTCAAACATATAAATATACAGAATTTAAAAGTCTTCCAATCTACAAAGATAGTGTTTTTGTTTTGAAATGTACGGGGGTCAACTACATATAAACTCCAAAAAATATATGGGGATCAATTTCTAAATATTTGTAGCATTTTTATAGAAAAAACATTACAACATTTCACATCAGTACGAAAATTTGAAAATGAATGGGGTCAATTGACCCCTATTGGCTGGCTTTAGATCCGTCTCTGGTGCTCTACGTAGAAGGTCGCAATTTTGAAACTCAGCCAATGGATTTTTTATGAATATTAAACATCATTTTTATCTAAAAAAAATGAAGCTATATATTAATATTTTTTTTCTTTCCTTCTGAAATCAGGAGATAAAATAGCCATTGTTTCATGTATATTCAAAAATGCACTCTCTAATGTATATAGTTTATTACTATATCTGCATGCCTATATTACCTAGACATTTTATTTACTGCTAAATTGAAGCCTTTCCAATATTGTCTACTATATTAGGTGAATGTCAGTGCTCAGTATATGGCAGGGACTTCAATTCCTTCTCCAGATCCTGTTTCCATAAACAGAATACCTGATGACATGGCTAAGAGCCTAAGAGCCAAAAAAATTCATAAATTATGTACATGCAAAATAGAAAATTAGCAACAAATATATTGTGAAAGCTATAGAACAGTATCTGCAAACCTGTGTATTATAGTTAAAATTTCTGTAATTCTATCACTCAGACTATAAAATGATGGATCTGTTAATTCTGTTTATGCACACCATAGAGGACTAATTATTTCTCCCACTTCCCTGGGTGAGCTCAGACAAGCCGGAGCCTGCGTGAAACTGTGCATGAATGTTAACATCACACGAAAAGAACTAAGAAAAGGGTTTCTTATGCATATGCTCTCCCTTTTCTCTGTCCTTTCAACGTCAGAAGTGCAAATCGAACAAAGGGAGTGAGGATCAATGGTTCATTTTGCCTCTTAGTTTGTCTTCATACCTCAGACCCAGCAATTTGTTTTGATTGATCTTTTTCATCCCCGGTAACATTTACTGTTCTGGAAATCCAGAATCACTCTGATCATGGGAAAAATAGAGGATCACTATACTCTTCGAATATTTTCCTAACATTATATAATGGCAGTACAAACCGTGCAATTAATGTAGGAAAAGTTGGCAAAAGTTTTTTTTTAAATACAACGTACTAAAGTTGTATTCCAAATTCCTACATTGTGGAAAGTTATATTAAGTTATTCTCCTTTTCAGGTCATCCTGGCCAATTTAAGTTGAATTACTAATTGTGAATTGTGATTGCTCCTTCATAAGCTAGGTAATAAAGAGATTCGAGTTAATATTGTTTAATTTTACTATTCATATTGTTAGCGCGGAGAGTCCTAAACAGAACAATCAGCAACGTAAAGAGGACAATCCCGCACTTAAATAGGATCGTGAAGCTTGCAATTTAGATAGGGTAAAAGTCGGTGAGGCGAGGGCCAGGCCTCCCCGGCGGATCTAGGATTTTCAAATTGAGAGAGCAAGAGACAGCAGATCAAGTTTCTCAAAATGATTATTTTCTCTCTCTTCTCTTCTCATTGTCTATTACAAAATATATAAAATAAAAATACAAGGCCAACATGTCATAAAACAATTCGGGTTATATTCTAACACATATTTATTTCATATATGGTTTGTATGGTTTATTATTTCTATGTATGTAGATCTACTTGCTTTGTATTATATATATATGAGAAAGGATCGGTTGACAATGGGTTATTTTGACAACCTTAACAATGAATTTCTAAATAAATATAAAAAATCTTAAAAATGAAAAAAATTATAGATGTGTTCTAATTCCTATGGATTGAGAGTCATTCAAATTTCATGCAATTTCATTATCGTTTGATTATCTATCAAAGACCATCAAATTTTCATGTAATTTGCAACGATTCCAATTTAACGTTCTTTGATGGACTACCAAACAATAATGAAATTATATAAAATTTAAATGACCATCAATCTAAAAGTAGAAGAATACATCTATAAACTTTTTTTCATTTTTAAGATTTTTTTTATATTTATTTAGAAATCCATTATCAAGATTGACAAAATAACCCATTGTCAACCGATCCCATTGTCAAAATAACTCATTGTCAATGGATCCCCACTCTATATATAGAGTAAAGATACCGTGAGCTTACCCTAGCATGGTTTAAATGAAATCGGGTTTATAATGACCATGCTCTGATACCACCGAAGGATGTCACACCCCAGAAATATTAAAACGGATTAGGGGTGCTTAATCCCGCCACGTACGCACGACGAGACGCGCGTACGAAAGGCTAAGTGATTAAAAATAAAGTAGATCTCAGAATAAACAAAACAATAATAATATAAATATACATGATCATACAATCGGAATGAACAATACAACGCCTACATAAAGTGGCTAGCTCCATCGGAACGGGTAGCAATCTCTCAAACAAAAACCCAAAAGAAAGAAATAAGACTCAAAAACCCGATGGATCCTATCCAACTACCCGACTCACTTGCAAATGTGGTGAAATCCCCTCGTCATCGCGCAGACTCCGCACCTAGCACTCTCATCCACACTCAATCCCGCACGTAATACGATCCCACAACCACCGTGGAAACGTGAGTAATTTAAAATTACTCAAGACGGATTTAGATCCAAATTTTTAAGATTTTATCTTCTTTCCTAGCGGACCCAAATACCATCGTATTTTAAATGCATTATATTAATTATGTATAGTATAACAATACTTTATGCACGTTTGAGAAACTCTATATGAATGAGATGAAATGGCAAAAAAACCCGAAATGAAAAATCAGGAAATACGGATATAATATATAATAAATATGTATAAGGTACGAGATTTAAAACACCCGTATAAATATAACCTGGGCACGTGCATCATCATCGGTCCATCCACAAGCGGCACGTGATCGGCCCCGGACTTGTGACTTACTAAGCGGCACGTATTCCGGCCCAACTTACAAACTTAGGATTTTCGAGTAAGCGGGCGCCCCGCCCCGAATACCTCGAATACGGGAAAATTGCCTCCCGAGCGATAACGCATCTTAAAAATTTAATTTATCATCATCATTAAAAAAATTTATATGAAAATCTTATGGGATGCAAAAATTTGGAGTGTTTTGAACTTTTTAAGTCATCGTTTTTAATTTTTAAAAATGATGTTCAAATATTAAATATTTTATTATTATTTGTATTTATTTATCTATTTATTAATATTATTTCATTATTAAATAGGTGAATTTATTAATAGGTATTTATATTTATTAATTAATGTAAATTCATTACTCTTAATTATTTATTTTACATTCTTTAAAATTATAGTTCTAATATTATTTTATAAATTAGAAAATATTATAATGATTTTTAAAAATTAAAAACCATAACTTATATTCTTTCTTTCTAATATTCTTTTAGTTTAAAAATAAAGATATTATTATAAAACTATTTATTAATATTAATAACTTAAAAAATCTCAAAACATTTTAAATCCCACAAGATTTTCATATAAATAATTTAATGAGGATGATAAATTAAAATTTTGAGATGATTTGATATATTTTTTGAGTTAAACTCATGGAAGATACCAACAGATTAAAAACCCAAGAACAATGACAAAGATCACTGGCAACACCTTGTGTGAGCTTAAGCTCATGTATCTTTACTCTCTCTATATATATAATTGCTGAGGTGACTGTTTAATTGATCCTTTTCCTGAAATTTGGGATCTTTCTTTTATTTTCATGGCTAGACACACTTATTACCTACTATTTGAAATTTGGCATAGTTAAGAATGTCAGAGTACGTGTATAAGATTGATCGATGTGCCAGCATGATTACTCTTTTTTAAGTAATGATCTGTCTGCAAGAAGTCTACTTAATCAGAATTTTAATTATCCTATTTTTATTTTCATTATTATTATTTCATTTTTGATAAATTTTTAATTAAGGTTTTCTTCCTTCCATTAAAATATAATTAAATTTTCTAACTGCATCAATGCTTATTTATTGATTTTAAAAGTTACGGGTTTCACATATATCCTCTAATCACCGCGGTATTTGCTTCAGGATATTAATTAACTTTTACAGGATACTTTTGTACTGTCTTATATACCACTTCCAAACAATGTAGACATGCTTGCATGCATGCAAAGTGGATGCATATATATTATGCAAATTATCTTCAAAGAACATGCAGGCTACAAATAACATCTCTGGAAATTACAGATGCACTCAAAACTTACAACCAACAAAAAAGGACGAGAAAATAAAAGGAGAAGACATACAAGCATGACGGTTAATTAAAGAACATAAATTCACTGCAAATTAAATCACAACATCAGCAATGCTCAGTTGACCTCAACCTAATTAATATCTTGAATTCACCAGTGTACTTCTCAGGTACAAGCCTCAAGCTACATATCTGAGTTAAGCATCAATGACCTTGAACGTCTCGCGATTCTTGATCACAATATCAAACATGTGCATCGAGCGGAAGCGGGAGAAGTCTTTCGGTAAGGAGATAAGGTCAAGGGAGGAGCGCTTGTGGAACTGCAGCAGGTCGGGATCCTCATAGTACCGTTCCCACCCAAGGTTGAGTAGCTTACGCTCCAGCGAGCTGTACGAAGTTATCACTTCATTGCCTGGAATGTACAGCAGTGCCTTTCGGCTGTCACCGGATGCTGGGTTCTCCAGACGGACAACACCGTTTTTGAATACCCAAACTCCTGACATTTTGTAGAGAGAGATACTGGCACAGGAATGTATGCGTGTAAGGTGGATATATAAAGAGAAAGAGAAGGACAAGCGAATTATATGGATGTGAATGTGTGGAAGGGGATATATATAGAGGTTGAGAAGGGGAAATGGAATTAATGTGGTAGGGTGTGTGGGCTAGCCTTGTGGGGTAAGAGGGAATACTTGTAACATGATTATGATGTTTGGCAAGTTCGGTGGGATTCTCTTCTTTTGTTGGGGGGTTTCTTTATGTATGGTTGTGCGATCAAGGGTTTGTTTGTATTTGTCAACAAAAAGGAAGATGAATATCTAATACGAAAGAAGTCTACACATATTCATCTTTCAATGTGGCCCGTTAGAGTATACATCTATATATTATGCGTGCACCGATCAATATTGTCAATGAAACGGATTTTAACGTTGTTCTTTTATTATTTGGACATGTAAAATCGGAATATGTGAAAGACAAGCGCGTACACATGGTGCAATTAATTAACGCAATCCGTACGGACATAATATTTCTACCCCACAACAAAATTAACGGCTTGTAGGGGGAGAGAGAAGAGAGTCTGTGGATTCTTTCTAGGGATAAGCCATCATGTGTACTACATGTGTGTCATTACTAATTTCCGTCAGGAGAAACGTATGCATGACATATTCATCCATAGATGCGTAGGCATGAACATGTATCAATGTATATGTACCTTTCATAGATCTCAGGTAATTAAGGTAGTAACTAATCATCATACCATTTTAAAACCAAATTATTATATTCAATTCTGTTTTTTTTTTCCGGTTCAGTTTATTGCATTGCATTCTTGTTTTTTTTTTGAAGTAGGTAGGAACACCGACTTTAATCTTTTATTAAACATAAAAAAAACTTTGAGCTACAGATAGTAAGAATGTTCAGTTTATTGCATTGCATGCATGTTGCAACCATAGTTCATATAATAAAATGTTATTGCACTAATCACCTCTTTAAATTAAAATTAAAATTTTGAAACCCAAGATTCAGCAACTTAATGAAATTTAATTAATTAGGATGAATGAAAAAATCCATAAAATTAAAGCAAGTCAACGACTTGCAAAGATATTTTGGATCAAGATTGTGTATTCCAAAAGGATCGATCAAGTATGTAGCAACTTGGAAGATTTATTTCCTTTGTCAATACGAACCAATTACCAACATATAGACGTGTCTCTCCAGCCAAAGGTAAAAGCGGGCAAGAGACCTTAGAAAGCATGCATGCATGTAGATGCCAACTATTAAAAGTTTCAATATTTCAAACAAGACTTTCAGGCTTATATAATGTAGAAGAGGAATCAATTAGGTGATGTACTGGTAGCTTCACGAGAAATACTCGCCCCCATATATTGACAACGTTTGCATTATCCGTTCACTTATCACCTCTTTCATTAATATATACGGAGAGAGAGTGAGGCTATAGTTTTGGGCGGATATATGATTTTAGTGAGGGATAATTATCGGATTGTAATAACTTATCGGGTTCAAACACTACAACAGAACTGGGGTTTACTAATGGTTTTGTAACCGTTAGTAATGGGGGCGTTAGGAAAAGTATAAGAAACCGTTAAGAAAAGAGGAGTGCTGGATGGATATTTACTAACGGTTTTTAACTAAAAACCAATAGCAAAGGGTGCTGCGAATTTTATTTTTATTTTTTAGTTCTGCTAACGGTTTTTTAGCAAAAACCGTTAGCAAAGGGTGTTGTGAATTTTTTTAAAATTTTTGCTAACGATTTTTGCTAATAAACCGTTAGCAAAGTTTTTTTTTTATAAATTTAACTTTTCATACAAATGAAAAAAAAACTAAGAACAGTAAATTATATAAGAATATATGACAAATGATAAGCATTGTGACATACATCATATTATTCATTCAATAATTAATATAAAAGAAATATAATTATTCATACAATGAAAAAAATATTTACTAAATAATACATCTTGATTACTCAATAATATGAAAATCTATACAATTTTTAAGGAAAAAAACTAAACTAAAAATCTCAAATAAATTTCAAATGTGTTTTTTAGGGTCAAGATGATGTTTTTTTGCTCCGAAAATGGAAGTAACAACGATAACTATTAACCTTGTTGATCTCGTCGTAAGCTTTCCGTGTCCGTATAGCACGCCTCAATCGGAGTTTCCTATCAAAAATTATGGTCATTTGAAGTTGAGATGGTCGGATTTCGGTTTTTATTTCTTATGTCTCTCTCTTCTTTGTTTCTTATTTCTTTCTTCTTTCTCTTCTCTGTCACTCTCTCATCTCTCTTTTTATATATAAAAATAGATGAAAAAGGGTTGATGATCCGTGGGGTTTCTGTTTTTGAATTTTTATTTTTGGATCGTTGGATTGGGATGAACGAACGGTGAGATGGGTAATCTGTGGGAGCAAATGTTATTGGTGAGATGAGATATATTAGATTTTTTTGTGCATGAACCTTTACTAACGGTTTTTTATAAATAACCGTTAGCAAAATCCAGCGTAAAATTTTTTCTAACGTTTTTTATAAGAAACCGTTAGCAAAACGCAGTGTAAAAATCTTTCCTAATGGTTTTTTATAAGAAATCGTTAGCAAAACCCAACGTAAAAACCTTTCCTAACGATTTTTTATAAGAAACCGTTAGCAAAGATTGTCCGACAATTTGTTTATACTTTTTGACATATTTGTGTAACGTTTCTTCTTCCAAACCGTTAGGAAATAGTTGAACTTATTTTACAAAATACTACCGCCTAATATTACTAACGGTTTTCACTAAAAACTGTTAGTAAATTGGTGTTAGTAAAGCTCAGTTTTATTGTAGTGAAACTCATTAACTAATCGGTTACTAAATAAAAAATTAATAATTTAATATATATATATATTCTTACCTAATAAAAACTATTAAAATAATAACATTTTACATATTAAAATAACAATAAAATACGGGTTAATTTTTTGATAGATCACTAAACTTCGATGGTTATCCATATTTGGTCACTGAACTTCCATTTATCCATTTTTAGTCACTGAACTTTGATGTTTATCCATATTTGGTCACTCCCATTAGTTTTTCCATTCAAAAATAATTAAAATAAAATTATATTTGTTGTCAAAACTAATTGAAATAGAAAATAGATAAATGAAATAAAATTATATTTATTTTTTTATTAGTTTTTCTAATTATTTTTGAATGAAAAATCCCGACCCGACCCGACCCCCGCCGTCGACCCGACCCGTCCGACCCGTGGCCGCGACCCGCCCCGTCCCGTGCTCAAACCCGTCGGACCCGTGACCCGTTAGAACCGGCGGGTCTAGCATGGGCGCGGCAAAAAAATTTGAAAAAAACCCGTGCTAGACCCGACCCGTTTTAGACCCGTCCCGACCCGACCCGACCCGCCAAACCCGGATAACCCGTGCCCGACCCGCCCCGACCCGACCCGGAAACCCGGAATAAACCCGGAAACCCGGAATCAAACCCGTCCGACCCGACCCACTTTACCCGTCCGACCCGACCCACTTTACCCGTCCAACCCGACCCGTCCGACCCGTTAAACCCGTCGTTATTCAAAAAAAAAATTCAAAAAAAAATTCAAAAAAAATCAAAAAAAATCAAAAAAAAAATAAAAAATCATAATTCAAATTTTTTCCTATAAATACCACCCCATTTCATCTCATATCCTCACACAAACAACTTCACTCTATCTCTCTTCTCAATTCTCCAAACCAAACTCTCTCTCGTTAATTCGTTAATCGTTTGATATTAGCAATTCTCTAATTATATTATTATAGTAATTTTGTTACATTATCCAGAAAAAAAATAAAAATATTTATATTAGTGTTATTTAGTTATTATTGTCAATTTAGCATTCGTTATATTATTTATCGTTAATTCGTCTTAAAGTTTCTGCTTTCGACAATCTTTCGATTCCGACAAAAAAAAGGTTAGTTATTACTTATTAGTATATATTATATTTTATAATTAGTATTTTATAATTAGTTTATATTTTTTAGTAATTAGTTTTTTAAATAAATATTTGCACTCTTTTTTTGTCATTCGTTTCTTTTAATTAGTTTTTATTACATTCTTTATTTTTTTGTAATTACTTATATTTTTAATTTATAATAATTAGTTATTTTTTATAAAATATTATTTAATGATTAAGTTTTTTAAATAAATATTTACATTCTTTAATTTTTTTATCATTAGTTTATTTTAATTAGTTTTTTTTGTTATATTCTTTATTTTTTGTTACATTATTTATTTATCATTGTTTTTCTATTATATTTTTTTTTTTTGTTACATTGTTTTTTATCATTATTTTTTGTCAATTTAGCATTCATTATATTTTTTTTAATATTTTTTTAGCAATATCAAATGGCATCTCCCAATCCCTCTCAAGCCGAAGAAATGGCACATCGATTGAGCGTTGAAATTTTTGGTGAAGAAATGCCACGTTCTAACCCTCCGAACCCATACTATCAACAAAATCCTAACCCTCCGCATCCTTATTATCAACAAATTCCATCACAACAATATTATCCATCACAACCACATGTTGATCCTAATTACAACCCGCAAATCACTTCCTTTAGTGCCGACAAGGTTCGACCTCATTTCCGTCAAGTTCTCAATATCCGTCAAGTTCTAATCAATATCCGCCAAGTTCCCAATATAATACCGATGCAACAATTAGTGGTGGACTTCCACCGTTACATCCAACGAGTGCGGGATGTTCCACACCAACACCCGACTCAAGCGTCCCGGAATCCCCGATCGAATTCCGAGCTGACAAGAGAAGGAAGAGAGCTCCCCCAACTTATGATGCACCTTGGTGGCGCTATTATGAATAAACTTTAGGTCCCGACGGTGTTCTAATCAATGCACGATGTAAGGTAAGTAATTGCAAAACTTCGTACAATTATGTAATAAAAAATGGTTTAAGTCAATTTAAAAAACATGCCGATAAACATATAGCAAAAAATGAAGAACCCCAAGAAAGACCCGATACCCGTATGGTACAAAGTTGTTTGAACTCGGACGGTACTAGAACTCTTGTCAAATATGACGAAAAAAATGTTAAATGAGTTTGCTCGATACATAGCGAAAAAAGAACAACCAATAAGTATGGCATATTGTACCGATTTTGCTCGATTGGTAATTAGAGGTTGTGGTCAACCATTATACAAAAGGTTTCATCATAACAAAATGGTATCTGAGTTAAAAAAATAATATGTTGAACGAAAAAGTGAATTATTGGCCATATTTACAGTTGTAACAAATAAAATATCAATTACATCCGATATATGAATCGCCGGTAAACATGGTATTAGTTATAGTTGTGTTACCGCCCATTATATTGATCATGATTGGATTTTACAAAAAAAAGTATTAAGTTTTCGAACCATGAATTATCCGCACACCGCACAAATTATTTATCAAGCCATTATAAATGTATTGCATGAGTATAATTTGAAAAGAGATTTAGAGAACAAAATATTTTCAATTTCTTTTGATAATGCAAGCAACAATATTAAATCTATTGATTATTTTACACGTGCACTAAACCCAATTTTGGATGGTAGAATGTTTCACCAAAAATGTGCATGTCATATTCTTAGTTTAATCGTTAAGGCGGGTTTGAAGACAACTTCCGCAATAATTTAATTTGTAAATTTAAAGATGGTCTTCATCATATTTATTCTAACAATATAAGAAAACAAGATTTTCATGCCTTGTGTGGACGATTAAATTTGAGCAAGTTAAGAGTACCGTGGGACATAGATACACGTTGGAATTCAACATATAGAATGATACACCGTGTCCTTCCATACAAACATGCTATAAGTGAGATCCTACGTAATTCACCCGAGGGATTACCCTTATTATGCTCCATGGAAGAATGGGATCAACTCGAACAACTTCACACATTTTTAGAAGTTTTTTTCAACGCAACCGTCCAACTATCATGCTCGTACATACCATCCGCTCATCAATTGCTTCAACATCTCTATTTGATATCCAAGGTTTGTTTTTTTTCGTCTTGTATTTATTTCGTTACAAATTTTAAGTTATTTCATTACTAATTTATTTTATTTTTTTCAAGGTGTACCATGATTTTGAGAATATAGATCTTCGTCGAATCATGAGGACGTGCACGGTGACTCACCTCTCGTCACCAATTATAGAAGCCATGAGAGAGAAATTCCTAAAATATGGGATGAAGTTCCTCTCGTTACAATTCTTGCAAACCGTCTCCATCCTTCATTCAAGAAGAAGTATACTATAAGATTGCTTGAACGGTATAAGAAGAATCTAAATTTACCACATATCTGGGAGGAACAACGTGTGACATCCGCATTGGAAGAAATGTTTAACCTATACAACACCCAACTTCATGCAAACCAAACGAATCATCCATCTTCTTCGAATCCTCGTAATATTAGGTACTAAATTCTAACATATTTACAATATTCAAACTCATTATATTATTATAATATTGTGAGACTAATATTTTTTTTTAAATATGTTAGGAGCAATAGTCTGGCCCGCATTATTGCGAGACTTGGAGGAAGATGACGACTCACAAATGCAAACTAATATGAATGAATTAGTTAGCTATTGTTTAGAAGTATGGAACCCGACGTATTGACATCCCTGCTATGGAAGAGGAATGAAAATGCATATCCAACTCTCGCCATGATGGCACGTGATATATTTGCCGTGCCCGTGTCAACCGTCTCCTTCCGAATCTCGTTTTAGTTCAAGCAAACAGATACTAACGTATAAACGCAGCAGATTGGGTGCAAAGACATTCGAACGACTCGTATGCTTGAAAGATTGGTTTGATGCGTAACAACGTAATCAACATGCACCCGTAGAACAATCATCCTAAGTGAATTTATGACAAGGTATGTGATGGAGACTCGATGGTATGCCCGAAAATGAGCTATGGTATATGAACTCGAATATTTAGATGGTATTTTTAAACACTTATATTTTATATTTTTCCCCCATTTTTAAAATTTTTCTAGCATTTACAATCCTTATTTGATTTTTTTCAATAAACTTTACTAACGAATAAAAAGTTAGAACTCCGCCTATGTATTATATAGCCGGTCCCAAGCCCTAATAAAGGAGGAGGGTAACTTTATTTATAATTATTTTCGATTTTCTAAAATTTATTTAATTTTATTTGATTATTTTTGAACTTTGAAAAAAATGACAAAAAAATAAAATAATTTTATTATATCATTTAAAATTTTATTTCAATTATTTTAAGTCATATCATTTAAGATTTTATTTAATTTTTCAATAATTATTTTCGATTTTTTATAATTTATTTCAATTTTTGTTGATTATTTTCGAACTTTGAAAAAAATGACAACAAAATAAAATAATTTTTTTATATCATTTAAAATTTTATTTCAATTTATTTTAAGTCATATCATTTAATTTTTCAATAATTATTTTCGGTTTTTATAATTTTTTATAATTTATTTGATTATTTTTGAATTTTGAAAAAAAAAGACAAAATAAATAAAATAAAATTTATTGGTCAAGAATATAAGTTTTTATTTTTTTAATATTTTTAGTGTTTATTTTTGAATTTTTCGGAATTTTTTAGAATTTATTTGGATTTTTCAGAATTTAAAAAAAAAAAATTTTTGACCCGCCGACCCGTCCCACCCGTCCCGACCCGCCCCGGCGTTGGACCCGCCCCGTCCCGACCCGCCGACCCGTCCAACCCGACGGGTCTAGGACGGTCGCGCCAAACCCCCGAATTAGACCCGTGCTAACCCGCCCCGCCGTAACCCCCGTTGACCCGTCCCGACCCGTCCCGTCAAAACCCGCCGACCCGCCATAACCCGTCCCGACCCGACCCGACCCGTCCCGATTTTAATACACTATTAAAAATCAACACTAAAATAATAATAAAATATTAAATTATTGTTGCCAATTTTCAAAAATCCAAAACAAATACTTAGAAAACTCGAAATATCCTAAATTTTTGTATCCCCCAATATTTTGATATGAAAAATTTAATGAGAATGATTTTGAATTTCATACGTATTACGATAAAATTTGAGTCGTATGCATTTGGACTCGAAATACAAATATTTTCACAATTGTCTAAATATAAATATATGTATATATATATATATAGTACGTAATTTCTGGTTGATTAAAATTAACCCTATTAAAATATAGGGATCAGTTCAATGAATCTGTTCGAAATTTAGCGCTTTGAGGCTTCCTCCTTTTTTATTCCTTTCATTTCCTTCTAGAACATAACTAATTAATCGTGAGTTGTGAGTTTAGTACTGGCTAAGTAACAACACTTTGAGTGAAGAACATGAGATGCAAAATTGAACCAAAAAAGTTCCTTCTAAATATTTAAAGCTGGAAGGTCTAGTTTTCATTTTCATCTAAAAAAAATATTCTGACAGCTTAGCATATATATATGCCAGAAAATGTTTAATTTACTGCACATACTGATCAAACCTGTACGTACGTCTAACATGTTTTTTTTTTATCATAGGACAGATGCAGCGCCGGAAAATAAACAAATTTAATCGAACTAGTTAGTGTTTGAGTTTGATTTTAAATTTAAATCGAACTAGTTTGGTTCGAAATAGATAGTCAATTTTAAATCAAAATGAGAGTTCAAAATTTAATTTGTTTAAATACGAATTAGTTTAATTTGATTCATAATAGCTTGAAATTAAGTTGAAAACTAAATGTGTGAAACTTGATAGAACGTGTTCCTCTTCCACTAAGGTCTGGATCCTCTATTATGTAATCTACGTCTGACATTCAATTCATGGGCTTGATTTCTTTGTCGATCCAAATCATATACATGTTAGAATTTTTTTAGAGACCCATAAACTTTGTCCCCAACTAATTGAAGGTATTTATTATCAAATAAAACTAGAATTCATTAATAAAGACCTAGAATCCAAATATTTTTTTTCATATATTAGATGGTCCAACCATCATCATGATTCGAACAACATTAATTCACGAATCAATTTTAAACGAACTATTCAGAATTTGAATTTAATTCACATTCAATTCGAATCGAAACTGACTTGATTTATAATAGTTTCGAACTAAAATTGAACAAACTGTGAACTATAAATTTTCTTGCAGGCCTAGACACATAACAAAATATGACTTTTGCATGCAAATATTAGTTAGCATCTAAGAAGCCAGCCTATGCTTCTAAACCAAATTGACGAAAAAATGGAGTTGCTATTTTGCTGCGGACCTCATTCTTGCTTCAAAGCAGCTTACCTCCTACCTCTACTTCCCTCTCTATCTCTTCTATATCTTTTTAAAACACGCTCTCTCATACATTTCTTTTGTGCATTTTCTCTTTTCACCACTCTCGAAGTACTATATTATATTTCCAAAATCCTATCCTCTCTTTAGATAAATTTCATTTTATATTTACCTCAATTTTTTCAAATAAAAAGTTTAAAAAACTATCAAAAAATGATATTTATTGATATGTTAGGATAATACTTTAAATTTTATGTGCAGGATATATATAAGTGTTAATATCGATATCCCATTGCAACGATCCCCAACTAATAGATAGATAGATGATTTTTTGCAGTTTATAATAAGTCCAGTAAATTATTTTTGTTTGATGCGGTACATCTAGTTCTGTATATGATATATACTTTATTTGAAAAACATATTTCAAATAAAAATATAAGAGTCTATGAATATATCATATATAAATTTGACTCAACATGATATTAAATGGGTCATTCATTATAAAATTCACTGTAAAAAAATAAATATATTTGATGAAAAACTAAGCGTCTTTCAAAATATATACCGAAGTCGTATCTTATAAAATGTAGTTTTTCAATTGAAATGACATTTTTTTCAATATATATATATATATATATATATATATAGGGTTTGTCTATTAAACTTTCAATAGCAGTTCGGACGAAACGCTACCAGTCCAAATTTTAATTTTTCATGCTCGAAATTTCAATTTAACTAACTCAATAAAATCTTTATATTATAATCTTATAGAATACTAATTTGTATCATATTTGGTGTTAGTTTACTATATTCTTAATAATTTTTAGAAAGTAAGTATTTTTTGACATATAAATTTTATTAATTTTCTATTATTTAGGGCTATCTTTCAAAAATCATTAAGCATAGTAAATTAATTCCAAACACAATAAAAATTAGTATTCTATAAGATTATGATATAAAGATTTTATTGAGATATTTAAATTAAAATTTTGAATATTAAAATTAAAATATAGACTGGTAGTGTTTCGACGGAAGTGTTACTGAAAGTACAATAAACAAATTCTCTCTCTATATATATAACATAATTTTGCTAGCCTACCCCAATTTATTTTGGATGAAAGGTTTATCGTTATTGTATATATCATAAGAAACGTTAAGTATACACTAGATGTATCCAAAGCTATTTTTGAACAAAAATATATATTTTAGTTAAATATTTCACTTTCCAATTATTTATTCGTTCCTTTAAGCAGGAATAAATGACATCGAACATTTCCAAGGAAAATCAGATATGAAACAAAAGCTGCACAAGCAAAGATAGAAACGCAAGTGATTTTCTTGTATCTGCAAGCTCCAGAACACAGATTATCACAGTGTTTAAAGGATAATTCCATTGCTTAATATATATTATCATGTATTTGCGATATTCTCCACCTTTAATTCATGGGCCATATAATCATCATTACTAATTAACAAATATAACTTTTGCGGGATCCCCTAGGGTTTGGAAAAGTTGGCCACTTTGTACTCGGCCATCTTTCCCCTCTAGTTTCTAAGAGGCAAATTAATGTGTACCCTTCCAAATTTCTTTTACCTAATTAAAATTATTAAAAAACAATTTCTGGCTGTATTATCGGAGAAAGAGATTTTATCTAGGGGCAGAAATTAAATGTTATTAATTTGTCTGTCAAAAATTACAAATAATTAGATTTCGTGCATGTTTTGATGGTATATTAATTAATGACGTACTTGAATTTAGTTTCGAAAGATTATTCCTTGATCTATCATATATTTTACCTTTTAGATTCCCATTTCATTTGATATTTTTAACAAATCATTGTCAGTATTGTCATAAAAATCATTGCATCTGAAAAGTAAGACCCTTACTTATTGAAAATTATTTTTTTAATTATTTTTCAGAAACATTATCATGAAATTATTTTTTCAAAATTAAAATTTCGGACTCCACTGGTCGTAAAAATTAATATTAATCGTACATGTTACTTCATAAGAAAAGAAGTTTGAAAAGTGTATTGATTTGGGAGTCCCTGGCTCCCTGCCTTTCTGACATCAACCATGCATGCATATTTTGAGAATGATGATGTGCACTACGTGTTAGTTATATATTACCTCCATTAATTGTATATGGTTTTGTTTTGAGTGAAAGAGAATAGTAGTTGAAGTGCTTATTTTATATTAAATCAATATAATTGGTAGTTGTAAATTATTATTTTAGAATATTTTTTATCATAAAGTTGAGAGTTAAATTATTAAATTTCATAATTATCCTTAAGTCCCCTCACTTATTTCAGAATAATTATTTGAGAAATTTTCATTTTGCACAGGTATTCATTCGATATATTGCCCAACAAATGAAAAAGATATCCATTTATTCATTATTCTTTCTTTCTTTCTTTCTTTTTTAAAAGAAACTACAATTCCGAGCATCCTTGTTTCACTACTTTTATTCAGAAAAATATTACTAATCAGTCAATAAAATTCTAGGTCAAAACCATGTGTTGCAAACGGCTAATGGCAGAGCGTCAGCGAAACGTTTGAAAAGTTTGAGATGTGATATGAAAATCATTTTGTCAGAAAAGAGAAAAATTTGGAACTAGAAAAACATAAAAGCAAAACTTTCAGGCGTGATACTTTAGTTAACCCTTAATCAGAAAATAAATTATCTTGATCCATGTTGTCGATTTTCCAGAGAAACACAACATTGTTGATCACCGGATTTTTTAAGTCTTCTAGCGATCTTTCTCTAATCCGATGGAGCGATTGAGATGACCGACAAACATAATTTACGTCTCTATTTGAAACTCTATGTCTTGAGAGAAATTTGTATTTCTCGTTGGAAATGAAAAGGTACCAGAAAATAGAGAATAGAGAATCATTTTGAAAACCAATAGTCTTTCCTGTATATAATGGACGCCAATAACCGAGCCACCAGTTATTTCTTAATGTGTCCATATCGATCAAATCCTTTTTAACTAGTTCACTGCTTAATCAGAAAACTGTTTATAGTTTTGTTCTCCAAAGATCAATAACATAATTGTATTTAGAGGTGGCAATCGGGCGGGTCGGGTCTGTTCGGTTCGGGTCGGGCGGGTCGGGTCTAATTGTATTATTATCAAAATTTATATAATTTAGACCATCACTAAATCAATAAAGTTATTAATACGCATTCTACATATTAAAATGCCCACTTCTCATGACACATATTGAATCCAATTAATAATACAGAATTTGATCACTTCATAATGGATATAATTAGACAGACTATTATAAAATATATTTATATTACATATAAGCTAATACATGTTGTAATTAATAATAATTAATTCTAACAAAACAATTTAATCAGTTGGATGTATAACTATGTATATCAAATTTAATGGGATTATTTTCATATTTTAATTTTAAATTTTGAATTATTAGAAATTTAAAAAGTGGAGACAATAATGGATCAGACATTTTAACCCTCCTCTTTTAGCATATTATAGTGTATAATTATTCTATTTTTAATTGATGCATTTTTTGAAGTAGTAGAATAATTTCTGACCAATAAAATTTCTAATTCATTAATTTTAATTACTAAAAATTAAAGGAAGAAACGGCGTTATCTACTTTGATTCCACATGTTGATCTAAAAAGTACAATATTTATCTTTCTTGTTAAAAAGTTCTTAGCAATGATACATGTATATATATATATATATATATATATATATATATATATATACGTTCGTCTCGATCGAGATAACTATTGTTAAAATTCTGTGGACCAATGAGAAAAAATAGTAAAAATATGCTCAATAAATGATCGATGCTTCACTAGTAAACAATAGTGCGCACAGATAGCAATCAGGTAATCCGATTGGATCTACAAAAATTGATTTCAAAAATTGTCGACAGCACCCGTATGAGGTTGAGTCAGATTTTATATTATTATTCATTTTTAACCATGTCATTTTCGTGCAAATGGGATCGGTTGAGTTTTGTGAATTGCGTTAGATTTTTTTTTACATCTAATGTGACACTCAGGAAGTCATTTCTTGTCTTGATCAGGTCGGAATGGATCAAGTCACTAATTTTACTTCAGGCAATAATTTAATTATTACCAGTCCAATCAGAGTCAGGTAAACTTTTGAATTAATTGTCTCACTTTCAAACATGTTCGGCTCTTGATTTGTCTCTAATCGATTGGATCATATTCAAATTGATTTGACTTTGTAAAACAATTGATTCTAATTGGATAAAATTCAACGATTATTCTTTTTGATTAAATCAGATTTAGAATTGGGCTATCATCACTACAACAAAATGAGATTTACTAACACCAATTTGCTAATATTTTTTAGTAAAAATCGTTAGTGACATTGGTCAGTGGTATTTTAAAAAAATAAGTTTGAACTATTCTATAACGGTTTAGAAGAAGAAAATATTATAAAAACATGTTAGAAAGTATAATTTTTTTTCGGACAATCTTTACTAATGGTTTCTTAAAAATAACTGTTAACAAAATCCAGTGCCAAATATTTTTTAACGTTTTTTATTAATAGCCGTTAGCAAAATTCAGCGCAAAATATTTGCTAATGATTTTTTATTAAAAACTGTTAGGAAATATTTAACGCAGGTTTGCTAATGATTTTTTTGTTAAAAATCATTATTGATTCTTCTTTTATTTTGTATATTGCGTTGCTCCATAAGTCCATCCGAAATCTAATCTTTTCTCTGGCCGCCAGAGCCATTTCTCTCCTCTGCTCTACCAGCTTCTTGATTTTCTTTTATATATTTGGTAATTTCAAGCTCAACGAATTATAAAATGACAATTCCAAATGTGAAATAAGATTGACTTGCAATTATGAATCCGAGAGTAATTTTAATTTGAAGCCTTACAAAATTAGTATAGAATATCAAACTGGTTTGTATAGAATATCAAACTGGCTCATCTTTGAAAAATCTGAAAAGAAAATAGTTAGAAAATCTTAAAAATATTAAATTTTGAGATTTTACAAGATTTTGGTACATAAATTTATTAAGCGACTTGAATTTAAAATTTACCATTCAGGACATATAAATATATTTATAAGCTATAGCCTAACTCTAGATTTTATCACCGCAATAATTTTACTAGAAAGAAAGAGGGCTGAGTTTCAAGTCTCTCAAGCATTCGACATCATTTTCATTATTAAATATTAATTATTTCATTTTTAGTGATTACTGATGATTTTTTATTTATTATCAATTATCGTGAACTGTTAATTTTCTATACATAATTTTGATATCATTAATAGTTTTTTGTTATTTAATGTCTTTTGATTTTATGAATTTATCAAATTAATTTTTTTACCAATGTATATTTTTATTCTGGGGTGAAACTAATATGTGAACTAAAATGTTAAAATATCTCATCATGAATACAAGATTAAATTTCATTTAATTTTGATATAATTGAGTACTAATAAATTTGCTGAATAGTTTCATATATCCGCGGTAGAAAATTCATTGATGATAATTGAAATGTCGGAAATCTTGTTCTATCTGGATAATTTCAGTGCTTCTCTTGCATATATTCATAAGAGATTTATTTTTAAACCGTTTAAAAATCGAGTATGTTATATTCATAGCCGAAAAAAGCCTAACCAAGAGAATAAATCCGCCTAAGATGGGAGAAAAATGGATCAATTCCCCTCATCTAAATTGAGAAAAAGAATGTGAAAAGTTGGGCGGTTGGAAAAAAAAAGGAATTGATTCCATACATTTTAAATGTTAGATAAGAATCCCTTAGGAGCCCTTATCTCACGTGATTGTCACGTGTTCCTCGCTTTACTTATGGATAGCTTCTCCTACTTGGCTCATATTTTCTGCTCTACTTTCGTTTTTTTCGTAGTTATTGTATACTTTATGAACTGTAAATTTACAAGATAAAACTGAACGATTAAGACTTAATTTTAGCATTGAATGTCTAATTTCTTACCATTTGCAAAAAAAAAAAAAAGTACTAAGTGAACATGGTGTTCAGAACGGATAGACAATAACATCATCGCTATCATTAAAGTCATAGATTCAAAACTCAACACACGATAGGAAGAGAACATTGACATCTTACAAAAATTAAATACCGACTAATATCTAATATAAAGAGAGTCTTCATCAAGTAGGCTAAGCCTACTTCATCAACATCTGAATCCGACCCGATTATATTTGGGTCAAAAAATTTTGATCTATATCCGATCCGATCGGGTTACGGGTCATCTCAATCCGACCCGTGTAAAATAATTAAATATTTTATTAATAATTTTTATATTATTTTAAATAATTAAATGTTTTATAATTAATCTTAATTAGTATATAATTAATATATATTTAAGTTTTAATTAGTACTAAATTATAAAATTACTTCAAAAAATATAATTAATTGGGTCGAGTTCGGGTTGACTCGAACCTAATCTGATCCGATTTGGGTAAAAAAATTAGACCCATACCCGATCCATTTATCTTCGAATCATGTTGGATTCGGGTTCGGATTCGGGTTCGGGTTCGGATCGGATCGGGTTAACTCGTCGGGTCGGATCAATAATTGACACCTCTAGTTAATATCGTCTATGTGAGTCTAGACTCAAAATTCAGATATAAGTTTTTTTTTTAATATCAAAAATTGAGAGTTCTCGTCTATATTGAGAGTTCTCATCTCGTCTATATTTTAATTTAACAATTAAAAATCATACATGTTCAAAATTTAACTAAAATTAGTTGTATGAGTTTGTTTAATTAAATTTCTGTAATTAATGGACGTATAATTTTATGTATGACACGATTTTTTTTATTTACATAATGGATCTATCGTTCTGTTTTATGTATTTGGCTTAACATTTGACCCACAACATTGAGATATGTATTTAATATGAATCCATATAAATCCTATAATTTTTAATAAATCTGATTTAAATAATACATACCCAATTCGTTCTACCCTATGTGACAATCTAAAAATTATGCTCATATTGTATTCTTTATGGTCCATGTTAACAACAAAGCAGTTTGCCTATCAATTTGATATGTAAATTTCCAATTCTTTCTTTGCATATTGCACGGTCTAAAACAGGCTATCTCAACCTGGCCCTTAATTCCTTCAATTCACAATGGAATGATGATGAAGGGAACAAGCTAATTAACCAGAAAAAAAAAAAAGAGAATTTGCTGTTACCGCCCCTGGTACGGAGCAGAGAACTAAACAAAAAAACAGTGTCTTAACAAATGACAATGAAAAAGAAAAAAAATAGGGAAAAAGAACATATCATTTGAAATATTCCCAACTATGAAGACTACTTTAAAAGTATGTATTAAGTCCACAATATAAGTCTTGGAGACATTTGATAATGAAGTTCTCTTCAGATCGTTGATTTAGTGTCGGGTAGGCGGAGCTATAAAAATCTTAGAAAATTTTCCATGATTTTCCCATCAAGAACAAATTCCTTCTCCTTTCATAAAAAATATGGTTCGTTAAAAAGCATGATTGTTTAGGCAACCTCTATTATCAAGTTCCTGCAAAGCCCAAAGTTGTTTCAAACTTAGACCATATTCCATTTACATGAAAGGTCATATAGTTGGTCAAGCCATAATTTAGAATATGAAAACAGAACAGTCTAAAAGGAGAATATTGCAAGTTAATTAATCCCACCAAGTAATAAAAAATTAGTAATTGATAATATCATTAGACAAATAAAGATAATAAATTACAACAGCTTTATTATATAATTACAGAAAAAAGATAAAGATTCTCTAATGTTAAGCCTATATTGATAATTAATGTTGCCAAATTAATTCTCACGAGGGATAAAAGAATGGTGAAAATCTTCTGATCTTCTAATTCTTATTTTTTCTCTGCTTTTCTCAATGTGACATTGGGTCCCACTAAAAGATCAGAATTGAATAGAATCCATTATTAGAGAGAAGGACATGGAAAAAGTAGGATTAGACGAGCCACTGGTGGATACAAGGGGGGCGCTCCCTAATTTTTCAAAAAAAAAAGTCCGAAAAATATATATAATTTCATCAAAAAAAATTTATATATATAATATATAGTTCTCTCTAATATTTTTTTTTATTTAGTAAATATCTGATCCCTTCAATATCCCCTCAATTCCAATCTAAAATTCGACTCTCTCAAAAACGCAAACGACATATCTCAATTCATAAAAAAGTACCAGCTGAAAATTTTATTGAAACAAATAAACCTCCAAATTTAAATGTTCATAAAGGCTCTTAAATCCGGATTTTGAACCTATAATTTCCAAATTATAAAATGCAAGAGTTTTAGTGTTAAAATTCTATAATTACAAAAAAAAAATTCAGACACTCTTAATGAAACTACGTTGTGTCATAGCCCATGAAAATAAAACGAAACGTAACAATCTAATAATTTCAGCCAACTTGTTGCTTCAAGTTCGGTGCCTTGGATGATTTCTTCGATACTCGAAAGTAAATGGGGGAACGAAATTACGAAACTCAACTAATTTCGTCGCAACTGAGCAAAGGAATATAAAAAGCTGTGCAAAAATTTTAAAGATGGGATTAAAATTATCAAAATTTTGAATATATACTTCGAATCTATAATATTTCATAGACGGTATTATTTTAGCCATAAATCATTAATAAGGATGAAGTTTCCTAAAATATAAGAATCAAGTTTTGGTCACACGTTCGAAATCGGAATAAAGAGACCTTTATGAATAACTGAAAATAAGCTATTAAATAGCTTAGACTCAAAAAAATAGCAAAAAAATTTCAAAAAAATAATATTTAATTTTTGTAAGAGTTTGATATGGAGAATAAATTGAACGGTTTGGATTGGTTAATTTTAACTTCAAGTTTGAAATTTTGACGCGGTACATAAACCCCGAATTGTTTGATTATTTTTATTAAGAAAACAATATTTAATATATGTATAATGAAATAATTATATAAAGATATCAAAATATAAAGTTACGTAAACAAAAACTTTTTTGATTATCTATTACTTTGAGCTTTATTTTATGTTATTTTTAAAATATAAAATATTATTATTTTAATATTTTTTATTAGATAAAATATATATTAAATTATTATTTTTTATTTAGTATCCGATTATTTAATGAATTTGAATCCGATAAACTATTACAATCCGATAATTGCTCCCCGACCAAAATCCTGCTTCCGCCACTGCTCTCTATATATATAAAAATAATATGCTGGTACCACTTAGTGCAAATGACCTGAAATTTCGTCGCTAGTTAGCAAACTAATCAAGTTAGCGGAGCATCTTTTGCCTAAAAGTGGAAGAAAACGAAACTCGCCATTTTGATTTCTTGACAACAACCGGAGTGTACTTTGCTTTTTCTGATGCTTCCAATCTTTTCTTTTCACAAAATCTGGTTTGCTTAAGGGATTAACCCTAATCTAGGAACTTTGAAATTTGAACTCCATAACTTGTGTATATATCCCACTTTTCTTAACCAATAAAAAAATTCATCATCATAGATGTAGATACTTGGAAATTTGTTGTTTTTAATTATTTATTGATTAATTTGTGCTCATGGTATCTCCTGGTTCTGGATATAGCTTGCGTAGCGCACTTATTTAATACGGGCACTGAATTTTCATAAAAGCGACCTCTGACATTATGGATCATGTCAAGACGATGCTTTAGGCAACAGTGTTAGATGTGATTCTCGTGTGCCTTTTTTAATTCAAGTTAGATTTATTAAACCATGTTTTGTTGCAATGAATTATCTAGAAATATTTAACATATGAACAACTCCAGAATATATCCAAAATATTCTTTTTTCATATTCATTCAAATCTTGAAATATATTTTTTAAACTAAAATTTCAATTCATTAGATGTTAGTTTCTTTTTCTTTTTTTGCTTAAATAGCATGCTATCAAATTTGAGTTAATTTAATACATTTCGCCTTTCACCAAACATTCAGAATTTTAAACGACACGACTCTAATGACTCTACGAATAAATTTTCAATTTGAGTTAAATTTAATACATTTTCAAACAAAATAGCATCAACTAACTAACAGTCAAATGTCCTAAAAATACAAATATAAACACAAATAACTAGTCCAAAAACACAGCCATCAACATAGACCAAAACATTACAATCATCACAAAATACCATAATTCAAATAATCTCACTTTCATCTTGATCTTTATCCAAAACAATGACATCTTGAGGAATAGATGTTCTAGATCACATCTAGTCACTACAACAAAAAGGATCTTAGACAACATCTATTTAACAACGATTATATATCAAATCTGTTGTTAAAATGGCTCAGTGACATCATTGTAATATTGAAAACTTATTTAACAATGGTTTATAATAAAAAAATGTTGTTAAAATAAACTCTCATAACACCAAAAAGCAGCAAAACCATTTAGTAACGGTTCCTTGAAGGAACCGTTGTTAAACACAGTCTTTAACAACGGTTCTGTGTCTAAAACTATTGTTAAATATTACGTTTAGCAACGATTCCTTGAAGGAACCATTGCTAAATGGTTCTGGTGCTTTTTTGGGTAAAACATTTTTTTTTGCTCTCACCAATAATATTTGCTCCCAGAATTGTCCATCTCACCGTTCGTTAATCTCAATCCAACGTTCCAAAAATAAAAATTTAAAAACCGAAATCCATAAATCACCAACCCCTTTTCATCTGTTTTCATATATAAAAAGTGAGATGAGAGAGAAGAGAGAAAAGAGATAGAAGAAATAAAAATCAAAATCCGATCATCTCAACTTCAAACGGCCATAACTTTTGATAGAAAACTCCGATTGAGACGTTCTATGTGGTCACGGAAAGCTAATGACAAGGTCTACAGGGTTAACTACTTACGCCAATATCACCATTTTTTGTGCCAAAAAACCTCATATTCAAGCTCAAAAACTCATTTATAGTTTTTTTCTGTTTTTTTTTTTAGAAATTGTATAGGTTTTCATATTATTGTATGAGAAAGATGTATGTATTTTTTGAGTAAACTTTTTTTATTTAATGAATAATTATATTTCTTTCATATTAATTATTGAATGGATAATATATTATAATATTTATTCTTATCTAATCAATATGACTCCATATTTATTGTTTACTGTTAATCAATATGACTCAATATCAATTTTACTCGCACCTTTTAAATTAAAAAATAAAATAAAATATATCTTTAGCAAAGGTTATTAGTCAAAAACCGTTGCTAAAGGTATTTTTTTCAAAAAAAATAATTTTTGTTTTTAAGGTACGTTTAACAACGGTTTTTATTTAAAAACCGTTGTTAAATGTTTTCGTGACACCCCTTTACAACGCATTTTTAACAATAATTTTTAAATAAAACCCGTTATTAAATGTCTTCCTGACACTCCCTTTACAACGCGTTTGTAATAACGGTTTTCAATACTTTTTCTAACACCCCTTTACTAACGGTTCCATAACCGTTATAAACTTGGTCAATAATCGTTGTCAAAGATTTTTTTTCTCTCGTAGTGAGTTCTGTTCAGTAAAACTATAAACCAAAAATAAATAAATAGAAAGTGTCAAAAGCAATGGGAACCAAAATATATGAATTAAAGATCAATATATTTCCACACACCCAAATCTGCCAAAGCACGGCAGCATATATAAGTGAGTACGTATCTCCATCCGTTCAATTGTTAATTCAATTTTTAATTGCCATATCATCAATTTAATAATTTTCTGCATAAATTTTAAGATATGTACATTCTTGCAATTGTTTGTTCATTTACATATGATAATTTCTAATCGTTGGAGAAAACAATTAATATAAGGTATATTTCTGAAATGGAGATGCATGCAAATATTTTACAATTATAACATGGCATTTCAAACAAACTTTTTAAATTAACAAGTTTGCTAAATTAATAAGTGAACACCATTCCTTAAATTAAAATTGCAAGTGGCCAAATTATGTACAATTGGGACGGAGATGCTCTAATTAGTGTAAATCAAATAATGTATCTCTATGTTACATCCTGTACATCTATCTTGATCAGAGGAGAGAAAGTTCTAGATAATTTCATAGTGATGCTGCTGATTGGAACTCCAGTTTGCTCCTGTCATTGTACGATTGTCCAATATATATTCCATACTTTCAGCTGAAAGTGAGTTGCATATATCTTAAGATTTGAGAAATTGTTACCATAGTTTTTGCAGATATATTTACCGGGTGCAATAAAGAAAAAGACTTATTCTAGATAAAATTGTAATCACTACTACAGAAAAAGTCTTTGTAGCTCTATTTAATAGCAGTTATATAATAAAATAGTTATAAAAGACATTAATAACGGTTGTTTAATAACAACTGCTATTAAAACAGAGCTTTTATAGTGGTTTCTATTAAACAACCGCTATTAAACGATACCCCTTTAATAGCGGTCCCTCCAAAAAACCGTTATTAAAGGTCAACCTTTAATGGCGATTGTTCAATAGCAACTGCTATAAAAATGGTACTACGAATATGCACCATTGTCCACGGATCACCAATATATTTTTTAATCTACAACATCCATTTTAATCGATCCAGCGCTCAGAAATCACTCAGAAAATTCTCATGAATTCATACCTTTCTTACCTATATATATATCACTCTTCACCCCCCATTTATCTCTCATTTTCTCTTCATCTTCACAATTTCTCAAAATTCAAACACAAAATATCAAACAAAAAGTTCAAGATTTTTTGTTTTGTTCTTTTAAATTTATTTATTTATTCTTTCTTTTTAATTTTATGTTCAAATTTTATGTTCAAATTTCGAACTCAAATTTTGAATTCAAATTACTTTTCTATTTTAAATTTTATATTCAAATTGTGATCAAATTTAAAACTCAAATTATTTTTATGTTCAAATTATTTTTGATTCTAAATTTTTTGTTCAAATTAGTTTTAAAATTTTGAATTTAAAATTTATGTTTTAGAATGAAAAAATAAAAAAATTAAAAGCTGACGGATGTGACAGCTATACAGCTATCACATCTGTCAGCATTTTTTTTTAATTTGGCACAACCCTTTAATTGCGGTTGTCTTTAATAGTGGTTCTCAAGACTTTTTATAGCACCCCTCAATAACAACCCCTTTGGACCGCTATAAAATATGATTTTTGACCGTTATTAATTGCAGATTGTGTAGTAGTGAATGCCGCAATTGAGCACAGAAGAAAATTGTTTAATTACGAAATATACAAATCCGCGTCAAAATAAAAGATAGATTCTCCAACGCCTAATCGGAGTAGGAAGGACTTAAAAAATGAACCGAATTAATTTCCTTTTGTTTGCTTGACGAATGAGAAAATATTTGCTGTGTATCATATGCCAATTTGAATTTCAGGCATTTTCATTTTAAAAAGGAAAAAATAATGCTTTTTTAACATTTTGTGTGCAAATATCTCTGAATTTCAATACACTATATACACATTGGCTGCAGCTAGCAACATTCTATAGCTGGATATCTTGCATATCTATCTATAATATTTTATTATAATTTATAAATATTAATTAAATTAAATACAGCAAGAGCTTGGTGCTGGCACATGTATTTTTAAAGTTAATATAAAAAATGAAAATTGGCATGTTAATCAGATCTCTTTCAAATCTCTTATTATTATTATTATTATTATTATTATTATTATTATTATTATTATTATTATTATTATTATTATTATTATTATTATTATTATTATTATTATTATTATTATTATTATTATTATAATTATTATTCATTATTATTATTATTTTATTATTTTACAAAATATAATTGAATTTAACAAGTTTCTTTTAGATATTTGTGTAGGATCCTATGAATGTTTCATAAAATTCAAGTGCACGTGATCATATTTATGTAAAGATATAATTTAAAATCTTGTGTTTCTTCATTTATTTAGAATAAAAATGCTCTATGCTGCAGTAAACCATTATAACGGTTACTCAAACATTATAACGTTTAATAAATTTATACACAAAATCTTCTAAATTTTTGAAGGCTGAGAGATCACAAATTTAACATAATGTATCATTATGTAACGCTACATGTGAAGCGTTAATGCTTGAGAAACATTCAACGATTTATTGAATCGTTATAACGTTTTTGAAGTACAATAGACCTTTTTAGGGTCTAGTCAAACTAATCAAATCATTGTTAATATTTTATAAAATGTTCAACGGTTCATGTTATTGTTATAACGGTTTATCCTATACATTTTTAGACATTATAATGTTACAAAAAGTTCTGATAATAGGGTATTATTGGGAACTCAATATTCAAGATCAAGAAACGTTATAACGATTTTGAGCTGTTATAATGGTTTTCTGCGCAAGAATATCAATTGCTCTCTATTAAGAGCTCTATGTAAGGTGTTGATTCAGTATTGTCCAAAATAAATAAATAAATCATAATTCTAAATAATCTGAGCACTCAATCCAAAGTCTTTAAAGAACTCTTACATTTTTTCTTTACAAACACAAAAACTAAGATTTTGAATTACCCAAATTTATTAGATTTTTTATCATTTTCTATGCATTATTCAACTTCTATCTTTGAGCTTTGTCTCAATTCTTCTACAACATCTAGCTGATTTTTTTTTTCCTTAAGGGCTTCTTGTTGTATTTTATTAGGTTATTTTTAGTCTTTTTGTACTTATTTTTGTGAAAAAAAACTAAAATTTCTAATTATAAAATATTTTTGAGTAATAAAGTGACGTCCCGTTAGTGGGACGAGAACCAGAAACGTAAATTTCTATAATCAAACTCTGTTAACTTATCTTATCTTCTCTAAATTCTATACTTACATCTTGTGCACTTCACATTTCATATTTTCTACAAAGTTATATTTCTTATTGAAAGTTACAGTAGATTATTTTACATCAATTATTTTTTTATTAATTAATATTTGATTGAATTCTCATAGTATATTTTCATTACATTCAAATCTAACATTCGACTTAAATGTTGCATTATCTCACTATTTATTTTAAGTCAATTCTTATGTAAATTTGTATGAAATTTATTATTTACTGAACTGATCTTTTTTTAACTTATTTATATTTTGATATATATCATAAGTAATTATCTTAAAATATCAATGAGAGGTCTCTTTCAAATCTACTGAAATTATTTTTCGGTTGTATGTAAATTGAAAGTTGCTTAATTCCAATCTTGTAGCTTCAGCCCATTATAGCCCACAATATGTTTTTAATTAAACCACAAATTTTAGTTTCCGATTGAATCCAGGTCATGAACTTTTGCGGCCCGTGGTGCACCAGCTCATCAGGTTGTGCTACTTTTTCTAATACTTTATTTGTTTTTTTTAAGAAGGCAGAAGATTTGTAAGTTTTCATTTATTTTTTTTTTTGAAAACTCCATACAAAATATATGTCCTACTAAAAAAAATGATAGCAGCTTAAAAACCAACAACCAAACAGTATATAGCAAAAATTAAATCCCTGATTAGAATAGCAAAACATAATTTCATCCACAAAACAAAGCAACCAATTCATAACTCATCCAAAGATAAACTAAGCGAGCGAACCTCATGCAAATCAAATAAAACCTCATCAGATCGGTACAGCGACTGCGACTCATTAGAATTGGTCGCTTTCTAAGCTCGGTCCTCATAATGATAATTAATTAACGGTTAGATATCCACTTAAACAAACACAGCAAAATGACACTTCAAGATAATAGTAATTAAGACCAATTACTAAATATAAACCTTGTTTTTTTATAAAGGGTATCTAGAATTAGACACGGTGTCTGTATTAACGATTTTTCTGACCTGGTGTACCAAGCCACCTACTCAGTCATGATATCGTTCCAGCGACTAACTAAAAGATTGCTGCTGTGTGATACAATCACAGTTCACAGATTATTATTTTATTAATTTGAAGACCCTGGCAACCACCTTGCTTCGATTTCATGCCAACAAACTAATGCTAATCCCAGGTCGCGCTCTCATCAATATCTTTCTCTTTCTTTCTCTTTCTCTCTCTCTTTCTCTAGCGTAGATCACCATTGATGGCTGAGACCTCTCCTTCTCCCACTTTACCAACCACCCTTCCACCAGTAGGATTGGTACAAATTTCTATATATTTTCTATTTACCAAATTCTTGAGTATGTATTTTCTCTATTTGTCTAATTTCTTTTATGACCTTTTCTAATTATGTTGTTTATGTACTTTTCTGTATTGAAGAATAAAGCAAGTTTCCAGGAAATAGGAGAACGAATTGCGGTAAGGCAATTGAAATTTTTTGCAATTTTCAGTATTAGAGAAAAAGAATGCAAATTTTAGAAAAGTGCAATTGCTCTTCCTTCAGATTTCCCTTTGTCGTGGGATTGACTTCAAATTTCAAAAAGTTATAGGACTGAATAAATATATTATTATCTTCCAATGAGCAGAGTTATTATCTTTTAATTTTAGGAGCTGGATGAATCACAAGCAGAGTTATTATCCCGGATTCAGGGATTGAAAGAGGTACATTTGATTCTGGCATTCCACTGTTACTTAAGGCTTTATATGTGATTTGCATATGAGAAATTTAAATCAACTGGTAATTTCTTATAGCTTCAAGCTAAGAAAATTCCACTGAAAGTAAATGTTACGAATGCGTACAAATTGCGTTAAAGTTTTTTTAATTCTGGTACCTTGAGTTCCTGTGCATTAGGATAAGCCCTTGCTAAACTATATCATCCCTGAGACAATTTGTGATTGAATGATTATGCAACATTACTTGTAGTATGATCATGCTACATCATTCTTTCATGTTATTTCCACTCTTTTTAGAGAACTTGCTTTGATGTTTTTTCTTTTTCTTTTTTTCCTTCTTCATTTTTCCCTCTTTTTTTAACAATAGATGACTGTATGGCACCTGAGATAAATAGCTTTCCATGTTCATTATTGGTTAACAGGGTAATTTATAAATCTTGTAATTTGCTTATAGATTCGGTAGGCTTAATACTTTTTCATAGATAATTAAAATATGCTCCCATCACCAACTATTTTACAGTGGGAATGTTGATCTGTTTTTGGTCACGACTAAACTTTATTGAATTGTTGGATTATATGAAGAATAATAAATCATGTACTGAGTGAAATCTGAACAACATTTCTGAATAGTTAGCAATCCTCTTAAATGGCAACCAGGAAAGTGGCATGAGTTTTGTCAAAAACCGTTGGGCTTTTTGTATTTCATTCTGAACTGAAGATCATGAAGAGGAAATTAGTCAAATTACTTTTATTTCCATTTTATCAGTTGTCCTTTTTTCCTCATTTTTTTAAAGTTCATTTGCTTCCTCTCACCCAGGCATTTTCTAATCAATTCATCATTTAATCTGAGCCTTGTATCAGTGTGCCAAATATTTTAAACAACAGTGTAATATAGCCAAATCGATCATTGGTTTGTGTAGGAGGTACAGAAATGGAGACTGAATCTAGACAAACAAGTACAGAGTTACAAAACTGTAAGCTAAGCTTTTAATTCTACTTATCATTTTCTTATGATTTCTTCCGGATGGAAAATGTAACCTTTCAGTAAGTAAAGTGTAAATTACCCTGCTCCAAAGAATAGTGAAAATGTTAACATCCATAAAACAAATCTTCAGGGTAAAAAAAAACTTTCTTACAATGCTTAATTAACTAATGTTTTCTGTAATTTGGACCGTTGTTTTTTCTATCGTTGCAGGAGCTTGTAGAGCTCAAGAAGGACCTTAACTCAGATGTGGACCAGCTAAAATCTGTAAATGCTTTCTTTCAATTTACGTATTTATTTTCCTTTTCTAAAATTTGGATTTCTAAATAGATCTTTCTTATGTATTTCATTTATGCTTGGGACCTATAGGAAGTCAAAGAAATGAAGACGAGCATTCACACGCGCCAGAACAGCTGGGCATTTAATCTCTGGAACTTTGGGGTAAAACTTTTGGTCTAATTTCCATAATATTTGCAAAAACAATTACCAACTTACCTTCAAGAATTGAGGTTTTGTCACTTCCCCTTGAGAATTCTGGTTTTTACCAGTACAATAAAATATCAGAGCATCCCTCCCCCTTCCCAGGCATCACATTGTTCCACTCAAGGAAATGGAATACCAGATTTTTTTTTTTTTTTAACTTTTCTTTTATATTCTTTTTTGTATGATAGATGAATGATGCATCTGAAAATGGTGATCAAGAATTAAAATATGCAACTATCAAACAGACGACAGAAAATACAGAACCTTCTTAGGAATTAGAAAAAAAATTGAACGCATGACCACTTTTTGTGGAATCTGAATCCCCTGTGGCACTCCATCAAGCACAACATGGATCACAGCCATTGCGTCAAGATTACTGGTACATTTTTCGGATTATTTTCACTGCAGTGTAGTGTTGTAGAGGATATGAGATCAATTTGCTAATGATGTACTTTGTTAGGCAATCTGTACATTTTCCAAGCTATTTTTCCCGGTTTACATTTAATTATTTGTATTGAACCATAAACAATGACATTAAATGGATAGTAATGTACTGTATGCAAAAATAATAAGTATTGTTCCTTTCTTTGGATTAAATAAATGAGTGTTGTGCTTCCAAGTTAATTAAAACATAAAAGCTTTTACAAACCTCAAGCAAAAAAGAGGAACAAAATGAGTTGCTGACAAATTCTCTTATTATTAATTGTTATGGTTAAGGAATAAAAGTAATAACCAAAAAATAAAACACAATAAAACTATTCTTGTTCAGTAGTGACCTCTTTACACTGCTCTCTCTCTTCAGAAGGTATTAGTATTGGTACTAACCAAGGTAAAGAAAAGCTGCCCAAATTGGATACTTTGAAAAATAAAATAAAATCATAATATACACCAACATATCAATAGGTAATAATCAAATAATAATTAATTAATTATCAGAAACATCACGTTTCCTGACTTGAAGAATTAGTAGAAGTCCCTTCGATACCAACTGAACCATGAAGGCTTCCTGCAAGAGCAGCATATACTGAATCATCTGGTGTGATCCCAGCTGCAATCATCTCATCATAAAACTGAAATGCCTCGTCAGACCTCCCTTCTTTTGAAAAACCTGATATCAAAGCAGTGTATACCACCTCATTTCCCTTTATACCCCTGCTTTTCATTTCACCAAACACTTTCAGTGCAACACTAACCTTGCCGCTTATACAATGACCATGTACCAGTGAAGCATAGGTATACACATCTGGTAGCAACCCATTTTCCTCCATCTCTTTCTTGAACCTTTCTGCCTCTCCCACACTCCCTTTTTTATATACCCATGCATGATGGCATTATACGTGACCAAACTAGGATGTTCACCTTTTTCACCCATTTCTCGAAATAACCTTGTTGCTTCAACCATGTCCCCCTCCTTGCAATAGATGTTGATTAACGTTGTATGAGTGACATAATTAGGCTTTATCCCTCTTTGAACCATGGTAGTTAGAACTTTCTTGGCTTCATCAAACTTAGAGAGCTTACAGAAACCGCATGCAAGTGTGTTATAAGTGTATGCATCTGATTCAATGCCGGTTTTCTCCATAATAGATCTTAATACAAGTGCTTTTTCGACCAACCCTTTTCTAACATATCCATCTAGCATTGTATTAAATATAACTTGATCGAAGTCAACTCCTCTGCATTCCATATCGGTCATCAGCATCTCAGCAGCCTCCATTTGACCAAATTTCACAAACCCATTTATTAAAGCGCCATAGGTATGGTGATTTGGTAAAATACCTTTCTCCCCACACTCATCAAATAACATGGAAGCTCTTCTCATCTTCCCTGCCTTACAGTTGGCATTTATAAGTGCGGTGTATAAATATACATCTGCAATTAATCCTTTCTCAATGAAATCTTTAAAAACGTCTTCAGCTTTTTCAATTTTTCCTAAATTGGAATAAAAATCAATTAGAATTGTGTATGTGGCAACATTAGCCTTAACTCCTTCACGGGTCATCAGTTCAAGAATGCCATTCATCATGTCAGCATTCAAAGTCTTTCCATAGGCTTCAAGCAAGCAATTATAACAGAAAACATTCATCTTCATCCCTCTTTGAGACATTTCATCAAACAAATCCTGGGCGCTCTCAACTTTGCCTTTTTTGCACAACAAGTTAAGTACAATTGCCACACAGAAAGGTGTCACATCCACACAATTGGATTCAGCCATCCGACGGAGGAAACCAATGGCCAAATCAAGCTGACCAGCCTTCTTAACCGACAATAAGTACACTTCACATGACCTTCCCTGCACACGACCAAACTGTTCAAGCATTAAATCAAACACCTCGAGTGCTTTCTTGGTGAAGCCTAGCTCGCAGTAAACCCGGAATACCATGTCAAATATGACATCCTGGGGCACCCTTGTAATGTCGCATGAGCTTTGGATAGATGGAGCAATAGAGCGAAATGGGCCGGCTAGCTTTCGGGAAGATAGTATAGAAGTGAGAGAGGACTTGGCAGCTGCGTATCGCTTGCGCCTTATTAAGGAGGTGAAGGCGGCGAGCTGGGACTCGAGAGGAGAAGCATCTGGCGAAGTGTGCGATTGAGTTGCGACAGAAATGGTGAAGATGGTAGGTAGTGATACACGCGGATTCCTGTGGTGTTTACAGAGGTGCTTCAATGAATGCATTGTGCGGTGTGGAGCGCGGGTTGGTGCCTTACGAGCGAGAGAGATGACCGGAGGAAGCGGACCAGGAGGCAGTGTTAGTGTGTATGAGACTCGGAGTCGGAGTCGTCGGGCAGGACGGGTAGAGTATACAACAGGAATACGAGATTGACACGGGTTCGGAACCGAAAAGAAATTGGGTCCAATAACCCAACTCTATTAGGCTTTGGGCCGAATCAAACAACGTTATTAGGCTTTTACAAACCCGGACGAGTTTCCGACAAAATATAGGGAACAATTATTCTCTTTGGGCCCATTAATCTCCGTTGTTCCTTCTTATTACATTTATAAACAGGCCTCTTATATAGAAAAGAAATAGAGATCCCATTAATTTCTTCATATATTATTTTTATATAATTTTTGAAACTTAAACTTACCCCATTCCTCAGGGAGATCAATCCATTATTCCATTACCATAAGTATTATACGTAGTGCTAGACGCGATTTACCGTGAATAATTGTAATCAGATCAATTACGAAAAATATAATAAATATAATATATAGTTTCTAACTGTTGTCATCCTTTTATTTGATGTTAACGGTACTGTCACCTATCATTGACAAACGTGTGCAAAATAGGCACAAAGATGAGAGGTGGATATTGGTGAATTGATGATTAAGACAGGGTTATACCATGGCCGTTAAATGAGGAGAAAATAAACCTACGTGACTAGACAGTAGACAAGCTTTGCAACTTACGACCCATGGACAATTGTCAACCGTACCCACTTCTTTTCACAAATTTCAACATAAAACAAGGGGCTGTGGGTTGCTTTCTAGTTTCTACTGCTACTAGCCTACTGTCTGTCTATCTTATTGGAATTTTCTCATTGAACTTGAATAGTGGTGCAAACGTTTGTAGGCTTGCTCGTACTTTGATAATTCTCATCCAATTTTCTGGATTGAAATAAAGAGTTCATATCATTATTTTTTTATGAAGGCCTATTTATATTTTTTAGAGGTAGGGTTTAACATCTAAGTTTTTTTAAGACGTTAGGATCTCCTATGTAGCGTGTGCTGAGATTTAATTCATAGTCTTAACAGTAGTGACGATGTCATTGATTGTCCATACTGAATATCATATTAAATCATCATTATTATTCTAAAATTCAAGGCATGTTGTTTTGAAGTGTGAACTCGTAATGAGAAATTTAGCCAAAATCAAAGTGTCAAGCTAAAAGAAAGCCTGAAATTAAGATTTATTTGGTAATACACTATGTCCATGTGTTTTTAGCATAAAACATAACTTTTATGTTAAATTATAATTCCATAAAATATTTTTATTTGTTAAGCAAATGAAAGAATAAGAAGAATATAATGACGATGATAAACATCAATTTTATTTTCTATTTTTGTTATTATTGTTACTATTATCATTATTAGTAATGTATATTAATATTATTATTTTGGATCCAAAGCATCGTCCCCACTGTCCTTCACGATGCACCATAACATAATTCGAGTGAGGCTATTATGCTTCACGAAACACAATGGCTAGTGTGTTTTAGCTCCAAATATTTAATTTCAAATTAGATGTGAACGATCTGAACCATTTGATCAATCTTTATATCAAAATACATTAACAAATCAAAGTTTACTTTTTTTAGAATATATTTATTTTTTTGCATGGGAAGAAAATTATTATTTTGAACGAATCAGAATTCTCATATCAAGTTATTATCTCCCGATTCAAAAATAGTAAATTAATTTTAAAAAATGTAAAATTGGTTTTCTGATATATTTTAATATGTATATTGAATTTGAATGGTTCAAACCATTTATATTTAGTTTGAAATTAAAATTTTAGATCCGAAGTACACTAACTATTGTGTTTCACGAAGCACAATAACCTCACTCCTCAAATAATTATATGATTAATACTAATAATTATTATTGTTATTGTATTAGTATTAGATAATAATAATAATAATAATAATAATAACAAAAATAATTTTATCATCGACACTACAAAATTGTGGATCACGCGAAGGAATAACTTAAGCATGGGAAACATTGTAATTTAAGGAACCATGCATTATGTTAACTTATTCGTCTTTATTTTTTCTTTAATTTTTCATGTTTAGTTTTATAACATAAAAATTTATTCCTCATTTATACTCTAACTAAATATGATCTATATCCAATACAGTTATCGAAAAGAAAAGAAAAAAGTTATACGCGACACAGTCTCTTGAAAAGAGGCCGATTTGCCTGATTGGAGATAAAAGCGGACGTGCGCGGAGGAAAATTTAATTAGGGTTTAGAAAGAACCTTTTTTATAGACAAATTTATCCAAAAAAAAAAATCATATCACATTGTTCCTGACGGAATGAAAAGAGGCCACTTATATATAGCAGTGATGAAACAAATGTTGGGTCCATCTACTAACACCGGGACTGATACAAATAGATGTAGCAGGTGTCAATTACCAGAACACAACTCCAACCGCCACAAACAGGACAAGCTCTAAAGAGGACAATCTCATACACAAATTGAATCCCAAGAAATTAGAAACAGAACCAACCAATATATACAATCAACCAACTAACAATGGAGTAAAAGATATTATCACGGTTTAGACGAGTCTAGCAAACAAACAAAAGATAAAGTGGTTCGATTGAGTTTACTCCACCGGAAGACAAACAACCAATAAATTTACTATAAATCAAAAAAATTATAAAAGATTATAAGAACGTTTCAATTACTAAAACAATCAATCACTCTATCTCTATCTTTCTCATTCTCTTTTTTTTATTTTTTTCTCTCACTCTTTTTTATTCAAGGCATACAATAAGGGAGCATCCACAAACCATGATTTTACTGTAGCAATGCTAATTTTTCAGTAGCACCTCTCACTAAAGGAAGGAGTTCAAGAGAATATAAAAAGTCTAAGAGTAGAAAGATGGACTAGCCTGAATTTGAATTTAAAAAAGCCAACAACAAATGATCACAGTATGACTTTTTAATGGTACCAAGTGTACAACACCATATCACCATCAGATTCTATACATGCATTTATGTTTTTCCACCTTATATGCATGTTCGTTCGTTTCTATTAATCAAATCAAATTCAAAATAGTTAGACTAAGGATTCTTCTCTTAATACGAAATGAAAGCTGAAGGTATTCCAATTTTTTAATTTGTAGAAAAACTTTAATTTTTTATCAGATTTTCACACCTTTCATACAGTTTTTTACGGAAGTAGAAAGGACAGATAAAAACTAGGTCCCTTGACTAAATTCCTCACTGGACCGAATTTTTATCTCGCTCCCTTTACATTTTGTCTTATTTCACATGCAAAAAAAAGTGTAAAAAAGAATATATTAAAGGATCCATTTGTTTATCTCGATAACTTTTAGTGCATCGAAAAGATAAATAGATGGTGCGAAAACCCAATAAAAAAATAAAAGCTTTCTAAACATAAAAAGTTCATGTCCTTCAGATTAAGAGCATATATATTATTTATGTAATATCTGATTCTTAATTTTGCGGAGAAGATTGTACGTACTTGGTCGCATAAAAGCAGGTGCATCCTTACAATTGCAAAAAAAAAATATATTGTTATCATATTACAAAGTAATTTTATTTTTATAAATATATTCATCCCTTCAATTTTTTCAGTATCATTTTAATATTATTATTTCAACCAGCTTGTTAGTTGTCAATTGGTTATCCTAATATTATCCAACCATTTTCTCTATTTAGAAAAAGATTTTTTTTTCACAGGATTTAGAAAGATTTATCGAGTTTTTCGATGGAGTAGCAAGGCCCGAAAAAATTCAGTCCACCTCATTTTTTTATTTTTTTTATTTTTTTTATTTTTTTATTTTTTTTATTTTTTTATTTTTTTTATTTTTTTTATTTTTCTCTCATTTTTTTTTCTCTGGTGTTAGCCACAACAATTGAGCCAGAATGAACAGAGCCTGAAGGGTTGTAGAAGTGCGTCGGAAAGTTGTATTCGACTGATGTGACTTTTTCTGTATCTTCCCTTTTTTTGGTCTTTCTTTATCGAAGTACTGAGAAAATCATTCTCTATTCTCTGGTCAAGGAAAATTTTTCTGTTTTTGATCCCCATTTCCCCTTTATATATATATACCTTTCTCTTCTTTAGAGAAGAAGGCGCTCCAATAAAAACTTCTAGTTCGAGTTTACAAACTATTGGCTGTGTTTGGTATGTCAAAAAATAGCACCAGCCTTAGAATAGTAACTATTCTAATTTGAAGTTGATCCAAACAAGATTTGAGAATTCAAAATAGCTAAAAAATAGCTCTAATTTACTAACCCATCAAAATGATGGTTTAGTAGAATTATACTATAACTATTATTTTGAATATTAATAAACAAGGTTTCATTCATTTATTATTATATTATTATTAGTTATTAATAAAATGATAATAAATAATATCTAATAATAAATAAATAATAATTAATTAAAAATCATAATATAGAATAATATTTTTAATATTAAATAAAATAATTAATAAATTAGTAACCATTAGTATTAAAAAAATAATTATTAAGTAAAAATCATAATATGAAATAATAATTATTAATATTAAATAAATAATAATCGATAATATTAAAAAAATAATATCAATTAGTACTAACTAAAATAATGAATAATTAAAAATCATAACACGAAATAATAATTTTTAAAATTAAATAAAATAACAATAATAATTAATTAACAAATAATAATTAGTAAATTAATAACCATTAGTATTAAATAAAATAATGATTAATTAAAAACCATAATATAGAATAATAATTCTTAATATTAAATAAAATAATAATCAACAATAATTAATAAAATAATAATAAATTAATTAATGACCATTAGTATTAAAGAAAATAATTAATAATTAAAAATCTTAATACAGAGTAATAATTTTTAGTAAAAAATAAAATAATAATTAACAATGTTAAATAAAATAATATCAATAATATTAAATAATAATAATTAATAATAAGAAAATCAATAATAATAACACTAATTATAATAATAAATAAAATAATTATTATTATATTAAACAAAAAAATAATTTATTATTTTATTCATTCACTCTATCATTATCCTCAAGTTATCATCCAAACAACATTTCATTAATCTAAAATAATAAAAGTTAGCATCTTGTTATATTTTTTGACATATCACTAATCTCGCATTATCCCTAACTACTAACTCAAAAAATACTATTCTTACACTAATTCTTCCACCATTGAAACACACCCTATAAAAATTAAGAAATCGCATGTCAAGTAATTAAGACAGCTACTTTTAGGACCATTTTGGGAAAAAGAAATTTGTACTCCATCTAACATTATGTTTCAGATTTCTTTCTTGACAAGAGTTGCATACATTACATATCAAGGTAATCTAAATATATCAGGAATCATGTCTAGTAAACTGTTTTGGATCAAAAAAAATGTCTAGTATGCTATTCCATCTAAAATATTTCAAGAATTTTTTATATATTTGCGATAAAATAAATATTTGTAAATTCCGCCGACGCACATTCGTCCATATGCTAATACATATATAATTGTTTATAAATTCGATTATTATTTGTCAATTTAATTTAGAACATAATTGTTTATGGTTCTCAGTCGATTTTGACTAAGTCAACTTAGTAAAAAATGCGTCTTAACGGCAACAATTTGTCGTAATCATTAAAATACACACTTCATTACAACGCAAACATTTAGCTTTTTTGTCATTACATTACTTTTTCAGCTTCAATTTTTCTTTGAACAAAAATTTAATACATTAGAGAATGGAAGAATTAGGTACTATATATAATATCCATGTAATCATAAATGCATACTAGAATTTGATTATGAGAAAAATTAAGTTATCAGTAAACACTGGCCCACAAATCCTTTTTTCCCACCAAATGGATCAAGAGCAGGTTTTTGTCGCAAATATAGTTAAATAATTTTTTATAGGAAAGATGAGAGTTAAATCTTTAAATTTTATAAATTTTTTTAAAGAATCTCCTATTGGGATTTTTTTTCTATCCGGATTTTAAACATGTGACATCTCATACAGAGAACATTATTTTTTATCACTAAATTAAAGAAATACAATTAAATATTTAATCTATGTATATTTTAATTTTAAATATGTTTCTAATTAAGCACCTTTTTTCTTCTTATAATATTAATATTTCGTACTAAGTAATTTGATTATTTTTGTTTGTCTTTGGATGACTCGTTGTACACGAGAAGAGTTCATAATCCACAAAACATTAAAAATTTAAGTTTTTAAGATTATTAATCTTCTATCATCTATATTCTCCAGCTAATTTTGTTTCTCTTTCCTCATTCATCCTGATCAGATGGAACTCCTCATTTAAAAGAGATCGATAAGTGTGATGTATTTAATATGTAATTTAACTCTTAAAGCAAGATTATTAATGTTTCTATCATCTAAATTCTCCAGGTTAATTTCATTTTTTACCTTTCATTTTATTTCTCTACTGCTTTTTGAAAAATCTAAAAAGTATTTTTTATGTTCAAAATTCAGTTCACACAAAATGTTTTTAAAGAGATTTTTCTCATTTTAATTATCTAATTGTTTACTCAATAGCTATTCTTCTTACAGGGAAGTTCCATGAGCAATCTAGTAAATAATATAGGAGGGTTCATTTGACAATTAACTTTCAAATAAATTCGGAAAAACTAAAATACAAAACTTTTAAAAGACATTCTCGGTCCAAAAAAATTGTTCGGAAAAAAATAAAAGTTTGAGAACTAATTTTGCTAAAATCTGAGAGCCGGTTTATTTTTACTTTTAAAATCAATTCAATGCAAATAAAGATTTAAGAAACAACATAGTTGAACTTTTTTTTTAAGTTCAAGAGGAAATATTATAATATAATATGTTCAACAGGTATCCGCCAAATGCAAACAGTACCCAAATTATTCTTTCTAACTTGTACTTACATCTTAACAAAAATAATTAAACTAAATGCAAGCAGCACCTAGTTTAGGAAAGCGCATAGGGTACGAAAATATTATCGCGGTTCAAAGGATAATGACGAAATCCTACTGCATACAATAATTAGGTTCACTATTATAGAGATAATTGATAACACGCATCTAACATAGTACATTGTGGGTCTGACGATCTTTTGTTTTTGTAGCAATGATGATAATGCATGTGATCATGCTCCCCCAAAGTATTTGTCAGAGTACAACCATGTCCAGCATGATTAAATAGTCATTTAAACACTTTTTCAGATTTTAATAAAGAGTTCGAATCCTACACTGTTCTTCCGATTCACTTTGGACCCGGTAATAGTGGGCATTCTTATGTTTTATGTGTAAACGAGCCCCGAAATAAAAATTAATTAATTAAAAAATGCACCAGAGAAAATAATAGTGCAATAATATGCATTTTGCATTAGTGCCCAACTGCCCATATGGAGAGGCGACGCGCATTTTGTATATATAAAAAGCAAATGTGCCACTGCCAGTGGCGCGTTTCGTAAAAATAGTGAAACACGCCACTACCAGTGGCGCGCTGTCATTCGTATATTTGAAATGTTAAGTTTTTCACTCTTATTTTTAATAATATTAATTTAATAAAACTTATTATTACTAAAAACTGGCATTTTGGTCACTAATAAATGTTTTGCCCGTTTATCAGCGATTACTGTGATGATTAATTATCAATAAAAAAACAAAAAATTGCAATTAATCCACTTCTATAACTTATCGAGTCGGTGATCCATAACCCATTAATCCTGTGAAATATAAAATAAAAATTGTGTTTGACCGAATAAACATATTAACACTTTTGATAATTTGGATTGGTTTATTCACTTGTTAATTTCAAAAACATGGATTGGTTGTAAATTTGAGGAACGAAACTTTTTTTTTGGGTTGTTTAAATTAAATTCGGTTTTGTCTGACCGACCATTTACACACCCCTTGATATTAGGAGAAATTTCATAGTTCGATTATGACCCAGCATGTCTATGTTGTTTAAGACTATATAAGATACGAAAAAAGCATATTTTTCCTAACATTTTTATTTCTTTTCTGAAAAGTTAAATAATATATTTCGTTTTATTCCAGGCAAATTCCAAAATGTCGAAAATTGACACCAAAATTGTGTGTTGTAGTTAAGATCAAATTACGATCGAGCTCAATCTCGCACTTGAAATTAATTTGTCATTCGTCAAATTCTTTTTGCTGGCTTCAGGGGAAAACAGAGATTCTTTTGTGCATTCTCTGGATCACTTATCTTTAAAAAAATGAAATAGATTTAGAATTTTTGAAATTTTGTACTATTTCTTGTTGATGTTTCTTGTTCTTTAGGAGGGATTCTTCTTCCACAAACAAATATTTTGACAGCATTAAGTGCGGATTTTTAAATGAAATTCAAGAAAAAACATAAAATTTAAAAAAAAATTAACACATACTCTTGATATTATAAATGATTGTATTTTGCATTTCATACAATTTAAATGCTATTTGATAATTCGTCGAACATAATTTTGATGATCTCCGGTAGTTTTGAGACTGGATGATCTCCATTATCACACCTCAAGCGAAATGGGGATAAGCAGAAAAAAATTGTTAAAGTGAATTTCTTTTTGGTGTGAGTAAAAACAAAAGATATTAATTTCAGTTCTATTATTAGCTAAAGAAAAGAGGGAAGGAGAGTTTGATCTAATGAAAAAAAGGAAGAAAATTAATATTTGGATGCTTTATGGATTGGATAAGGTTACCACTTATTTTTTTTTCCTAAAATACGTGATGAGAGAATGAGCAAAATTCATCTTTTCCCATCCGTATTTTTTGTCTTAGTTATAATAGTAATAATAATGTGATATTTGTTATTCTTACGATTAGTGAGTAACATAGACATATTACGAGCAGAAGAACGCTTGCAAATGATCTTGAAACTAAATTAATCTATAAGTGCAATGATGTTTTTATAAAACTTTTTATTCCTAAACTTCTTCTAAATAAATCTGTTATTAAAATTATCGAAATATTTGACTATGATGGCCTTCCTTCTTGCTTACTTTTACATCGACGGCCATTTTTACCACCTATTAGCCTCATTTCCTTTCAAACCTTCTCTATTCGCTTTCCTTTTTCAATCGAACCATGATCCACAAAAAAAAACAAAAAAAAAAACAAATGAAAAATGAAATAGCTTCAAGTTTGTCCTTTGATTGTGTTGAGAAGCGAATAATCGGAGAGCAATCACGTAACACGAAATAAAAAAAAAATTGAGAACAAGAACACACACACAGATTTTACATGAAAAACTCTTAAGTAAAAGAAAACTCACGGTCACTGTCAAAACAGTTTTCACTAATACTCAAAATTCGGTTACATTACATCATTATATTGGAGATTATGTATATATATATAGAGAGAGAAAGTAAATCTACCGTGAGCTTAAGCTCACAGAAGAGCTCCGTGAGCTTAGCTCAAAAAATATATCAAATGATCTCCAAATTTTGATTTTTCAATCTCATTAAATTCTTCATATTGAAATCTTATGGGGTATAAAAATTTGGGATGTTTCGAGTTTTTTATGTCGCTCTTTTCAATTTTTTAAAATAATTTACAAACATTGAATATTTTTTTATTATTTTTGAAGTTGATTTTCAAAAATTGAAAAGAGCGACATAGAAAATTCAAAACATTCCAAATTTTTGTACCCCATAAGATTTCAATATGAAGAATTTAATGAGATTGAAAAATCAAAATTTGAAGATCATTTGATATATTTTTTTAGCTAAGCTCACAGAGGACTTCGTGAGCTTAAGCTCACTGAGATTTATTTATATATATATATATATATATATATATATATATATATATATATATATATATATAAAACTCATAAACCCTAAACCTTAAACTGAGCCATCGGTGAAAGAATTTCAATATAATTTGATTTCTCAGAAATAATTTTCTCCAGGCTGAAATAGCTTCGTAACCTCGACACCGCTCGCAGAGGGCTGCCGCCCTCTTACCACCCGTGCATACTTCTAAAATCAAACCCACATACATAACAGATTGCAGATTATATCTCAAGTAACCAGATCGTCACACAGCAACATATAACACTGAAAGATTCCCACAACAGATGTTTCATCAGCAACAAAATCAAACACGCCGAATCAATATCAGAATGGCTCCACCACACCACAGGATGGAACTTGGAAGTGTCGTTATATATATTTTCTGCTAAAACAAAATGGAAAAAAAAAGAAAAAAGAAACACAGAAAAACTACATATACATTTTACGCGTCATGAATGGATCCATTGGATTGTTGATGTCCCGAGGAATCTTCCACTTGACAATGAGTTATTTTTATAATCTTGACAATGAATTTTTAATGAATTTTAAATAAATTTTAAAACAAAAATAAAAAATTTTATAGATTTGTTCTTTACTTATAGATTAATAGTGTTTCAAACTTTATATAATTTCGTTACTATTTGATAGTTCATCAACGACAGTTAATCTGAAATTTTATAGAATACTTAAAATTTTGATGATCTTTAATGTACCATTAAACAATAATAAAATTATATGAAATTTGAAACACTATCAATCGATAAATAAAATACCACATCGATAAAAAAAATTTGGTTTTTAAGATTATTCATATTTATTTAAAAACTTATTGCCAAAATTAATAAAATAACTCATTGTCAAGGGATCCGTCCCCTTTTGAAAAGTTGCAAAAATAAAAATAAGCCTTGTATAAGTCAGTGGTGGAGCTTGATCAAAGTTTGGAAGGGCTAAAATAATTTTATATATGTTGTAAATTTTGAGAGGTATTATAATTATCATGAAATATCTTAAATTCTTAATAGATATACTAGTTTATAAAATTTTGTGTCGTATTATAATTATCATAAAATATTTTATTTCTTACTATTATATATATATATATATATACATATAGTAAAGATCTTGTGAGCTTAAACTCACGAAAACTTTCTATAAGATTAACTTAAAAAGCATATCAAATCGTCTCTAAATTTTAATTATGGGATGCAAAAATTTGGAGTGTTTTGAGTTTTTTAAGTAATAATTTTTAATTTTTGAAAAATAGCTCTAAATATAATAATAATATATTCAATACTTGAACATCATTTTAAAAAATTAAAAACGGTGACTTAAAAACCTCAAAACACTCCAAATTTTTGCATCCCATAAGATTTTCATATAAAGAATTTAATGAGGATGATAAATTAAAATTTAGAGATGATTTGATATACTTTTTGAGTTAAACTCACGGAAGGACTTCGTAAACTTAAGCTCACGGTATATTTACTATATATATATATACTAGTTTTTAAAAATTTTGAGGAGGCTACAGCCTCCCCTACTTTTACTACACATCAACACAATTAAGTATTCTCTAACAATTAAGTGGAGTCCTGTGGAAAAGAAATATTGAATCCAGAAATTGAAGGGTAAACTAGAACTTTGTGCAAATGTTTTTCCATAGTGCAAAATTATGATTGAATTCTCGATGAGTTTAATTGTGAGATTCCTATTCATAAATCCTTCCCGTGTAGTTTCATGATCACAAACATGCAACTACAAATTGCATGTGCTAAGTGAGTTTGAGAACTTCAGGCAGATATTTATATAATTTCTCAAAAAGAAAAAAATCTTGCATCTGAAATTCTACACACTTTATAATTGCACAAGACATGAAACTATTAATTATGGGAGAGATCACTTAACAATGGACTTTTTTTTAATAGTCATGATAACAACAGATTTTTTTGTATATAATAATTATAATAATTATATTATTAATAATAAGAGTGATAGAAATAAAATTTAAAATATACGAATGGCAACGTGTATCTGCAGTGGCGTCTTTTGTATAAAATTGTGTAAACACGCCACTGGCACTGACGCGTTTGCTCTTGCTCATCCTGATCACCATTGGATCGACATTACTACTGCCGATCAACTGCCAAAGACGACACTGGAAGTGACGCGTTTACAAAGATATCACTAGCAGTGGCGCGCTTACTTAAAGACGCCTTGCAGAGCGTCGTTTGCTCGCACAATCGCCATTGGCGCACCGTCATTTGTAGATTTAAATTTTTGTATTTATCACTCTTATTATTAATAATATAATTATTATAATTATTATGTATAAAAAACTGTGATAACAACACTCCAAGTAAATTTTATTTTTTTCCTTAAAAAATATATAAATATATTGTTCAAATTATAAATTGATATTTTTTAAAATTTTATGTAGTTTAGTTATTGTTTGATGGTAATTTATAATTTTTTAATTTATTTAGAGCGTCATTGTCAAGATTGTCAAAATAACCCTTCATGAAGGGATGTTCATATAAATATATTTTTTAAATATTTATTTTTGATATAGAATAGTGAATACAAATAATATGTGAAGATAAGGGTAAAATTAGGGGTGTTAATTATTGATCCGATCTAATCTGAACCTGACCCAACCCGACATGATCCGAAAATAAATGGATCGGGTATAGGTCTAACTTTTTGATCCGAATCGGATCGAATTGGGTTTAGATCAACCCAACACGACCCGATTAATTGTGTTTTTGAAGTAATTTTATGATTTAGTACTAACTAAATCTTAAATATGCATTAATTATATAATAATTAAGATTAATTATAAATTAATTAAAATTTAATTACTTTAAATAATATAAAATATTTAATAAATATTTAATTATTTTACACGGATCTGGTCGGGTCGGGTCTATCCATAACCCGGTTGGGTGAGGTATGGATCAAGATTTTTTTGACCCGAATATAATTGAGTCGGGTTCGAATCGGATCCAAAAAATAATAAAATAATGATGACCTGATCCAAACCATTGACACTCCTACTTACAATAGTTAACTCATGTATTAGTCATAAATATAAGAGAATAAAATTACGAATCTACATGGTAGAACTGAACCTTCAGCCATGTGGTTGGATATATGTTTGGTGCAAAGTGGGGACCAGAACAAGCGCCAGAAGGCAATTAGATGCCAGTATGCCACGAGTATTGAATTAAAAACGGGACAGATCGGGACGGGTCGGGACGAGCACGGGACAAAATAGATCGGGTCGATGGGTTAGATCGGGACGGGTCGGGACGAGCACGGGACAAAATAGATCGGGTCGATGGGTTAGATCGGGACGGGTCGATGGGTTAGACGGGACGGGTTAGTACTGTTCAGATTTGGGGATGCAACCGTGACCCGTGCTAGACCCATCGGGTCGGACGGATCGACGAATCGGATCGGGTCAGTTCCATTTTTTTTTTTAAATTCAATAGTAACTCAAAAAAAATCTCAAAAATTCCGAAAATAAAAAAATTATTAAAATATATAAATGGTTTTTTTCAATTTTTTTGAATTTTTAAATTAAAACGGGTTTTTTAATTTTCCCCAGGTTTTCTCGGGTAAAAGGAATGGGTTAAACGGGGTAGGTTTCCCGGGTTTCACGAGTCGGATCGGGTTAGGACGGGGCGGGTCGGGTCTTACACGAGCTTTGAAATTTTTTTATCCGCATCCGTTCTAGACCCATGAGTTAGAACGGGCATTGATTTAAACATATTTGAGTACTGAACGGATCGGATCGGGTTACAGAGACGGATTGAGCGGGTCGGGTTTTACATGGGCAGATTTTTTTTTAAATCACTAGCCACAACCCACGAGTCTGTCCTTTCAATAATTCAATTGGCACTACATGCAAGCTGACGCAATTAATTAATTATTTGCCCCTGACTTCCCACAATCTACGATACAATATAATGAACATTTTGGTTTCGTTTGAGAAATCAAGGAATAGCTTTGGAAGAGTGTTAATTTTGGAAGAGTGATAGAATAATATTTTTTTGTAAGAGTGGTAGAAGAGTGGTATTCTTGACTATTCGGAAGAGCGAAAATATCATTTGGCAGTTGTTATTCAGAATAGTTAAAATATAAATAATTATGATACTAATAATGATGATGATAATAATAATAATAGTAAAATAATAATCATAATAGTAAGATAATAATAATAATAAAGTAATAAAAAATAATCATAAAAAATAATAATATTATAATAATATAATAAAAATATAAACATAATTATAATATAGTAATATAATAATAAAAAATATAATTACAATCATAATTATAATAATATAATAATAATAAATAATTATAATTTTAATAATATAATCATAATATAATAATCATAATCATAATCATGATAATAATAATTATAGTCATAATCATAATAATATAACCATAATCATAATCATAATAATATAATAATAAAAATATAATCATAATCATAAAAATAATTATAAATAATTCTAATTATAATAATATAATAATAAATTAATCATCACTATAATCAACATATAATAATAATACAATATAATAAAATAATAATAAATAATAATAATCATAATCATCATAATATAATAATATAATAATAAATAATCTTGATCATAATAATAGAATAATAAAATAATTATATTTATATTCATAATATAATAATATAATATTAAAATTATATTTATAATAATAATAAATAATATAATAATACTAATGGTAACGATAATATAATAACAATAATGATAATAATAATTTAATGATAATAATATAATGATAATAATAATAAATAATAATTGTAATATAAATATAATCATAAATTATAATCATAAATATAATATAATAATATAATAATACTAAATCTTAATTATAATCATAATATAATAATATAATATAATATAATCAAACAATAATCGCTATTCCGACGATAGCTAATCCGGTATTCCACCTATAAGTTAGTATACCGGATTAGCACTATTCCGCACTTTTCTACTTAGTCTAAAATTCGTTTGGCAAATTAATTCGTCGGAATAGCTATTCTATTCTAACTTTTTGCTATTCCATTGAGTGCCAAACACTCCCTTTGTGTAGTTTGGAGCATTTGACGTTAATATATTTCTTTTAAAATTCCGTAGGATCGTTGACAAATAATTGGAATTTACTTTTATTCTTCCGCCTATAAACAAAAGTAAAAATGTACAATGCCTTCAACTTTTATTCTTGGACCTGAGAATAGAAGTTTACTTTTTATCTTTCTTCCCAATATTTTTTCACCTAAAGCAAACACGTAATATCAATGACATTGACCAATCCATGACATTATACATGAGATGATTTTTTTTATATAGTGTTAACACGGCAATTCATTATATATTCATTTTAGATGCAACAGTTGAATTCATAAAACATGATCTGGGCACCAAGCCACAAAAATTAACTAAAAGCTGAGTAGAGTATCTGACGGTCTGTTTTTGAGTAAAGATACTGACGTGAATTAAATGTGAAAACGAAGGAATCATAACAGAATTGATAAGTTATCCAGAACTGCAGTGCAGCCACAAGCCCACAAATGTGGAACCAAAAAAAGTGGAGGATCTGGCAGTGGGTAATGATATTTCAGAAATTTGCAGGGGTGTGTATATGTGATTTTCTGCACGCCAATAAGTAAATTAATTAAAGGAACTGGTCGGATCAGATTTGCACAGAGCTGGTACAGAGTAGAGACTGGAGCAATGAGGAATCAATCGGAGGTTTTGCTCAAAAAAAGAGGAATCAATTGGAGGAGATTCGGACAGAGCTTGTTTCAGTCAGCGGCAGTGCTAGAGATTGGATCCAGCACAAAATCCTCTTGGAACCTCTCCAATATCATGACCTTTTAAATCAAAGTCGTACCTTTCTGCACCAAAATTGAAAGTAGTAAAAGAATATGCACTGCTTTCTAGTTTCTATCCGCCATTCCAGCTCATAATTCCAAATTCTTCCTGGTGAAATATCCACTAAGCGAGTACGCAATTACAGTACGCGAAAAAAGTACGCAATTACAGTATTAAAAATATCCGCACGGCACAATCCGTCTGTAAAAATCTGTGTTTGTGATCTATCCAGATTCAGACCGTGTGAAACTTATGAGTAACTCAGATCCAAAAAAAAATTCAATCCTAATAAAATTTCAGTTTCAAATTTCTCACATTAGCCCTATCTAATTTGTCTCATTTATATCCATAATCCGTCTAGATCTTCCCCATCTGTGCCTATCTATGATAATTTGGATCCATACCAGTGATAACCCGACCCTATACCCATGATAAGGGACAGATCCAATAACAGCCAGGGGGTCAACAGACCCTTGAATTTTCAAAATTAATGTTTTTAGATTAATATTTTATTAATTTGACCCCTTCGAATTTAATTTTTAATCTCTTTAAATTGTCTGATTTTTTTTAATTGAGAAAGAAAATATTTAATATTATGGATAATGAAGTAATTAACTAATTATGCAAATGTTCTAAAATTTTAAGTTATGTAGAGGAAAATTTTCATAATTGACATGATTATCTATTATTTTGTGTTTTATTTTTATTATTTTTAATATTAAAAGATATTATTTTGATATTTTTTATTAAGTAAGAACATACGTTGAATTATTAATTTTTTTATTTAGTATTCTATTAGTTAATGAATTTAAATCCGATAAATTATTACAATCCGATAATTGACCTCTCAGATCGAAATTTTGTATCTGTCCCTACCCATGGTTACCCAAAATAGAAATCTCAGCACAATTTCATGGAGCATTTGTAGTTTGCCGTTTTTTTTTATAATAATTATTTAAATAATCTTAATTTTAATAATAATAGTGATAAAATTAAAAATTTAAGAATATGAATGGCAAATAAGCGCACCACTGTCAGCGGCGCTGTATAAACATGTCAGTCTCACTGGCGTGTTTGTGCAAAGACGCCATTAGGAGTGACGTCCTTCATTTTTTTTAAACAGAGTTTTGCGTTGTTTTCTAACGCGAGCGGGAAAAAACGCCTATCCCACTGGCGTCTTTTAGTTTTTTTTTAAAGAAAAAAACTGAAAAGTAAAAAAAAAAAGATGTCATTGTCAGTGGCGATTTTGCAACGCATCAATGCTAATGGCGCGCTGCCATTCGTATTCTTAAAATTTTAATTTTATCATTGTTATTATTAAAATTAGGATTATTTGAATAATTATAATAAAAAAGTGGTAGTTTGCCATTAGCTCCATCAAGTTTCTTTTGTTTCTCTTCACTTATTCGATGACTTACAAATGTTGGTTCCTGATTCCAAATACATGAATGAAACAAAGTAAATTTTATTGCATACAACGTGAACACCAGTAAAAGTAGGATATAAAAATATGCAAAGTAAATATAGTAAATTACTAGATTCTATTTTTAATTATTAAAATATACTAAACTCAATCATAGTACATTTGGAACTATGTTTGTTGTACTAATTTGCAATTGTTAGTTACCATAAGTTGTTCAACCTCTTGAGTCAAGGAACCAATCTTCTCTGAATCTTGAACAAGAACAGTGTTTCCTTGACAACAGGTGGTGCTTCTTCCAGGGCCTTCTTGGCTGCCTCTTGTTCTTTAATTAGTTTCACATTGGTGTATTAAAGAATGACATAATGGTTATAATATGTACAGTCTTTTTGGCTGCCTCTTGTTCTGGAATCGTATGCTTAAAAAAAAACGTACCCATCCCTTTGCTCCGGATAAGACTATTTCTTGATCCATCCGTCTCAATCCGTAAAGGTTTTATCTGCAGGGTCTAAATTGAGTTTAATCGGGATTTTTTCATTTTGGACCGGTCTAACTGGACCATCTGATCTGTGCTCACTTACAACCTATAATCCGTGTTTATCCTTAGAATGGAGGGGTTTGAACCAGATCGGACCGCTGTCAATACTCTAAATTAGGGGTGTCAATTCTTGACCCGACCTGACGGGTTAACCTGACCCGACCCGACCCGACATGACCCGAAGATAAATGGGTCGGGTATGAGTTCATTTTTTTTTACTCGAGTCGGATCGGGTCAACCCGATCAATTATATTTTTTTGAAATAATTTTGTGATTTAGTACTAATTAAAAATTAAATATACACTAATTATATACTAATTAAAATTAATTATAAATTAATTTAATATTTTATTGCTTAAAATAATATAAAAATAATTAATAAATAATTAATTATTTTACACGAGTTGGGTCGGGTCGACCCGTGATCCATCGGGTTGAGTATGGATTAAAAATTTTTTACATGAATTTAATCGGGTCAGATTCGAATCGGATAAAAAATAATAATAAAATAATATGACCCGACCCAAACCCGACCAAACCTTACCCTACTCTAAACGTAACTAGGCATGATCAAAACAACAAACATAAACACAATAAAATTTAAAAAAAATAGTGGGATATTTTTAAATTGTGTTGTTTACGCGTCCAACCGGTTGGGCGTGCATACTTTTCTTTTTTAGACAACTAAACTGTAATTTTGTAATATATACAATAATACTGTAACACATCACGTCACTGTACGTGATTCTTATTTATAATATTCGGATTTTATTATCAAAACTTTTGAGGATCATTAAATAATATTTCATTAAACTAGTAAATAAAGCAAACTTTTTTTTTGTGAATAGAAACGAGCAAACAATTTATCACAAATATTTCAACAATCAGAAATCATGAAAGTAAAAACTGGGGTGTGTTTGGATTGTGTAAAATAATATTATTTTAAAAATAGCATATTGTTCTTAAGTTAGCAACTATTCAAATACAAAATTGAAATCGAGAATAGCAGCAGAACAATGCTAATTCGCTAACCCATAAAAAATATTGAGTTAACGGATTACCGTCTCTGAGAGTAGTGAAAATAATAAAAAAAATTATATTAGTATGGAGTAGTATTAAATAATATTATTATTAAATAAAATATGGAAAAATAATTAATTATTTTAACTATTCTCTCCAATATTCTTACGTTTCTATCCAAATAATATTTTACTAAGCCGGAATAGTAAAAATTAGTATTTTTCTCACATTTCTCGAGATATCACTAACGTCACACTATTCTCAACTATTAACTCAAACGATACTATTCTTACACTAATTCTTTCACCATCCAAACACACCCACGTAACTGACAAACTAATTAACGTGGTATCTTATTTTGTAACTTTTCGGACTTTTATGAAGGCGCAAGGGTTTATTATTTTCTCTATTACAATAAGTGTACGAAACAAAATAAAGCATGCAGATTGCATGACCACCACATCCAACTACACAAAAAAGAAAAGCTGAAAATATCCAGTCATGCAAGCAATATTTTTTCCTCACAGTTTTTAATTAATTGTTGTGAAAAAAAGAAATAATTCATTTTATGGTGGGGATTGATTGACAATAGGTTATTTTGTCAACCATGAAATAAAAAAGTTTATAGATATATTCTTCTACTTATGGATTGATGGTGATTCAAATTTCGTGTAATTTCATTATCATTTGTTATTTCATTAAAAATAATTAAATTAGAATCATTGCAAATTATATAAAAATTTAATGGTCTTTGATGAAATATCAACTAATAATGAAATTGCATGAAATTTGAATCATCATCAATCCATTTATAGAAGAATACATCTATAAATTTGTTTCGTTCTTTATTTTTTTTTGTATTTGTTTAGAAGTCAGTTATCATGGTTGTAAAAATAATCCATTATCAATTGATCCGCACTCTTCATTTTAATGTCTAGACAATACTTTTCTTGTGTTCGCAGTTTTTCTGTGGACAGTTATCATTAAGAGGAGTGATAATTAAACCTCTTATTTTTGCACGCAATGTTAAATATGAATAATTTTCAACAAAATATATTATCTAAATCGATTTTTAAAACAAATCTTTTAAAAAGTAATTATATTTAATATCGTGTACAAATGTGGGGTGTAGAACTCATTTTTCAAAAATAAATTGTTTATGATTGAATTTCTTGTTAGTATTGTCAATAAAATGTTATCAGTAACATATTAGTTTTCACAGTCTGACGCCTAACCAGGTCAACTAGTAAATATATATATTATTTTATTTTATTTAATGAAAAAAATTGTTTGGCAACTGTCTGTCACTTTCAAAGAAGAATAAGTCAGAATTATCACTATCATCACATTTTTTACACTTTACACAAGTTTGGTTGAAACTCTGCATGTTTGATGTGTTGGTTAATATAATACTATCAGATATAAATTTGTTTGTAGTAAAACAAATTAAAAATTTATACCTAAATGCTAAAAGTAATGTAAGGGACTGCTTGACAATATCAATATGGTTATTTTTAGAATATTAATGATGAATTTTCAAATAAATTTGACAAAATATTAAAAATAGAGAGTTAATATAACCATGAATTATCAAGATTGTCAAAGTGATCTTCCTCAAAAAAAAAAAAAAGATTGTCCGCAAGTCGTTTGTGAGGATCAGAATTCAGAAATCATTTTCTTTTCTGGTATAACAGCCCTTTAACAAAAAAAAAATCCCTTAAAAGAAACAACGGAGGCTGTACTATGCTCAGCATGTTTTATTCGTGCGATGTTCTACAGCAGATTTTTTTTCTTTCAAATAGTAGTATGAATGAAACGTTTGTTTCCATTCAAAGTCTTTTAGGTAAACACGAAATTCAGATATCCCGAACTTTAAAGATATACAAAACATCATGTAATTCGTTTTTCATATTTATAATAGGGAAGGGATGGGTTCACAATGGGTTATTTTGACAATGGTTTCTAAATAAATATGAAAAAAAATCTTAAAAATAAAAAGTATATAGATGTGTTCTTCTATCTATAGATTAATTGTCATTCAAATTTCATATAATTTCATTATCATTTGATAATCCATCAAATATCATCAAATTTTCATACAATTTGCAATGGTTCTAATTTAACAGTCATTGATGGACTATCAAAAGATAATAAAATTGCATGAAATTTGAATGACAATCAATCTATAGGTACAAGAACACATCTATACATTTTTTTTCCATTTTTAATTTTTTTGTATTTATTTAGAACTTCATTGTCAAAATTGGCAAAATAACCCATTATCAGCCGTCCCCACCCTTATAATATCCTAAATAAAAAATATTATTTTAGTCACTGAACCAAAAATTAATCTTTAGTTTATGTATAAAGATATATCCGTATTGCCATCATGTATTAAATTAAACTAGTATCTTGCCCCTTTTAAAAATATTAAAAATTCACATCTTCATGTGAAAAAAAAGAAATAAAAATAATGATAATTTGGTAATTAATGTAAATTTTAATCATGGTTACACAAGCAATGTGAAATAAATGCAGAATTGAGAGGAAAGTTGATATTCAGAATTGAAGAAAAGTTAAATTTATAATTGATGACAATCTAAGGAAAAAAAAATAAAGTAGAGTAATTGTACTTCTAAATTATGTAGCATTTCGTGTAACAATCAAAATTGAGAGAAAATTATAACTTCAACACAAATGACCATAGAGATAGTAGCATTATTTGATAAATAACTCAATCCGATGAATGATATTAGCTCTAAAAATTCAATAGAAAATCTTAACCGATCAGAACACTTACATGCTTAATAAGAAATAGAGATATAGATACATTTTTGAATTATATTTGGTAATTTAACTCGTTATCTTGTTTGCATAACTAAATGATTTATTAATACCGATATATACTGAAGCAGCTAATTTTTTGGAAATCAGGGAGGTACCAAGGGCTTGAGACACGAAAAAAGGGCATTGTAGGTAGTACAAAGGGCATTGTAGGCTAGGACACGAAAAAAGAGAGCACATTATATTCGCCTACCTTCATAAATCCTAATCAAATGATCCAGAGTAAATTCAATTAGGTTGTAGTCAAATAGCCATCATGCTGCCACAATTAAAATTGATGTAATTGTCTAGTTTAAGGTGTGATGAACTCACGATCCTTCAAAGTGTAAGATTGGTCCCACAATAATTCAACAAATGAGCTCAATTCGCATAAACATCTCCTTGGATTGTTTCTTTTGTGTGGTTTTTGGAAATCGAAGGGGCCAAACAAGATTTTGTTGTTTCTTCCTTCTCTGTATGGACCATTTTTACAGATTTAAGATGCCTTTAGATTTGCCAGACTGAATGCACGCGACCACTCATTTGTTATATATGATACTTTTGCAACAGTCAACGGTGAAAATTACTAAATAAGAAAGGGAATTGTCAATTCAGCAACATATTTAAAGTACGACATTTTAAAGTGGATCAAGTAATAACAAGATTTCCTAATATTTTGTGCATTATGTCGTTAGCAAAATATTTGTTAAATCCAATAAAATAGAAAAAAATGGAGATTACGTTGAACAACTAGAAAAAAATTCAAAAAAAAAATATAAAATTTAGTCTCCAAATATATTTTAATATGGAGATTACATTAAACAATTTGATCAATCTTTTATACTTCACGACTTAGTGTAACATAACTTTATATATGAAAAAAAATATATTAATAAAAAAATCAAATAACTATCATTCTCATATAGTTTTAATACTGAGAACGATGCGGCAGAGAGTGTTAATAAAAATGAAGCATATAGATGATGGAGAAAATAAAATTGAAATGCATAATAAAATATATAATTTGAGTTTTTGCCTCAAATGCCTTTGTTTTGTTGTTATTATTCTATATCTACAGCTTCATCATATTATTTATTCTTCTTTTGAACCTTTAACAAATACACTAGATTGATCCGTTGACATCGTCAAAAATCCATTTTGCGAGTACCTCAACAAATAAATCCAATACAATTATTTTACATACATGGCCAATCTATAGAAACCTGACAACGAACAATTATTTAACTCGGCAAAGACGAAATGGCTAGTAAATTTCAAGAAAGATAAAAACTTATATAAAAAAAAAAGATGCTAACTATTATACAGACGAGCTGTAGGAGGCCATTAAGGTAATAACACACGAGCTTTTACGAACACAAATTACTAGTTACATTACATGAGAATTAAGTCTGATTCTTTTTCTTAATATATGATATTTTCTGTTTTGAAATCTAGTACCAACAGAAGCTAATAAATAAGAAAAGTTATGATTCCTTTTATGAAAAAAAAATGTTACCGATGAATATTTTTACTACAAATTTTTGCTCGGTCCAATATAGACCTGGAGTACAACATATATAAATACAACTTAATCAAAAGGGCTTGAAAGAATCCAAAAGTCACTTGATATTGCAAAGAACTCCCTCAAAGTTTTGAAAGCACATTTCCTCAAAAAAGTTCAAACAGTTTCCAATTAAACAAGGAATAGATGTCAAATAGGCTTCAAACACCTACACTGGCATGCTTATTTCAAATAATCATCCACTTGTAAAAGATCCATCTCCTCCCCACTTTGTGATGCTAAATTAATAAATTAAATAAATATTAATCCCCGCAGCTTTATAAGGCCATCTCAAAAGAAAAAACCCATCAAAGCACAGCTGCTCTCTCTCTCTTTCTCTCACTCTTTCTCTCACTCTTTCGCTCGCTCGCTTACTTTCTTCATTCTCTCCAAAAAGAAAAAATAGCTTCCTCCAATGGCGGAAGCAAGCCAAGAAGCTCCCCAGTATAAGGTACCAATCACTAGCTAAACATGCAAATCTTTTTTGCACAAGATGTAGTTCTTTCATTGGTTCTCAGTGTCATTTTCTTATTACTACTTATTTTCGTTTCTTTTTCTTTCAGACTTTGTTTCTCAAGGTCTCTATACACTGCGAAGGATGCAAGAAAAAAGTTAAAAGAGTTCTCCAAAGGATACCAGGTGCGAAGCACAAATTGCTTCTATACCCCCATTTTATTATATAGGAAAAACATAAAGTGCCCTTGCCCCAACACAATATCAATTACCTAGCGGTGTTACTTACAAAAATTCAACGAATATGGAACAGTGTGCCACCTTTTTTTGTTGCCAGATAGCAAAGCCCATTTCTCTGAATACCAATTACCTCATTTCTACCCTTTCTCTGTGGAAAATGAAGAATAAAGATACTGTTTTTTTCCCATTTTGCCAAATAGGCAATAAAAGTACTGCCTTACCTAATTAAAGGAATTACCTTCAATAGGTAACGTAGAAAAATTATCATGAATAGTACTTTATTTCTTAAAGAATAAATAAACAGAAAAATGAGTAATTAACTTCATGTTTGTATTGCGCTTCATTTTTCTTTCTGGTATATGTAAATTATAGTGATTGATTTTTCATTTGAAATGTTTAACCAGGGGTTGACAAGGTCGAAATAGATTCATTCCAACAGAAGGTATCCGTAACCTGCAGGGTGGATCATGACACGTTAATTAGAAAATTGCAGAAGTCCAATAAACAAGCCTCAGTCTGGCCGGAGGCAAAGAAACCTGGTGGCAATCAGACCCCTAACACGTCAAGTGACACCAAAAACCAGAGCAAAGAATCTGATAGCAAACCAAAAGACAAGGAACCTAAAGAAAGCTCTGAGAAACCAAAAGAGAAGCAACCTGAACCAGCTAAGGATAAGAGCTTGGACAAAGGTGATGCAAATGAGAAGTTGAAAGAGAAACCTAAAACTGAGGATGAAGTGAAATCCAAACCCCAAGAGAAGGAAAAAGAGAAGGATAAAGATAAAGAAAAAGATGTGGTAAAAGAGAAACCAAAAGAACAAGGGAAGGAGAAGGATAAGGAACAGTCAGAACCAGAAGCAAAACAGAATAACAGCGGCGGGAATAAGGATGAAAAGAAAGTAGAGAAGGAGAAAAAAATTGAAAGCAGTAGCAAAGAAGGGGGACAACAGGTGGAGATGGGGACTGGCCCCTCACACCCCAAGCAGGACTTTATGAACCCATATTCGTACCCATATCCGCCTCAACCGATCATGAGCTACCATACGGCACAGCCGAGTTTGAGCCAAGCTTACTACCAACAACCACCATTACCTGGTATGCAAAATTACATGTATCCATACCAGAATCCATATCCTTATCCATACCAGTATCCATATGGAAATCCATCCGAGCATCATTATGGTTCAACAGAATCATCCGCGCGGAGGCATGAATCTCTGGATTATTTCAACGAAGAGAATGCGAATTCATGTAGCATAATGTGAGCTTGGTTTTATGTTTTTTCTTTTATTGTCCATCTTCGTTTTGTAAGATCTATTATTTAGAGATAGAGGTTTGAAATGGTTGTGTAGATGAGGTATTATGTAAGGTGTTGAAGATGACATCTTCAGATGCATGGTTGGATTAGGTTTTGGTTACATTAAATTGAGGAGCTTAAATTAGGTTTGTAGCGTTATCATCTTGGTAACTTGAGACTAATAGGATCTATAATGACTTCCTAATTGCTACTGAGTAATTGCTTCAATATTTCACTTAGGCACCATAACTAGAAATTTCTTGGAAATTATAGGGTTGTTTAATTTAAACATCGCTTTATAAAATACTTGAAATAATTGAGAGGATTAAGCATCGCTTTATAATCAAATAATTAATCTGATCAAGCCAAGAATGCTATAATTTAGAATTCGTTTTAAACAAAAGGAAATAAAAAAAGAATTGAGGACCCAGAGAAGGCTATATATAGTATATACCAGTAGGGCTGTCAGTGAATTCCGTTTCGACCGCGTTTCGTTTCGTTTCGTGGTAACGAAATGGTTAACGAAACGAATTTCTATTTCGTTTTATTAAACGAAACGGTTAACGAAACTGTTTTCTATTTCGTGCAAAGAACGAAACGGTATTTTTCATTTCGTTAAGAGCATTTCAGTGTAAAATACACGAAATTTCATGTTTCGTTCCATTTCGTGATAAACGAAACGGTTAACGAAACGATTTTCTGTTTCGTTTATTAAACGAAACGGTTAACGAAACGGCACTGTTTCGTCACCGTTTCAGTCGTTTGACAGCCCTATATACCAGTATACCAGATGGATAAAATTGTAAATATCTCATCGGTAAGCAATCATGCAATTTTTATTAATAATAATTATTATTAAATTAATATTATTAAAATAAGAATGAGAACCGTAAATTTTCAAATATGTGAATGACAGCACACCATCGCTAATGGCGCGATTAAAACCCGCCATCGTCGTTGGCGCATTTCATTATTTTTATGAAACGCGTCACTGCCATTGGCGCGTTTCGTTCAAACCCCGCGCAAGTGAGATGGAGAGACGCTGCGCTTTTTGTATATATAAGAAGCAAACGCGTCACTGGTAGTGGCGCGTTTCATAAAAATAATGAAACGTGCCACTGCCAGTGGCGCGTTTTATAAAAATAATGAAACGCGCCACTGACAGTGGCGCGCTACCATTCATATATTTGAAATTTTACGGTTCTCATTCTTATTTTTAATAATATTAATTTAATGATAATTATTATTACTTAAAACTGGCAATCATGTAATTGAAGAAATGGCTCCGAACTGGTAAATTTTATGAATTCATGTTTAGATGGGGTCCAGGAATAGTGTTAACTCCGATCAGTGAATATTCCTAATTATTATTTCGTATCTGGATGAGTAAATGATTATATAAAATTATTAGATAAGCAGCTATTCTTATTCTATATGTTCTGAATCATTAAATAAGTTGTTAATCCCACTGACCCACTGTTTCATCCAAATACACCGAAGCGAAAAGGTAACTAATATTTCTATGGCTACTTCAAGAAAAGTAACATTGCTGTGGAGTATGGATACTCTTTCAACTATAATTTGATATATCTTGGAGGATCTGCTAAATTTAATACTATGTCCGGCTTCGTCACCCTTGCAAAGTTGATCATGGCTGCAGATGACTGATAGTGTGTATTGCCTATTGCCATGGAATTCAGCTCCTCTTTTACGGTAGAGTAATTGTCGGGTGAGTATCCTCTGTAGTACTGTAAATTTTACAGGGTTAGTTCCTCTCACATGAACAATATTAAAGTCAGAAGAACATTACTAAAATAATATTTAGATTAAGGGGATCTTTTGTTATTCAAATCCACTCAGCTGTAAAATTTATAGTACCACAGAGAATGTAAACTCGTAATTGTCCACATCAATTTGGATCGTCAGATTTAGAAAAATGATACAACAGATGTGGTTTAGATTCAGGGCAGTAACGAAGTCATGTTTTGGTAGGAGGAGGCCATTGTCACTTGATTTTTTTTTTTTTTAAAAATGACTTGTGATTGATTTTTTTTTAAATATGATTGATTCTTAAATAAATTGTGAAAATACGCTTTATCCTTGAAAATATTTTTAAAAATACATCTCTAAAATTATACTTTCATTATAAAAAATATAAAAATATACTTAATTTTTAAAATAATTATAATATTTTTAAGAAAATCAGAAAATCATGATTCTACGAAACATACTCGTAAAATAATAATTATAATATTATACTTATACAAATTTTGTTCACCCTCTATTTTGAAGACTGGCTTTGCCTCTATTCACAGAACAGATAGTGACACATGCATCACCACCACTTGATAGGGGCTGCTGAGTCCTACTAGCATCTTAATTATCATTAAAAGTTGGACTCGAAAGTTTCCAATTATGCAAGGTCCAATAAGTAAAATGATATCTTCTTCTTAGCGAGAAAGTTCTCTTTCTTTGTTTTTTGCCCTCTTGGAAGGGAATATGTGATTTTGCAGGGTAAAGACAAAATATCCTCTGAAAATAAGCGCATTGTCAGCACACACATCTAATCATATTCAATTACCAAATTTTCTTTCAATTACTTATTTAATTGCCGCTTGTATTGTCTATATTACTCATGTTGTTTTCAAGTTTAGGTCTTGAGAAAGACCTCTTTTGGAAGATTTTGTGTTCTTTAATGGAAATTTATGCCATGCCAAGCTGGTTGAGTCGTTTGCTGGAGTGGTAAAAAGAAAAGACGAAAAGAAAAACAAAAGAGAGTGTCGTTTGCTGGCAGATTTCTCTTTGTTTACTATTATTAACATTATTCTTTGAAAGTTAATTTGGAGGTGTCTGTTTGTAATGATTTAGGGTGCTAACATTTCTTAATTAATTATCAAGGGGACTCTAAAGACTTAAATATCCCTATACAGTCTACACTCTGTAGTTCTTTCTCAATTGCACGGCATTGCAATTTGTCCTTAAATTATATAGCCTTATTTGTCTAAATCAATCGAAAAACTATAATGCTATGAAACTATAGATCGGTACATCGCATGTCAAGGTTACATTACATTACATTTTTGTCTCAGTCTATACAGTAACAATATTATTTTTTTATATTCACCCTTTAGCAAAAATAAAAAAATAAAAACAAATGTAGGAGAAAGAAATAAACAAACGAAACCCACTTGTTAAGAATACAGGTATGATGTTAAAAATATTTGAAATTTTATGCAACGTGGCAATCAATCTTTAAATTTTTATGATGTTAGTTACATTTATTGAAATTTTGAATTGCAAATATGTTTCTAGCAATATTTGCAACTAATAAATAAAATATAATTTCATGTGTGAGATAAGAATAAGAGACGTCAGGGTTCAAAATTTTAATTTATTGTATTAGTTCAGAGTTTCAAGTCTTCTCATTGTCTCACTTGCATTCCAATAATAATTGCATGGAATAAAGTGTGATTCGCTGATTGCAGAGGAAACAGAGGGATTGCAGTCAGTGCGCCAGAGGCGACAAAACAAAATTAGTGGGGGCATAGTCTCTAGTGGGACTTGAACTGTACTGCCGCAATAAATTTACATTAATTGCTATGAAAGATAATGGTACAGATTGTAGAGAGGTTTTTTGGTTTTGAGTCTTGGATAGGTTTTAGCCTTTTCGGACAGAATTAATTTACTACTTTATACGGTAGACTATTTTTTTTGTCTTAAAATTAAATGGATTCCGTAAATTTGAGATTATTCGTTCTTTTTTCTTATTGTCTTTCACTCTTTCAGTTCGACTGTTCACTGTATGCGGAACAAATATTGTCTGTGTTTTAAAATTAAAGGGACCCGCGCAAATTTAAAGTAGTATATATCTTCCTTTTCTCTATCTCCCTCTCCTTCAATTCGGACTGTATATGATACAGCACCACAAAGGATATTTATCCTTCCGAAAACTGTTAAGCACTTCGTCCTCTGGACAAAAATTGATCAACTTAGATAAACCTGGTCCAGGAGTTCATGGTAATTTTCTCGGAGGCAGTAACGGAGCTTTATCTTCAATTAATCAAAATTAAGAGGGTCAATTCATATATTATACAATAATTTATGCAAACTATTACTTATTTATTTATTAAATTTCAAAAATAAAAAAGACAGCCAAAATGAATGCATGAAGCTCCGCCTCTGCTTGATACTAGTCTATAAAATTAGTTACGTATCAAGGCAGGATAACATGTAGTGGGTCCCAATATACATAGGAATATTCTGAGTTGATGGGTCTCTCAATAAAGGTCTCTCATAGAGTCATAGTTCCATAGCTTCAAAAAAATAAAACCTGAACTGCTACGTGTGCTACTGCCTACTGCAGCTGCTATTTTCTATTTTTTTTACTGTGACAGTACCTGAATACTACCCCCCTCTCCAGTACTGACAGAAAAGGATAATTCTGTTTCCAAGTTTGCCTTAGTTACCTTAGTTTGTTGTTATTCATTCCTTTTGCCTTTTATTTTGTCCTTGATAATTTCTTTTCCAATATCTTTCAACAAAAAAAAAGAGAAATGCATCTGTTATTCATTCATTTTTCCTTTTATTTTCGTCCTTGATGATTTCTTTTCCAATATCTTTCAACAAAGAAAAAGAGAAATGCATCTCCAGATTGCTTCACATAAAATATGTATGCATATAGAGAAGTTTAGTGGTTCGGTTTGCTGATTACATTTCCAAGTATTGTTCATCTTGGGAGTTGTTATTTGGTGAATGAATTTTTCTTTAACTTTTTTTTGAGGAAAATAATTTTCTTTAACTTAAGTATGGGGGAAATTAAGGTTCTTGTTGCTGGAATTATCAAAAGTTAGAATTATCAGGGGGGCACGTGCCCCTGGATTTTGAAAAAAGTTAGAAGTAACTGGAAACCTCGAATTGTCTAGTTATTTTTATTGAGAAAAAATATTTAAGTGCATAATAAAATAATTATGCAAAGATATCAAAATATTCGAAAACTTTGTTCATCAACTTGATTATCTATTACTTTGAGCTTTATTTTATTATTATTTTAATATATAAAATATTATTATTTAATAAAAAATTATTAGTTAAGTATATATTAAATTTTTTTTTATTTAGTACCCGATTAGTTAACATTACAATCCGATAATTGCCCTCCCTAATCAAAATCCTAGATCCGCCACTGGTTAGAAGACACCTAAGATGTTGCAGCAGGCTTATGGCCTAATTACTTATAATAAAGCAAGATTCCAAAGACACCTAAGATGGCGTAAATAATTAAATGTATGAAGCAGTCCAATCTCATTCTTGGCAGCCTTATAAATTATAAAGAAAGCTCAATCGTTCATATAGTTTAAATAAACTAGCGTCTTAAAATGTATGATTATTTCTTGTTTAATCAGAACCACATGGACTATTATCCAGTTCCTCTTATTATTTCAATAATTTTGTGAACATCACACTTAATTACAGTTCTGGAACATTAATGTTTCCTCAGATCTCACAGTTTCTGAGATTTGACCAAAATATCGCTCCCAATCTCTCTTTATTAATGTGCCTCAATTAATTAATATATACGACTATTTTTGCTAACTTATGTGTTTTATACTGCACCTAACTACTTGCTTCATCATTTTCTTCAAATTTTGTAGTATTTCATGAATACTCAAGCAATCAGGGTACTAATTAAACGATGGACAAGCTGTATTAATTATTTTCATCTTTTAATAATGTACCTTGTTTATTTGATTGCACTTCTGACTTCACTAATAGTTATGTAATATACGTATTTTTAATTAGCTCCATTCACCCTATTTGTTGTTTCTTCACTGAATGTTCAGGACCCGCCACACGAAAATACACTAAGTTGCTGCCGCAGATGTATATTTATTTCACGAAAAAAAGATTAGATATACTTAGCGCGGCCAATTTTCTGAGCGGTTATTTGCGAGAGGTTTGAAAAGGGTAAAGGTCTCTTACGTGGCTACAGGACTTTAATTCATAGTAGGAGAAAAAAAATGGGTAAAGTTGGTGTCTGACATGGAATTGCGTACGCTGTGACTGGGATTGAAAAGGAAGGAAATTAATTGGGCCAAGAAATGGTCAAATTTGAAAAGGAGATTTCTCTGGCCCATTTAAAGCATGGGTAAGATTCTTAGCTAAGAAGAAACCAAACAACGAAGTTAATGCATTAGATGGGTTTTTCAATATTATCATTATCATGGCAGCTTTTTAGTTGGTTAGTAATCATTAATCATGGCAGTAAAAGCTTGATTAGCTTTGCGACACCAGTATCCGTCTACCTTTGGTACTTGGGACTTGGGAGGTAACTTTTGTTAATGGAAGCCAGAATTTATGCAAGGATTTTGGATTGGTTTTAAATATTATAAAATTATGGGTGTTTAATGTTGTGGGCCCAAGTGTCTCTTAACTGTGTCAGCAATGAATTGATTGTTGTGGTTTCTAATTTTAAAAAAATTGAACTTTAAAATAGTATGAGACTATGAGTGTTTCTTCAAAGCAGTCAGCACTGAACCCACAACATTAGATATCAGCACTTCACATTTATGAGGAAAAAAAGAAGGTGAAAATGTGGATAAATTTATTGCTCTGTCTCAAATCAGTTTTTATTTTCAATTTTAGTTATTTTATATTTTTCATTAAATACTAGTCTTCCAGATATTTTTCCTGAAAAATTCTAAATAGTCAATTTAATTTGACATGTTCAATGTTCAATGTACTATTTAGAATTCTGCAACATCCATTTTAGATAAATTTGGTGCATTTCAGATACCTTGTACAGTACTATAAATTATTTAATAGTGATAACTGAAAAGTCAATGAAAATTAGCAATCATGGAACATCCGTGAGATGCATCGACATCAATTTGCTTCAAATTGGTACCAAAGTATCATAGAATGATACAAAAGTATGAATAAAATACGTGTTTTGATTGGAACTTGAAAAGGCTAATCACTTCAAGCGTCAACTTGAACATTTCTTGCACGGATATAAAGTGTTGTGTGCTTTGAGCTTTATTTTTAATTTTAAGTCAAAAATGATCGAGCGTAATCTAATCTGTATATCAAAATCTATTAGTAAACCAAATTTTATATATTTTAGAATTTATTTGCTATTTTTTTGATAGGGGGAAAACCATCATTTTTGGATGAACCAAAATTCTCAGATCAAGTCATTTTCTCCTCATCAGAAAAAATAGCAAAACAAATCTTAAAAATATAAAATTTGGTTTACTAATAAATTTTTATATGAAGATTAAATTGAACTGTTCGGATCTATTATTTCTGACTTGAAATTAAAAATAGAACGCAAAACACACAACACCTCTGTGCTTTGTAAATCACCATAGTCGGATCATATATATATATATATATATATATATATGAGGCTATGATACTTCATGAATCACAAAACTTTCTGTTCTTCGTGTTCATATATCAAATTAAAAAGTTGAAACGGTCGATTCAAACCGTTGAACATGATCTTCATATTGAACTATCTCTGGAGATCAAATTTTATATTTTTTTTGAAATTTTTCCTATTTTTTAGATGGATACAAAATCACTAGTTTTGGATGGTGCAGAAAATCGTTAGATCAACAAACTTTGTATCCATTTAAAAAATAGAAAAAAATTAAAAAAATATATAAATTTTGATCTCTAAAGATATTTCAATATGAAGATGATGTTCAACGGTTTGGATCGGCCGTTTGAACTTTCAAATTTGAGATACGAACACGAAGTATGGGAGATTTTGTGTTTTGTGAAGCACCATAGCCTCACTATATATATATATATATATATATATATATATATATATATATATATATATATATATATATATATATAGGGACTGACTACGGTGATTCTATAAGTATTTTGAGCCGAAATACTTATGACTCAAATTTTAAAATCTCGTGCTCAAAATTTCAATTTAAATATCTCAAAATATTTTTCCTTATAGATTATCAAATTTAGAGTTAGTTTACTATGCTTAATAATTTTTGAAAGATGACTCTAAAAATAATTAAAAATACTAATTTTTATAGGCCAAATTTTGTTATCTTTCAAAAATCATTAAGTATAGTAAACTAACTCCAAACGTGATGAAAATTGATAATTTATAAGATTATGATATGAAGAATTTTTTGAACTATTTAAATTAAAATTTTGGCCACATAATTTTAAAATTCGAACCATAAGCACTTGACCGAAGTGCTTATGGAATCACCGTAACCAAACTATATATATATATATATAGTAAAAATACCGTGAGCTTAAACTCACGAAGATCTTTCATGAGTTTAACTCAAAAAATACATCAAATCATCTCAAAATTTTAATTTATCACCCTCATTAAATCCTTTATATGAAAATCTCATGGGATGCAAAAATTTGGAGTGTTTTGAGCTTTTTAAGTCACGATTTTTAATTTTTAAAAATCAACTCTAAAAATAATTATAAAATATTTAATATTTGAACATCATTTTCAAAAATTTAAAACAGTGACTTAAAAAAACTCAAAACACTCCAAAATTTTCTATCCTACAAAATTAAAATTTCAAAATGATTTAATGTATTTTTGAGTTAAACTCACGATATCTTTACTCATATATATATATACACAAATTCAGACTCTCTTTAGTTCAAACATACATACAAAGATAAAATGAAATGGTTGAGACTTCCTTCTCAGCAAAATTAGATTTTTTTTTAGTGCATCCACACTCTTATGATAAAATGTTTTGTTTAAAGGCTAAATCACTAATTAATAAAGATGGGTTCCAATCAATTTCCCATATTGGAAATTTTGTAATGAGCCACTTTCAATTGACAACATTATTAAATGGAAATCTATGCTCACAAATTCTAGAGGAACCTGTCAGCACTTATACACTGGAGCCCACCTGATGACGTTCGTTTGTGTCAGTGTCACTACATTTAAGCGCCGCCGCTATGCAACTCCAAATTTTAACAACTTAAGCCAACACTTTAAAATCTTCTCTCTCAATCCCTCCATTTAGAAGAGAAAGAGTTCCACAAAAGCAAACAATTTGACTATCCAAAGAAACAAAATAGTTTGTACGATTTTCTTTTTTCTTTTGTGTATATAGATCTGTCTCATAATTTTTTTTTCCAAAGATTAGCATCCATTTGACATATTTCCTTCAGAAAAGAAATTAGAACTTCTATTCCATTTCAACTCGAAATTTTTTGTTTGGCTACATCACCCATTCAAGTTTGCAGAAAATCAGTGTGGACTATTATTTGTATATATTTTTTTTACAACTTTTAAGCTTTCGTGCTTGTAACTGATACGAAATTATCAACATATTTGGGGAGAAATTCTGCAAATTCCTCATTATTTATTTTCAACTGATGATTGAAATCAAAGCATATGTAATGATGTCTGCAATATAATTAGTAGAGGTGGCATGATCCGATCCGACTTAAGAAATTTGTCTGATTCGTTCGGATCTGAATTCAACTTAATCTGATTTTTAAAAAAAGTCAAACAGATCTAATCCGATCCGAATCCGACTTAACCCGACCCGATCCGAGATCAAATGACCTTCAATCAATCAAAATTTATTAAAGATTTGAAAAAACACATGTAAATTGACCTGACCCGATCCGGTCGGACCCAATTTCTTTCAGAAGGTCAAACTGACCCGACCCGTCCGACCCGAACCCGAACCCGGCCCGCCCGATTACCACCTCTAATTAGACAACTGCCAAAATGAAAAAATAAATACAAATGAGTATATTGATGTACGGAAATATGACTAATAAAACATTCAATTGTGATGAAACAAAACAAAAAAAAACAGGAATCATGAACTAGCTGATTTGCAACGTCTCATTGTCTCCAACCCATTATGGCGAAGTCCTTTTTAAAGTTTTTAAAATCTGGTGTGAAGTCTTTTTCTGCTTTAATGTTTTAAGATCTGGTGTGAAGTCCATTTCAGAAAGTAAATAATTCGCGTAAAGTTAAAAAGGAATGGAATAGGACATGGATTGCAATGCAGGAGAAATGGGAACAAATGTGAACTGTTCCCTTATCACTCAAAAAAAAAAAATGTTTCCTTGCACAAGTAATTAAAGCTATCGTAGAGTAGACAAGTACAATTTCATGCCATCTTGAAGAAATCTATTACGCAACTTCTCTTTGGTTTCTCATATCATATATCTGTTAGGCCGCCAAAATCTAAGCTGCTGCCAAAGGATATTGCTAAAGGAATCGGTTAATTTCTTATGTGTTTGAGACTAAAAATTATCAAAAGTCTTATTTCAATCATTGAATTAGTATTGAGATTGGAAAAAAATATGAAATAAAAATTGAGTAGCATCAAGAATGGTGAAAAAAGATTGATCCAATGATTGAAACAAGACTTGGCACAAATTTTGATTTCAAGCTCTTGAGAAATTAACCGGTTCGGAAATAATTACTTCTTATACGGCCAATTTTAATTAAAAATTTATGAATTATAATGAGTTCATTGTCAATCGATAAAATATAATCATTTCGCTGACAAAAGTGTGATTTTCTAGAAGCATTTGTCACAATTTCCTTATACAAAGAATAATAAATAATTTGGTTTATCTTATCAACTGCCTACAGGTTTTTTCCTTTCAAAAAATAATAAATAAATAAAAAGATTTTCTTGTAACAATTTTTCCATCTTGAGCTGTCGTATACTCACATACGTGCAAAATTAAGTATCTACTGGATACTAGAACAAATATTCATAAGACATCCGTAATATTGTACCAAAAATTATTACCAGAAGAATAACAAAAAAAAAAATAGAAGAGGAATGCATATATGTTATATAAAGAAATACATCTCTATGAACATATACACCGAACAAAAAAAAAATCAATTCTAGGTTAACTAGGCGCTAGGGTTACATCCACAATCTTTTAAACCGAAAAATTGGTTCAAAGGGTTCAATAATCGTTGATTTTGCATCAGATTCGTAATAATTATTAAAAGTGTGAATCAGACCTCGGGATATGTTAAAGATACGAATTCCGATGTAAAATCAATGGTTCCCGAATCTTTCGAATCAATTTTTAGATTCGAAGAGCTGCGGATCTACCGCTCCGGTTAACTAGTTGGTATTGACAATTTACTAATTGGATTTGGTGAATGATCAGTAACGTTCGACGTTACAGGCTGCAAAATACTCACCACATACGCTATTTGTTATTATCTGTTTAGATTTTCGTCCTTTATAAATTAATCCAGCAACCTGCTCAACAGCTTTACAATTTTTCTTCAATTCGTTTGGGGTCCAAAACCCACAAATACTCGATGTAGGCCTAAAATTACCATGTTGGGAAGTTGGGCCTGATGCCCAAACTCACAGCTATCAGCAAAAAAAAGTTCTTTTCCAAGAGGCCTTTTATCCTATGATCTATCGAAACACTGAAACCGCCATTTAGAAATGCTTGATAATGGGTTATTTTGACAGTCCTCACAATGAACTTTTAAATAAAGGGTCGGTATCGGTTGATAATGGATTAACTTGACAATCTTGATAATAAATATTTAAATAAATATGAAAAAAATTTAAAAATAAAAAGTTTATAGATATATTATTCTACCTATAAATTGATGGTCATTCAAACTTCATACAATTTCATTATCGTTTGATAGTCCATCAAAGACCATCAAATTTATATGTAATTTATAATGATTTTAATTTAATGATCTTTGATAGACTATCAAATAATAATGAAATTGCATGAAATTTAAATGACCATCAATCTTTAGGTAGAAGAACACATTTATAAGTTTTTTTTTAATTTTATCATATTTATTAAGAAAGTCATTGTCAAGATTGTCAACCGATCCCCACCTTAAATGAATACTAAAATAATCTTAAAAATAAAAAAAAATCATAGATATATTCTTTTACTTATACATTAATAATTTTTCAAATTTTGAGCAATTTCAGTAATGTTTAATAGTTCATCAAAGACCAATAAAATTTTATACAATTTATAATGGTTCTAATTTAATGGTCTTTAATGGACTATAAAATAATAATGAAATTATATAAAATTTAAAACACTAACAATCTATAAGTAAAAATTATAAAAAAATTCTACAAAATTTGAACCAATATCAATCTAAAAATTATAAAAATTTAAAACACTATCAAAATATAATAAAATGATATAATTTTTTAATATTTATTAAAAGTTGTCAGCATCGTCAAAATAACCCATTATTAAGGGATCCCTCCCCTTTAAAAATTATGACCATTTTACGCATCCTTGAGAACAAACGAATGCCCACTTACAAATTATGGCATTTTATTGACAACAGATCAGTACAAACACGCACAGGACAGGCCCCGTTGCCCATTGGTAGAAAGTTGCATTGTATTTGTTGATGTTGCCCATTGGTAGAATGTTGCATTGTATTTGTTGCATAACATGTGGTCTATTGGATAATTTTGAAATTCATATCAACTCGAATTATAAGAAAATTCAACTATCCACATGCTATACAGCAGAAGATAAAGATTCAAAACAAAGCAGTCACATAAGGTATAGTTTCCATAAAAATAGAAGCATTAGAGCTCACTCATGTTTAAACTCACAAAATATTTTTTTATTATAAAAAATATGAAAATCAAGTCTTAAAATTTTCATAAATATTCATAAAAAAATCTTTATCCGGATTTTAAACCTGTGATCTCTCATTCACAAAATAAGTAGAAACGGCCAACCATCCTTTACAGCTTTACTTGCATTGCACCTTGCCCACACAATTTTGCAACAACTTGGAGATTAAGCATCAATTTTTCTTGCAATTACAATTTGGCTATCATGTTTCGGAGCAAGTCAGAAAGGAAATTATCAGATAGTGCTTAATCAATGCTGATTTATTCCTGTCATGGTTGGTATCTGTAGATTTTTTTTTTCTGGCTCCGCTCAAGATTTCTTCTTTAAAACCCTGCTTTCATTTTTTTCTTTTTGTTTTACGTGATAAAATATATTTTCTGCAATATGGATAATTTATTACACTCTATACTTTAGTTTTTTTCCCTTTCTTTATCTGTAGTCATTTTGGTTAAACCACTATAATTTTTTTAAGTATTATATGTTGCTTTCTTAAACAGTTTGTAGCGCCTGAAAAGCTAATACTCATATTTATTTGATGATACACGTGTAGTCTCATTTGTACTGCTTAGAAAGGCCGTACAGACTGTTAGGTTAATGAGCCCATATGAAGCAAACTCGTTCTTGTAATTATAACATTATATTTAGTAAATTGATAGAAAAAGGCTAGCTACCATGAAGTTGATTATTCTTCAAATATAGATGTAGTTGTGAAATGGGCAAAAGAAAATTTAGAGTCAAATTTAAAAAGTTTGGTATACGTAACCTTAATTTCACAACATAACACATTTTGATAACTATTAAGCTATCCTTAAATAAAAAGGGAAAGTCCCAAAATAATGAAAATCTACACGAATAAAAAAAGAGAATTTATCTTAATAAATGTATAAAAACTGTGCACTAATCTTAAGGGGATATGAATATATAAGCTTTTTTATTAACTCTAGGTTTGAGTGTTTGGCAAGACACGAAAAACTACTATTTATCTCAATTATTAAGCAAAATGTGTCTGGAAATCATTATTCTTATATATATGCTTAGACTTCTCTGAATGTCATTGTTAATGTTCCGTTGGAAAATAGCACATAGAAAATTGATGCCAGTTTTCTTTCTTGCGGGAAAATAAAGAACTCTCCTGATAAGAAAGTGATTTACTTAATAAGCTTCGGCAACTCTTCTAAGACAATTTTCCATTCATTAGTAATACTGTAGAAAAACTTTGGTAATTAAATGCTTTTATTCCATTCAAAAACAATCATATTTGTGAAATGTTAAGAGGCACAATTTTATGGGTTATATAGAAAGAAAAACAGATTAATCTTTCAGAGGAGAAACTGTGAAAATATTAGATCACTAAGTAGTAGTATATATTAGCACTAACCAAATACTGAGAAAAATTAAGAGTGATAGTTGTACTGACAATTTGTATTTTATTATACCCCTGATATAATATCGATCTTTACCAATGCAGATTATGGAAGAAACTTTAAGTATAAAGCTCTTAGAGGTAGAGCACAATGTTTAGTTTGGAAAATAAATTGATTGCATAACTGAAGCATGAAGCATGGTAAATTAGTAATAGTAGTAATTCCATTTTGAATTTCGATATGTTATCTGTTCGGGTATTGTTTTATACTTGTTTCAGCTGGTGTTGAGACGCTAGCGATTAAGAGACATTAGACGTTAACCTTGATATAGAAATATTTGCTGATTTTTGTAATGAACTGTTCTCAATTGTTTGCAGTTTTATATGTTGATGATAGTAGCTAGACAAAACAATTGTAGTATTAAATGCTCAGGATATCGGGTTGTGGTATTCAATCTGAAGACAATGTTTCATATATAAAACTGGTGGGAAACTATTAAAAAAAAAACTCTTGTAAGTAAATCATGAAAATCTCTGCGCATTAGATTGATACACCTTTCTTGTGAACTTGTCAAGTGTTGGAGTAAAAAAAAAATTGTAGTCAAGTGAAAAATTTGCCAGGAGAGTTGAGACATATATCCAATTGCTTTCTTTTTCCGACTACAATTTTATCATACAGGACAAAAACAAGAATCCCTCAATTAGTATCTGGTAGAAACTAGAAGCTATCAATCTGGGTCCAATCATATGGTAATTAATGCCGTTAAGCAAATGGATTTATGTTTAATTATTTCAATCTTTTTTAGCTCGTTCTACACAGAACAATAAAATTAGAATGCCCATTAATTCTGTGATTCAATATCTCAAGGATAAATTTTGTCTACATGATCTCACGATGACCGCATATGTGATTTATATCAGAGAATCAAGTCTTATTATTTGAGTCGATTTTAGTTGTTGTTCACCTACCTATAAATATATATAATGTCCCTCGGATAGTTTGCCTCACAAAAAGTACCTCACAATGAGTCTTTTCATCTACTACTCTCTGTGGCTCACTGCTTGTGTCCTCGTCCTTGTCTCAACTATGGCTACTAATCCTCCACCTCTATTCCTTACTTGTCCCATAAATGCATCAGAAATTCCACGAATTCAATATCTCATACTATATGACAAAGATAGTCCCAGATGTGCACCGATGCCGCCTCACACCTCTGTTCCAGTATTCCCATATGACAAGCCTCCATTTCATTTTGCATTGAACCTCGAGTTTATGGAGGCCGAGTGGTTCTTGCATGGCGCATTGGGATATGGGCTTGATCAAATTGCACCGGACTTGGCCCATGGCGGTCCGCCTCCAATTGATGGTCACAAAGCAAACTTGGATGAAGTCACACAAAAGATTATTACAGAGTTTGCATTTCAAGAAGTTGGTCATATTAGGTTTGTTTTTGCCCCCCTCTATGCTTATTTTCCTGTGCAAAAAATAAAATAAATGTGGTGAAATTGCACAATTACTAAGTCTGCATGTAGGATACGGAAGGATCAAATTCAAATCCACGTCAGTTAACAAGTTGCATATTTTAGTGTACATCAACTCTCAAATATAAATGTTTTGAAAATATTATTTGTGTTAAAAGCAACGAACTTCTACATAGGTTCTTAATTCTTTACTTTTATATATATATATATATATAGAGAGAGAGAGAGTTAGGCTACGGTGCTATGCATAGCACGGATGGGTTATGTGTTGCGGATGATTTTTTATTTTTAAAATTTAAATGATTTATTCAACCGTTAAAAATAATTTTCATATGAAAATTTAATTGTAGATCAAATTTTATATTTTTTTAAAAGTTCTTTACTATTTTTCTAGATGGTTAGGAAATCACTTGATTTAATTATTATGAACCATTCAAAAAAATAATTTTTTAACTATCTAAAAAATAGTAAAAATATGAAATTTGATCAATTTTGTACACATCTAAAAAAATAGTTAGATGAGAAAATTTTGTACCCATCTAAAAAATAACAAAAAAATTTTAAAAAAAAAATATAATTTGATCTACAAAGATATTTCAATATGAAGAACGTGTTCAACGGTCCCGTGCTTCACGTCCGTATCTCGAATTTAAAAGTTCAAATGACCGATCCAAACGTTGAACATGATATTCATATTGAAATATCTTTGGACATCATATTTTATATTTTTTTGCTATTTTTTAGATGGGTATAAAGTTTATTGATCTAACGATTTCAGCACCATCCAAAACTAGTGGTTTTGTACCCAACTAAAAATAGAAAAAAGTTTCAAAAAAACTAAAATTTGATCTCTAAAGATATTTCAATCTGAAGATCATGTTCAACGTTTTGGGTCAGCTATTTGAACTTTCAAATTTGAGATACAGACGCGAAGAACAAAATTTTTTGTGCTTCGTGAAGCACCGTAGCCTCACTCTATATTATATATATATATATATAGAGAGAGAGAGAGAGAGAGTTTGTCTAGCATGCTTCCGGTAGCATTTCAACGCGAAATACTAACGAGTTAATTTTTAATTCTTTATGCTCAAAATTTTAATTAAAATAATTCAATAAAATATTTATATCATAAACTTGTAGAATATTAATTTTTATCGTGTTTAGAGTTAGTTTGCTATGCTTAATGATTTTTAGAAAGTAAACTCTTTTGATATACAAATTTTATTATTTTTCTATTATTTTAGGGCTATCTTTCAAAAATCATTAAGTATAGTAAACTAACTCCAAACATAATAAAAATTTATATTCTACAATATTGTGATATAAAGATTTTATTGAGCTACTTAAATTAAAAATTTGACTCGTTAGCATTTCGGTTGAAATGCTAACGAAAACATACTAGACAAACTATATATATATATATAGTTAGACTATTGTGAAAATGTTTGCATTTCGAGTCCAAGTGCATACGGCTCAAAGTTTATTGTAACACGTCTGAAATTCAAAATTATCATTCTCATTAAATTCTTCATATCAAAATATTGGGGAATACAAAAATTTGAGATATTTTGAGTTTTCTAAGTATTTATTTTGGATTTTTAAAAATCAACACTAAAATAATAATAAAATATTGAATTGTTGTTGCTGATTTTCAAAAATCCAAAATAAATACTTAGAAAACTCAAAATACACTAAATTTTTGTATCCCCCAATATTTTGATATGAAGAATTTAATGAGAATGATAATTTTAAATTTCGGACGTGTTATGATAAAATTTGAGCCGTATGCACTTGGACTCGAAATGCAAACGTTTTCACAATAGTCTAACTCTCTCTCTCTCTCTCTATATATATATATAGTAAAAATACCGTGAGCTTAACTCAAAAAATATATCAAATTATCTCCAAATTTTAATTTATCATGCTCATTAAATTATTTATATGAAAATCTTATGGGATGCAAAAATTTGGAGTGTTTTGAGCTTTTTAAATCATAAATTTTTAATTTTTAAAAATCACCTCTAAAAATAATAATAATTTATCAATACTTGAACATCATTTTAAAAAATTAAAAACGGTGAGTTAAAAAACTCAAAACACTCTAAATTTTTGCATCCCACAAGGTTTTCATATAAAGAATTTAATGAGAATGATAAATTAAAATTTAGAGATGATTTGATGTATTTTTTGAGTTAATCTCATGGAAGGCCTCCGTGAGCTTAAGCTCACGGTATCTTTACTCTCTCTCTATATATTTAAATTAATTTACAATTTGTTTGATCACTCAACATATATATAGTCTTTTACTTTTCTGAAGTTGTTCAGTTCAAAGTGTTATTCGGTTCTTTTTTTTGGGATAAAAAACCTTATGATGCCTCCAAATTCCAATTTTGATATCGAAATATGGTTATTAAAGCATTTTTTTGGTATTAGGTACATTGAATCAATATTCGGTCCGATCCAACGGCCCTTGATTGATATAAGTCCGGTGCAGTGGGCGAATCTAATGAATATGGCATTTGAACTGAAGCTGGAACCTCCATTTGATCCATATCGTGATAGCCTCCACTATATGGTTGCCTCTTATGTTCTTCCTTATGTAGGCCTTAATGGTTACACAGGCGCAAATCCAAACCTCGATGGCTATTACTCAAAGCGGGTATGTAAAACAGTCTATCAAACTAATCTTATTAGGTATCATTTTGTTAAAGGAAAATATATAACGTTCCTCTGGTTTTAGATATTTTGGTAAATATCTAAAGGGCAACAGGTCATCCAGCATAATTACATAGAGTAAGGACTTGAAAATGGTGTGGAGACAACTTTCCATGTTTTTAATGAAATGTGCCTCTAATAATTAGTTATTTAGTTTGTATATTTAGCAAAAAAAAAAAACTAAATTACACAGTGAGACTATAAAGACATTATACATTTGAAATTAACAGCGACCAAACTAGCAATATGTTGATACTTTAAATACCCTCTGTAACACCTCTGACCGAGATGTTACATAACCAGTATCTTATGCATCCATCCGAGAGCCAGCTAACCTATGTCATCAACATAAAAGAAAAACAACAGAGACAAAAAAACAAAAAAAAAATCAACTTATAAATCTCAGTAACCGATTATTTTACGACGTAGTTTCTCTATAACTGATTTATAATTTAAAATATTATAATAAATCAATTTAGTCAAAATAAATATTCTATATGTACCTATAATACATAAAATGAAATTCTAATATTTTAATTAATTTATACTATCAAATTAAAAATATTTCTTATATCAGGCAACTATTTACATATATCAATTATAAAAAATAATATACAAACATTTCTAATTAACTGATTTCATATCTTCCCATGCCATAATTATCAAATATAATATATCATAAGTACTTTATTAATTTAATAAAAGACATAAAATTCTTTATTCTCTAATTATCAAAATAAATTACTTTATAATACATGCATACATGAATTATAATAAGATTCAAATGAATTCGATTGACAGGGAGAATCAGAAATTAAATAACTCTTATAAAAAATGTATGTTTTCTGACATAATCTACTAAGTTTGATAAACACATTTGATGTTTTCAGGCTTTTCAACCTACATATGTTGTGTCATAGGCTTATATTATTTAATAATTTTATTTAAGTTCATATTAGATTAATTCAGATGCACAATTATTAAAAAATATCAAACAAAATATATTTGTACATATCAAGTCAGATTGACCTAATGTTATGCCCAGCATACATAGGTCCAGAGCAGCAATATAACCCTTTTGTCTAGACGATTTTGGACTACAATAAGAGAACAAATTCAGTATGTGCATAGTGAACTATTTTCGAGGTCAGGTTGCGATCATTTACCACATATATATTACTTTTTCATATAAAATTCAGACTCACATTGTACTTCACACAAGAGTTTATTTAGTAGCGTCCACATGTCCAAACTACACAAAAAATTCAATTACGATAACAGTTTAAATGGATACAAGACAAAATGATATATGCATAAATATTTATTGTATAATGTGAATGATCCAAATAAATTCAAAAGTACAATACTTATTTTTAATATGCATAAAGGATAATGAATAATGTCATTTTCAAAATTCAAACAATTCAGATAATTCAGATCTTTGATTCATATTTTTAGTCATAGATCAATCAATCCAAACAAACTAATAAAATAAAATATAAATTATAGAGAAATCCGATTACCCGATTTGCGATCTCTGAATTTGATCATGATACCTATCTTCTATCTGTTTCTTTTCTGCATTTCCTTTCCATCTTCTTTTATTTCTTTGTCTCTCTCGGTTCCCTTCTCTTCATATCGCTTTCCATATTTTTGTTTTCTGTTTCTTCTTATAATCTTATCGGAAAGATGGAGGGATTTAAGGGTACAGGAGAGCCACGCATGAGAGAGCACGTGTACTCCAGTCTCCGTGCAAAAGCTGCCGTGATAATATTTTCTTTCTTTTAATTTTTTTTTAGTTCTTATCTATTTGCCTGGATAACACTTTGACTTTTAACCAACAATGCACCCACGAGTATCATGAAGGTTTTCCTCTTCATTTTTTTTCTATTTCTTTTTTTTTGCATAGGAACCCTTATATTATTCAAAATTATGAAATAGTCCAAAGTCTAATTACGGTATTTGTGGGTGTTACACCCTCATAACTTCTGTCCCCTATAAATGTTTTGAAATTAATTACACCATAGCAAGGACCAAATTATTTACTCAATTAAATATTGTGCAGGCTTTGGCAGGATTGCTCGGTGTGGAATCAGCTCAAGATGCTATTTTACGAGGTTGGCTCTTCGAAAGGCTGTTTCAAGTTGTTGAACCATACAAATATACAGTGGGTGAATTCACAGATAGAATATCAAAATTGCGAAACCGTTTGGCAATGTGTGGGATCAGAGACGAGGGTCTCATTGTACCCCCTGAGCTAGGTGCCGAGATGAAACTTTGCACCAATGCAATATCGGCGAATGCCGACTCAGTCTCATACAGACGGACACCGAAGGAGATCCTCAGGATAGTGTACGGAACTGGAGACGAACACATTCCTGGTGGGTTTCTACCAAATGGTGGTAATGGAGAAATTGCGAGAATGTATCTTGCTCAGTACCGACCAGATCATCAGGACCAATATCCGAACTATACTGGGTACACTACTTATGAAGAATACCCATACTTAGATCCACCAACTTACTATGGGAAATAACCTGTTGTTCCATCTCCATCATATCACAAAGGAAATCCCTAATGAAAAACACCCACCTAATGGGGAATTTTCTGGTAAGCACTAACTATCTTACAAAGCAAAATCTAATGTATCACTCGTAATACGAGACAGTAATTAATATGCTTTCCTAGTTCTACCTATTTAGCCTGATGGTATTGCTAATATTCGTGTTATTGAGGTTATATATATATTGTTATGTAATATTTGTATCAGAATAAAGGATAAGAGTGCATGGTACAATAGAAAACGAAAGAGACAACTGTTCAATTCCTAGGTAAAGAATTGTTTTGTTTCTACTATGATGGTCTGGTAACAAAAGCAAAATTATGCTTGTATTTTGTAATTAAAAAAAATAGATTACGGATTTCAGATTAAACAGGCTGGTTTTTCCTGTCCTTTATCTAAACAATGTGGAAGGGGGAATGGACCTTCTAGGCCCAGAAAATTAAAAAGCCCATTGAGTTAGATGTCAGAATTCAAAATAAAAAGACTCTTCAGGTACAAATAAGACCTGCGTTTCTTGATTTCAAGTACTTGTATTAAGTCAATTTATTACTTCATAGTTCATACATTTTCATACGGAAAGTATTCGAGCCAGTAGGAAAAGCAACATAAGCGTATGAGACGGCACCGGTTAAGTATATCACGTAGTTTTTAATTCCACTCACTCAGCCTCATTAGAACAAAACAATAAATAATTAGATTTGAGAACAAAAATATATTTTAAGGAACTCAAAATTATTCTCAATTATTCTCTATTGAACTTAGGGATATCAATTATCGATCCAACCCGACGGGTTAACCCGACCCGACCCGATTAATTATATTTTTTTGAAGTATTTTTATGATTTAGTACTAATTAAAGCTTAAATATATACTAATTATAAACTAATTAAGAATAATTATAAATTAATTAATATTTAATTACTTAAAATTATATAAAAATAATTAATAAATATTTAATTATTTTACACGGGTCGGATCGGGTCAACCCGTGACCCGATCGGGTCGGGTATGGGTTAAGATTTTTTAACCCGAATTTAATCAGGTCGGGTTCGGATCAGATCAAAAAAAATAATAAAATAATATAACCCGACCTGAATCCAACCCGACCCATTGACACCCTAATTGAACTTCAATCTTTTGTTACCAGAGCTTTTTTTCTCTCTTCCTTCACATGCTTTTTATTTTTCTAATACTCTCTTTTTCTTTATCTTTGTTATTACTGTCATTAATTTTTTTCCAGGACTTTTTTCTCTCTCTTATTATTTTTTATAAATAATTTATATAAATACACAAGTCTCATGTCTAAATATCTGATTCACTTATATAAATATCTGATTTTCATATCTAAATATCTAAGTTTCATATCTAAATATCTGACTTACTTATATAAATATTTGAGTCTCATATCTAATATTTAGCTCATTTATATAAATACATGATTCATTTATGTAAATGCTTAACTTGCTTATCTGACTCACTATGTAGATAAATATATTTTTTTTATCAAAAATAAAAAGTTAATTACAGAGGATTTTTTTTGCTAAAAATTAAAATTTAAGTAGGAGGATTTTTGAGAAATTTGTTGTGAAACTATTAGTCGATTCCATTTGTTTTATGTTTAAAGTTTCTATGCCGGCTGTTAAAATACTTGGGATGAGAATGTGCTATGAGGATGATATCCTATAAACTATACGGTTTGTTTGGCAAATTAAGGAATAGGTTTATATTTTTGGAAGAGTGATACAATAATATTATTTTGAAAGAATGGTAAAAGAGTACTATTCTTGACTATTCGGAAGAGCGAAAGTATCGTTTGACAGTTGTTAATCAAAATAGTTAAAGTATGGATAATTATGATACTAACAATGATAATGATAATAACAATAATAATAAAAAAATAGTAAAATAATAATACAATAATCATGACATGTGAATAATAATAAAATAATAATCATAATATAATAATCATAATCATAATAAATAATAATAATTATAGTCATAGTCATAATAATATAATCAGAATCATATATATAATAGTAATAGTAAAATATAATCATAATTATAATAATATAATAATAAAAAATAATTATAATCATAATAATAATACAATACAACATAATCAAATAATAATAAATAATTATTATTATAATCATAATCATAATATAATAATAATAAATTTTAATCATAATCATAATAATAATAGTAATAATAAATAATTAGATTAATAATAATAATAATAATAATATAATCATAATATAATACAACATAATCAAATAATAAAAAAATAAGAATCATAATCATAATATGATTATTATAATAATAAATAATAATAATCACAGTCATAATAATAATATGATTATTATAATAATAAATAATAATAATCACAGTCATAATAATAATATAAACATAATCATAATATAATAATATAATAATAATAATATAATCATATCATAATCATAATAATAATATAATAATACTAATAGTGATGATAACATAATAATAATCATAATAATAATAGAATAGTTATATAAAAATATAATAATAATAATAAATAATAATCATAATAATAATAATAAAATAACAATCAGAAGCATAATATAATAATAATATAATATAACATAATTAAGCAATAATCGCTATTCCGACGAGAGCTAATTCGGTGTACCGCCTATAGCTTAGTATACCGGATTAGCACTATTCCGCACTCTTGTACTAAGTCTAAAATTCATTTGATAAATTAATTCATTAGAATAACAATACTATTCTTACATTTTTCTATTCCATAAAATGTCAAATAGACCCTATTTTATGGCGGAATAACTAAAGAACAATATTTATCCACCTCTCGGATGATATATAATTCCGAGCTAACCTTTTCCAAACAGTGCCATAGTTATTACTAATACGTGGCCAAAATATTAATGGGCGGCTGATCCGCTGATGGCCGCAATATTTTGCAACGTCTATCATTAATTCTATCTGTAGCAATTAATTCTAAGATATATATATATATATATATATATATATATATATATTAATCGGCTAGAAATGCACCCTCAAAGCTAATTATCCAATCTCGCGATAAGAAAGGAGCCTAATATTTTAATTTGACATATGCATATCATATGAGTGGAGCAATGTATCACGCAAACCAAAGACTTCCAGGCTTCCAGCTCGTTTATTTTTTCTGTGATAATAACATCAGCAGCCGCCAGCCAGAGAGGAATGCAAACCTACTCAAGTTCCATCCATATATGAAATAAAATTAAAACTTTGTTGCGTCTTTAGATCCTCCGTAGCAAACCTGTACTGTTTTCTGGTGATGCATGCTACAGTTGACAAAATTGGTTCATAGTGAAAACCTGTACTGTATATATCATATGTGCACACTACAATAAAAACGGTTTTACTAACACCGATTTATTAACGATTTATAGTAAAAACCGTTAGTAATTTTGAGCGATGACATTTTAGAAATTAGTTTGGACTATTTTTATAACAATTTGGGTTAAGAAATTGTTAGAATAAACGTGTCAGAAGTGTAATTTTTTTAGAGAATCTTTGTTAATCGTTTTTAATAATAAAAAAACATCATTAAATATCTCAGCGCAAACCTTTGCTAACGGTTGTCTATTAAAAACCGTCATTATAACCCAGATGCTAACTTTCAGTTTAACTTCACTAACGTTTGGGATTAAAAATCGTTAGTAATGTGAAATTTCGCTGAACTTTCACTAATGATTTTTAACCACAAACCGTTAGTAAAGGTTTCAATAATGATTTTTAATATAAAATCGTTAGGAAATTGTTGAAGCGCAATCAAGTTTTAATAACGGTTTCACAACTCCATTAGTTCTATTCGGTAAAAAATCAAAGATGAGGACTTCTCATTATGATTGCATAACCAAGTCGAAGGTATTTTTTTTAATACTTTATATAAAATTAAAAATATATATATATTTGTACTAACATAAAAAAATTATTTCAAGTTTGATGAGGAATTGGCTAGAAGGGAGGAGAAAATCACCGGAAGGGTCGAGGCAAAGATCACCAAAAGGTCACGGCCGACCTTTCGGCAAGGTTAGAGGTCCAGGTAGCGGCAAGGTTTGAGACAATGTTCAATTATAGAAACATCCTGATACTGCCCGCTGCCTAAGAATTTGAATCTCGACTCAGGCAACAACTTTTCAGTACATGGAGACATTCAGGTTATTCATATACTTATCTCCTTTAAAATTTTAAAATATTTTTAGTTAATTATAATTTGCATAATTTTAGTAACTAATTTTTATTTCAGGTCTATGTTCTCTGTAAACTCTTCTTCAACACGCTCAACAAATTCGTTCTTGTTGTGGAGGGGAGAGTTCTTCTAAGTGGGATGACATGATACACGGTGCACCTTTATCGTCCGATCATCATAGGGTTTCAATTGACTTCATGATGGATGACTATCGTGATTATAATCTTCCTTATGTAATGGACAGTGGTCGATGTCTAGTTGACTTGATTGAGATTCCTCTCAAGTGGACCGCGAGTCTAGTGCAAATCAATACAGAGGTATTTAATTATTTCTAAATTAATATTTTATATTATTATTTTTATTTTATTAATACTTTTAATGTAAGATGTCATGTCAAAAAAAATTCTCCCCAAAAAAGAAAGCCAAGGTGAAAGCATCAAGTGCATCATCGGCTATTAATCGACCACAACTCCTTTGAAATCAAGAGTTGTGGTTTTATTTGTCCATACAAATGCTCAAAAAGGATCATCCAAATTGATTTCTCATCAGCAACAAAATACCTGAATGACTGATTGATGTATGCCAAATATTATTACTTACTTTTGCCCTACATTAAGGGATAAGATATTATTTCTCTTTCAAGACTTGTATTTCCCAATTATATATCTTTTTTTTTTCTGAAACTTAAATATGAATTCTAGGAGTCATTGGATCCTTTTGGTTGTCAATATCTCCGAAAATTATATTTATGTCCTGAATCTCGTGAATCATGACATAAGCGGGTTGCAGATTCAAAATTTATTTAAATAGCATAAGTTTTTTTTTATCAACAATATGTAAATATATAAAACTTATATAAATATGATAATTTAAATTTATTGTAGGACATTTAGATATTATTGGATGATACATAATAGAAAAAAGAAGAAGAACCGACTTGCTTATGTTAGACTCACGGTACAAGATCTACACCTAATTGAAATTAAAAAGATCAAAACATTTGAGATTTTTTTGTGTAAATTTATTAATATTTATATTTATTTGATACTTTTATTTTTTTCTAGAGTCCAATGCAACTTGACGGTAAATAATGTGATTATTATGTTATGAAATTAATTCATGACATAATCACAGTTCATCACGAGTCCAATGTTTTGCCCGAGGTTTTAAAAATGATAATACATATTTTTAATTTTTTTATATGTTAAAATTATTAATGATTTTTGTACTCATCTGAACAGTGGATGGAGCCAGGTCCAGCACCATATCGACAAGATTTTATTGATGAGATTAAAAAAAATGATGGTTGAATTTATCAAAAAAACATATGACTTGTTGTATTTGTTGTAAAATTTTATTCTAATTATTATTATCATTGGTTGTGATGATATGAATTATGAAATTTCTATATGTGATGTTGTTTTTGATATTTTGTATTGTGGTATGATATGTTTCTGTTGGAAATATATTTAATTGAATGTGCCGATATGATTATTATATATGGCTAGCAAAATCAAATGGGCTGGCCACTAGAAAAATAGGAGCGATATTTAAAAAAAGTCTTTGCTAACGGTTATACATAAAAGCCCATTACCAAAAAAAGAATAAAACATTTTTTTCCTAATGATTTTTGGTACAAAACCATCAGCAAAACAGTTCTATCTACATTTGCTCACGATTTTTAAATAAAACTGTTATTAAATCGTTGATCTGCGCTAAATTTGCTAATAATTTTTAAATAAAAACATTTATTGAATCCCACTGCGTTGCGCTATAATTTGCTAATGATTTTATAATGAAAACTGTTAGAAAAACTCAGTGAAAATGCGTTCTGGGCGCCCTCCATTTACTAACGGTGTCTTATATCTTTTCTAACTCTCCATTATTAATGGAGGCAAAACTGTTATTCTCTTTAAAAGTCATTAGTGAAGATATTTTTTCGCGTAGTGGCAAATAATGCAACACAGCACCAAAAAGGCTACATAACGGTACTAGAGTACCAAGTTATCAACAATTCAACATTAACTAAATAACACGTACGTCATGTATATTAATGTTTGATCAGTGCAATTATTCTTATTGTACCTTCCTGTACATAATAAATTTTCATAAACAGTGTTGTCCTATCTTGTTAAATATTAAGCTCGCATGCAATTAATTTTGTTTATGATCACAATAAGTTTTCATGCCTATTGCGAACTGTAAAGAATAGTAAAATTTTGCATTTATCTTGTACAATGTTAAGTGTCGCTTTCTTCAAAAAAAAAAAAAGACTAAGCAAGGGATAGACAAGCTCAAATTTTGCGAGATGAGCGGTTAATTAGAGTTGTTTTCTGACCTCTAAAAACTTTAAAATTTTAAATTAATTCAATTTGTATAAAAAGATCTTATATTCGGCCAAATCTGATCTTACAAATAAGTAAATGCTAAGATGCGTAAAAAAAAATTAGTGAATATCATATTTCTGCCTTTTAAAAATTGATAGCTATTATTATGAATGTACACTATGATGTAAAAAAGAAGAAGAAGAAGACATTAATTATATCAATTCGGATCCTATAGTAAATACTCAACATAAGAATTACGTCCGTGCCACACCGGGGGCTACATTGGTACCAGTAAGTTAAAAATATCACTGAAATTAGCAAATTTACCTTAGAAATATGATATTACATATTTTTTTTTCTAATTAATACCTTTAAAATTGATATTGCCGTATGTGCCAGATATCTGTGCACGATAAATGGCCAGGTTTTACATCTTTCATTAATGCAGTTTCATTAATATATCTAAATCAATATGGAATTGAAATCTACTTAGCAAGGACGATAATTGCTGGTAGATAATTCATTCTCAAAAAGAGATTTACCATTTTTATAGTACCTACAATAATTAATTATTTGTACCTCTTTTTCTTGGCTATAAGTAGCCCCCTAGAGAACCCTTAATTACATGCTGCACTCTCATTGACAATTTCACTGAATTTATTCGTAATTCACAACCAATGTCTTCAACCAATATACTCTCTCTTTTGTTTTTTTACCTGTTAGTTCCTTTCATTGCTTTAGTTCTCACTACCTCTGATGCAATAACCAGTCCGCCTATCTCCTCATTTAACATGAAAGGCCTCTTTGGAAGCCAAAACGATAAATTGAGCTGCGTTCCGGAAATCACTGCAACTTCTGTTGCAGTTTCTCCTGGGGATATCGATCAACTGCAATTCGCTCTTAACCTTGAGCACACCGAGGCTGCGTTCTTCTTGTACGGTGCTCTTGGCTATGGGGCTGATAACATTGATCCCACATTAGCCATGGGGGGACCACCTCCATTAGGTGCCATGAAAGCTAACTTGGACGATGTTACTCGGCAAATTATTGAAGAATTTGGTTATCAAGAAGTTGGACACTTGAGGTTCAGTAATTATATATCATATAAATCAAATTCTCTAGATCTTTTAACTATAACATGGTGTGAATTGTTGACTAAGATAAATATTTAAGTTCTAGCCAGTTAACTAAAAAAAATGTTTGTGTTTAGGGCGATTATATCAACAGTAGGTGGATTTCCGAGACCTTTGATAGATTTGAGCCAAAGGAACTTTGCAACTTTGATGGCTAAAGCATTTGGGTATTCTCTAAACCCTCCCTTCAATCCTTATGCTGATACTGTCAGCTATCTGATCGCGTCCTATGTGATACCGTATTTGGGCATTAATGGTTATACTGGCACGAACGCAAACATACAAGGGTTTGCTACAAGAAGGGTATTTTATTACAACACTATACATTTCTTTAATTGTTTTTTTATTTACTAAAATAAATCTGAATTTGTAACTAGAGCACAGATAATTCCGCTTCAAAACACACGAACACACATAATTGAGTGACATCTGACACATTATCACTGTCAGCTCATAGCTGGACTATTAGCAGTTGAATCAGCACAAGATGCAGTTATCAGAGCTCTTTTGTATCTGAGAAAGGACGAGATTGTGCATCCATATAACATCACAGTAGCAGATTTCACGATCAAAATTTCGGGTCTCAGGAATGATCTAGGGATGTGTGGTAACAAAGATGAAGGTCTGGTTGTGCCACGCGAGCTTGGTGCAGAGATGCGAACATGCTCTAATATCATTTCAGCTGATGCCAAATCGATTGCTTACACAAGAACCCCAGCTGAGATTCTTCGGATACTTTACTTGACTAAAGATGAGCATGTTCCCGGAGGGTTTTTCCCAAATGGTGGGAACGGTAGAGTAGCAAGAACCTACCTTTAATTTCTTGACATTTCATAAATTTCTCTTCTATGAGCTTTTTAGAGTAGCAAGAACCTACCTTTAATTTCTTGACATTTCATAAATTTCTCTTCTATGAGCTTTTTCTGTTTTTAATTTAGGTAGTTGTTTGATAATTTCTTTTATTTGGAATTTCTAATAAAAAGGAAAAGAAAGGCTGTTTCATGATTAATTGGAGCCTTTTGTAATCCTAAATTAATTCTGAAATAAAATATTGTAAGCATAATTTATATTGCTATATGTCATATCCGTACAGTTTACAAGATACTTGTGCCCAATAAAAATATAGAGGTTTCCACTATTGAATCAAGGAATCATAATTACAATTTAATGATTTTTTTGAGAAAAAGATATGGATCAAGTATGTAAATTTCATTAATTTTGTGATAACATATTGTGATTAGTTAAGTCAATTATTATATAAAAAGATGTTGGCCGGAGAGCTCAAACACCCTAAATAGAACAAAGATCGCCACAAAAATGAAAATCAGCGATCCAAAGAGGATCGCGATGCTGGCGACGCACTGCTAGGGTTTTGATGCTACAATAGTTGCGAATCAAAGAACAAAGAGAAGAAAGAGTGTTTTTGTCAGGAATCAGATACATCTCATTTTTTTATTTTCTATATTTATTAGAGAATTTTTACAAATAACAAATAAGACCCTACAAACTTTAATTATTATAAATAACAAAAAAAACAAATAAGATACAAAGAGCTCTAAACAGAACCATTAGAGTCATAGGTAGGACAAAGAGGAATGAGAACGGGACACCTAACAAACTCTTCCTCCCGACTCATGGAATGAGGCCACAGAGTCAACTACTCAAGTGGAATTATGATAAGTAAGGTTCACAAATCCTTCATCACAAGTAATAAATATTTCTCCATCGGAAGCAATGGCGACGTATGTTCCTTCTCATCATCACCGCTTCTACACTTAGATTGATCTTTCTTGAGACCATTATTTTTGGCTTTTAATTTTGACACTCATTCTTCATATGACCGGGTTTTTACAATAATAACAAATGATTCTCTTTCTAGACTTTGACCACCTCTTTGATTTATTCCTGTTTGTCATCATCATGGGAGTTTCTATAAATACTCTTTTTCTCGATTTTCGATAACAAAAGCTGAAAACTCACTAGTGATATCTAACTCCTTATGTCTAACTCCTTATGACTCAACTCCTCATGGAGCATACTAGAATAATTATACCTGACCTGATTGTATAGGCTCAGAAATCTTAGCTTCAATGCGCCCTGCCCCCAATTATCATGCTAGAATTGAATTTTGGTGCCATTGTCTATTACAAACATTCGACGATTGAAATAAAGGAACTAGAACCCTGATGCTTGACCAGAATTGTGACGTATGGTTCATTTCCCATGGCCTGATATGGTCTCCCAAAGTCTTTGTCATTTCTTTCCATCATGTATCCCCGTCATGCAACCGATGCCACATCCATTTCATCATTAATGATTTATTCATTTGCTCCAAATCTCTGACTCCTAGACCTCCTAAGTGCTTGCTTCTTGTCACTACCGCCCAACTCACCAAGCATATGGAACGGCTTTGCCCCTGAGAATCTTTATGCCCGTGCCAAAGGAATCTCCTTCTAATTTTATCGAGCTTAGAAATAACCCATTTAGGTATAGTAGACTGGCTGGGCTGTGTGAACAGAGTTGAGCAGTATTAACCATCCTCCTATCGAAAGCGTTTCAGCTTTCTACCCCGACAGTCACTTTTTTTCTCTTTGAATTATTTGAAGGATTCTTTAGGCGACTTTGTATCAGAGAGAGGCGGTCTTAGGTGAATTATTGGAAATGTAGCTGCCTGGCAGTGCATTATGTCTGCTAACATTTGTTCTTTCCTATGTTGATCTGCCATTACCAGCAACTCAGATTTGTGCAAATTCAGTTTTAGAACCGAAATGTCTTGCAACAAGGAGAATACTAGCTTCAGCAAACTTACTTGCTGAGCTTCTAAAAATATTAGCATGTCATCTAAATAAAGTAAACTTTGCCTGCAACCTGATGTTTAAACATCTGCATAAAGTAAGCTTTGCCTGCAACCTACAATTTAATGATTTGAATGTAATTATTTTATTATTATCACTATTTGAAAATATTTCTGGCTCTGCATATGCTCTCTAAAATTAATAATTTTTTTTGGAAAAAGTAATATATTATTATCTGCTTCATTACAAAATAAGAGTTCAATTGGTACCACATCCTCTTGCGGTTATAGGGTGCATTTAATAGTCCCTATGAATTAACAAAAATATGCATCAGGTTTTAACTAATTGTAATAGAGTTTAACTAAAATAATCAGATCATCATAACATCAACAAAAGTGTAAATTTTTCACTTCTTAACGTGTCTAAAATTAGCTAGTCTCCTCTTCAAGCTTAACCAACAATTCCTGTTTGCCTCTTAACTTTTCAAACTCTGCTGTCACAAAATTACAAAACAGAAAGGCAAACAAATGAAAGGACCAGAAGGAAAAGAAATGGCTTTAGAATCTAAAAAGTACCAAACTACTAATTATGTTTAGTTAACAGTTTTTAATCAGCTTCTTTGACAGACCATTCATCTTCCTCTATAAACATTAGACTTGAACTTCTTATTGTGCACTGCATAGGTAATGAACTAGATCAGATAGTAGTATTAGATATAGATTATCTATGTATCTATTACCTTTAACTTGACACCAAAATTTAATTAGGATTATAATGGAATTATCTATGGTCCTTATACTTTTATAGTTACCATGTTGAAAAACTAATCTGTTCATTTCAATCCATATAACCCAGAGAATAACTGCTCTTAACATTTAACAAAAATTACTGTCTTTGTGGGAATGTAGTTGTCTATTCTCCACAATTCCTCAATTCCAGATGCAGGATGCTATAGAACAATGAATGATAGTTGTTATACTATTTCATTTGTGTTACAAAAGATGCACTTTGTATCTTTTGTCCATTCTCTATGAGTTAAATTAATCTTGGTTAATATTTTATTTTGTTGTATTAGTCATAATTTTTTTTTAGTGGTATGTGAGCAAACCAAGTTTTCTTACAGATAACAAAGGATATTGTATTGCTAACGAGCATTCTAATAATCACTTATCTTTCTAAAATAGTGTTCTTTCAAAAATTAATAATTTAAAAATAAAAATCCCAATAATGGAAGATTGCCCGCTGTGAGCCTATAAAATAAAATAGTTAAAAAAAAACAGCTAAAGCTGGGCCCAGAAGATCAGTGAGCTTCAAGAGAGTTCCTCTTGTATCTGTTACGGACCGACAAATTCCTTTGCAACTTTTAAGGCCACTCTACACCGTCACTCCGAAACACGCTGATGAGATTAAAAAAAAAAAAAGAAGATAATTTATTGGTTTCTTTTTGGAGAAATGGGGACTGGGGGAGGCATTGGGCGGAATTAGAGGTGGGACCGTGGGAGACATTGGACTGTGATTTTAATGGGCTCTGCGAAATAACAAATTACATAAGGGGGACCAAAATGTTGGAGATTGGAGATGGCCTGCAAGCACAAGTTTTGCCTACCACATGTTCGACAGAATTCCCCAGTGAGAAGAGAACACAAGAGGCTCTCGATTAGAAGCGTTTGGCGCCTAGAAGGTATAGATTTTATTATAACATTGCATTTGGCTCCTAGAAGGTATATCTTTTAGTTTGTTGTCACTTGTCAGAGTCTAACAGGAATTGTTTCCCTGTTACACGTCCTGGTATAATCCTCATTAGAAAGACGCTGATGAGCGGGTTCTACCTAATGGTGGAGCATGCCTTAAATGCTGTGCAATAATCTGCATTCTTATGTCACGGCGACTTTTATTGTTTTATCAGTCATTTGAAGAGCATTTTGCTGGGGAACATATATGATCTCTGGGTCTTATCTAAAGAAAAGATATGATAAATTAAAATATTTAAAATGTGATGGTAAATTCTTGTCTGATTCATTTATCTTCCACTCTGACTAATCTTTTACTCAAAAAAAAAATTCCATTCCGACTCATTGAAGCAACCAAGTCTAATAGCAATGTGCACTCCAATCAGTTGAAATGCCATCATACATACTGATGCCTTACATGTGTTGCTCTAAAACTCAATTTAACAAAAAGTTGAATAAAAGAAAACTGGGGAACTGTTACCAGCGACCATAGTAATCCTGAGCCCATTACATCATACATATAGAATCAAGTGTTATTTGCATCAGCTTGACAGATCTCTCTATTGGGCTCCAATATTACATATGAGCCCCTCTATGTCATCAAAATAAGCGGGCTGGTCATGCAGAGCCCGTAGATTCCTTATTAAAAACCAGCTGAAATAAATCCTACTAAGAAATCTAACTGGGATGATAGAAAGTAGTTGAGGGTAAAGAAGTTTGGAATAACAAATCAAATCACCTATGTAACTGGCTAGAGTTAACTGGAGTATCTTACTTTACAAGATCTCTCTGTTAGCTGTAAACAAATGATTGTAGTAAATAGCTTGGTATAAGAATTGAGTTAAAAGTACTATTATTCTACAATGTACTGATGATATTTATTGCCGACAAGGGAAGTGTAACTAAAACCTAGTAACTGAAAACTTCAAACATTGCTAAATTTTGTTTGCGATCCTGCTTTAATTGTTGCGTATATCTCTTAACACCAAAATAAAAAGAAAGGCTGCCACTCTGAACCAACTCATGATTCTTATCCTATGATGTTCACTGCACTTCAAAACTATGTTTTGCTCATCCCCTGAACCATAAAAAGGATGAAGGAAAAGAACAAAAATGAAGAAAAGGCTTCTTTCTCTTCCCAATCAAGCATTCCACGTTGGGTCTCTTGGGCTGAAGTAGCAGCTTATGACCTTAGAATTGAGCAGCTCAAGTGCTGGTCCTGGCTCAATGCATCTTGGTGTTTTGTATTGATTAATGGAACTTCCCTGACTTATCAATAGATCCATCAATGCCTCAAATGTTCCACACTCAACCAGCCTGATTTCCAAGGGCCCCACTGACCTGACATGTTACAATATGTTCGTAATAAATAATTGAAGGGCATTTACAAAAAAAACAATAAAACCCATTTCTAATAGATCAATAGACCTGGGCAGTCCAGATACCTATACTGCTGATATAATGTATTTGTCTAGACCATCTCACCTTGTCATGAACAAATATATAATATTTCTTTAGCTCAATATAGGCTGATATGGCCTCCATTGGTAGTAAGTTTGTATTTCCCAAAATAGAGAGGGTTCCATATGATAAAATTGGAATCAACCTCAAGTCGAGAAGAGTAAATACGAAAAAGGAAAATTCAAGTTAAATTGGACTACCTTTTATAAAGTCTTCATAAGCATAGATAGTGAAAAAAAAATGGGCAGTGCAAAAGTACCAACAATGTACCTGTCATGTGTACGGCAACGCCTATACACATAATCAAGTGATTCCTCAATGGCAAAACAGCAGCTCTCAATAAGTTTTGGATCAATTAAACATTGCATGTTGCCTGGTCCTAATTTCTCAGGCATTAATTTAATCTCCCAAAACAGGACATAATGTCCTGGCATGCTGGAGCTGTTAGCATAGCTAGTATACTCAATGAGAAGGTAGTTTTGTTTCTGTAAGATTTCTTTGGCTATGGTGACACTCTTGTGGAGGTCCTCTTCATTCGTCTTGTCAGTATCAATGCTGAGAATGACATTTCTGCGACCAATAAACTTAAATTGTGGGGCATTGTTGTAAAATTTTGTTGCCTGTAGCACATCACCAACTCTGTACCTGTAAAGTCCTGAGATACCAAAGATAGTTTGTGAGAAAAGTTTGATTAGATCAATACACAAAAGTTTCATTATTAAAATGAAGATTCAACCCTCTTTCTTGTAAATTTGAGTTTAGAGATGTTAGTTTTCAATCCTTGCAATCAAACTAACTGATTAGGTTCACTTATGTACTGTGTATTTACGAAAGAAAAGTTATTGAATATTTGACCTAACAAGCAAAGGTATTTGATGTTTTTCTGATGTTTGTGATATTTAATACCTGAGAGGGTTGTCTTTTACTATTTAAACCTTACATATTTGTGTTTTACTATTTAAACCTTATATATTTGTCTATTTTGAATTCTTTTCAAAATTAAAAAGACCGGCATGACCTTGTAAATCACAAGGATATCAACAAAAAAAAACTACCTAGCAAAGGACACAAATTCAAGGAAGCCTGAAAATTTCCAGATTATGTAGACAAAAATTGGAAGAAGCTTACCAGAAAAAGTGGTTACCACAATCTCATAGTATCTTCCGACCTGGACATCAACCAAATCAACCACCTTCTCTTTCTGAACCTCCTCTTCATCTCCATATCTTAATTCATTGTCCAATTCTATAAACTCAAAATATGCCATGTTAGGCAACACAGTGTAAGACACATCATTTGGATGGCATAAAGGATTTATGTTCACGCCAAAGTAGGATTCAGATGAAGCATACATGGTGCAAACCAAAGGAATAGTCCCTCCACTATAGAACTCCAACATGGGTATGTACTGTGCCATTGTCCCAGTCAAAACTGCTTCTATGCACTTAACCTTGGGCCATAAATGGACTAGTATGCCCTGCCAGGAAGCATTGCTACAAATTGACTCAATTTCATCTGCGAGCAATGGATTAGGAGACTGAAGCATATGTGACATGACAGCCCGGCATGCACGGTCAGTTATGGTAGTGTTTAATTGACCCAAACGGATGTCATTTGTTAATTCCAGCCAGTTTCGTTCCAAAAAGGTGATCGAACGAAGAAGAGCGGAGGCAAATACAGCCCCCAGTCGAAGGATACTATGACGGTGAATCAAACCTGACAAGAGCTGGCAGTACATGCTCTGGCGACTATCAGGGCACAAAATAACCTCATTAGGGCTGGTCAAGTCATTATATGGATCAGCACCTCTGCATCTGAAATGATCACTCTTGTAGTAGCTGGTCAAAACAGAACGTGCGGGTATGCCAGATGGCAATACTGTTTCATCCTTAATGAAAAGGAGGTGCATTACCTTGCCCTTGTCAAGACCAGACAGGTGCCTAGAGAATTTCACTTTAGTTATACAAATAATAGCAGAAGCAATATAAAGTTCTGTATGAGATTTTTTTTTATATATAACTTCACTTGGATACTGTACAGACAAAAAATATTTAAAATGTGATGGTCTGAATTGTCAGCCTTCTACAATAGGGTGGATATTTCATCTGATCTAAACAGGGGGTATGATGCAACTAATGTCTTCATAGTAATTTTGTGGCAGTCCAGAATCCATAATTGATGTTTTCGGAATTTCAGGCACTAGTACTTAAAAATAACTACTTCCAACGCGATGTTGTTTACTTGAAAGCAACAGCATAAATATGTACTTTTATAAAGTGCCAAAAGGAAAAAATATTTCAGAGCCCATAAATGCTTTGTTGTTAAGAAAAAATAAGTTGAAAAGTTATTGCTATGGTTAGAGCAGTTACTTCTCGTTAGAAATGAAGCACTATTGTACAAAAATATTTTTTTTTCTTTTCTTTTGCTGCTTCCAGAAATTTTCTCTTCCTTTTTCAATATCATCATATTGTTATGTTCCCTTCGTTTAAATAAAACAAAGAAAAATAGTGACATCTTACTTGCTCATAATAGGCATGAGGAGATTGTACACATATGTTCGGCGATCAAGATCTTCTGCAATGGACGGCATCAGTCTAGGCTCCCCTCCTGTTGTCCCAGAGCTAGAATATATTCACATATGAAAAGATAAGTTCCTATTTATGTACTTGTCCTCCGAGATAATATTGTTGAAGCAATCATGAAAAAAGACGTACATCAAGTTTTAATTATTTTGAATGCCTATAAAATTCCTTATTGTATTTTTATAACCAACCCTAAACTCTTTAAAAATGAAAATTGAGGAGAATATCACAGCTATTCCAGTTTCATTTTCATATGTTTGGTGCAAATTTTGTATAATTAAAAGATCATCCTATTAACCGGAAGAGAACAAAGCTTGGAAACAGGGAAGTAAAATAACAACAGATTGATGCAACTTTACTAGAAGACAGTAAAAAGTTGGACCTTCTTAGCAACTCAATGATGGGGTGACCGGAAATGATCGATGAATCCTCACCATTGGATATCCTTTCAATATATGGAAGAATATGCTTGTATGTGACGATCGGAACCCTAGCTTTGAATTCAGAAATATCCTTTGCACCCTTCATGTGTATTCTAAAATACTCAGTTTCTCTATTTCTAGAGAGAATATCAGTTAAGATTGTTGCTTGCACCTCTCTTGCATTTATTGTCAGTCTCTCAAGATCTCTTAGAGCCTCTTCTCCTTTGAACTCCAATTTTTTACCATTCATTGCTAAACAAGACGGTAAACAAATATCAATTAATATATATTCTGTCAAGTGATGGTTTAAAGTCCTAGACGCCCTTTTATAGGCGATGGGAAATGGCTGCCATACACCCTTTACAATGTTGCACATGCAACCTCTGAAATGATTGTTTTCCTTCTGATACCCTCCTTAATTTGTTGCCTTCAGATATCTAGCTCAAAAATACTTTGTCATATGTATCATCTATAATTTCAATACAATATTTGTCATTAGCAAAGTAGTAGTATCAAGCACCAAAGATATTCCTTTTACCAAAACCAAGTTTTAACATCATTTCCACATACCAAATTTAGTAAATCCCACCACAATGCAACACATATATAACAAAATCCCATCCAAAAACTGTTATGGAAGGGATTTTTTATGAGGTTTCAATGTCATCAAGCATAATATACATCTCAAAAGATCAAATATATAAATATATTATCTGGCTTGATCAATTAATTTCATGTCCAGACCTTTCTAAAATGATCTTGACCAGTATCACATCAAACAACAAGTATTAGCAAAAGACAGGCATATAAGAAACCAGTATGTCAGAAGGACGGACCTTATTCACATTGGATACAAGCAGACTTTATCTTAACAATTAGATAGTTTTATGAATCTGTCTGAACATGTGAAAATGAAATTCAGAAGGGCAACTGCCCTCTGCTTCAAGGAAAAAAAAAATGGAAACCAACAAGAAAGCAGGAACACACTACTCTTATGTACAACCGAACATTTTTTTTTTAAACTTGATGTATGCCCAAACATTTATCCTATTTTATTTTATTTAGATGTTGTGCAAATTAACTCACAAGTAAATCTGATAATATATAGATTGAGGATGTATATATATGTTAATCCACAATGGTTATTCAAGGGACTCTAACAGTGTCTTCCTTTTCAAGTACTTTTTGTAGCAAGGGAAAATCTGCAGCAGTGTTATTTCTTTTCCCACACAGCTCTGTCTTTTTTCCTCCCACTTTCATTTTCTTAAAAAAAAAAAATCCATTCGCTTACCCATTTTCAGTCCTATCAGTTTCATAAAAATGACAAAACGGGAACAAACAGACATGCTTTGATTGAAATTTTAGTCCAACAACATTGGTATGATTTCAGTTTCTTCTGGAACTGAAATTTATGTCTTCATAATCAATAGGTGGAAATTTGGGTTTAAATATTCTTTTGGATTTGCCTCATTGGTCATTTGAGTTTCAGATTATGTCTTGTATCAATTTTGTATTCAAGTCAGGCAGATTCAAAGTACAAAATCAGTTAGATTGGAGAATTTGCTTCTTTTGAATTATCATCCTAATAATTTGACTTGAGGTACTAGTTGAGTTCTTCTTCCTTTTTTCTCCAGAGTCGAATTGTGTCGGTTGAGCTGTCATGCTGGACCAGTCAGGTTTGGATTCCAAACAAATTCAGATTTTGAATGATTTTGATCTGAATTAATCAGATTATGATTTCTTTAGGCTTTTGGTATCGACTGATCGAGTTCAAGTTGAATATAGATCACTCAACTTTTAACAAATCTGATCGGATTCTGATCTTGAACTGATTAGATTTCTTAAAGTAGGATCAGATTTTTTTTTCCCACCCTTCAATTATCTGCTATAGTCAATTTTTAGAACCTATAGAAGGATTTATTTACTGGGTTGATATCAATCTTTTCAAGCTTTGTCTGGATATGCTTAATTTTTGGCTAATTGGGCAGGAATACTGGCGAAACAATCACTATCTTTTTATGACATGATAGCTTGTCACAGCAAATTTGGAACTTGCTGCATTTATTGTTAATCTCAAAAGAGAAAGCCTACACTTAGACGTTTGAATTTTTAGCAATTAGGGACGGCACCGATTCATTTCATGTTTCCTTTCGTGACATGGAGTTCAGTAATTTACCTTGTTTGTGTTATGCAACTTTCAAGATTTTTTGATCGGTTTCAATTAATATTTTGTATGTATTATGTATCTTTTAATATCTGTTTAATATTTATTTGAGTGTTTAAATCATTTTATTTCAGGAAACTTTATAAATATTTCAACTTATAAGCTATTAACGGGAATCGATATCAATTTTATCACATAAATATATCGAGGGCTTATAAAATTTTAATCGATGAAGACAATTTCTCAATGAACTATTTTTTTCATATTCTTTCAAAGTTAAAAACAAAATAATATAACTTTTATGCACACAATTTAGCTTATGTGAATTGTTATTTGAAATTTGAGATTTTGTTTCTATCAGAACCTACATAGTGACAAAGTATGATGAAGACGTAAAGGTAATTTATATCAATGTACTTTCCTCCAAAAAAAATATATATCAGTGTATGTCGAGTATTCTTTAATATTTAATATTTTGCATTCCTCAAACAAGTTTTCATAAGATAAATTATTTTTTGACATTAGATTTTGCACAACACATTTGTACATAATGTTAAATATAAATATTTTCAAAATATATATTTGAAAACTTGAGTTAGAGATTATATTATTAAAAAGTGTTTATACTCAACGTCGTGTACAAATAAGGTTTGCAGATAAGAGATTCGATTATTATTCTTTTTTGGCTAATATTTTTGTATAATTTTCATAGGGTGGGATCTCTTGACAACTACTTATTTTGTCAATTTTGACAATCAATCTCAAATAGATTCATAAATATTTATAAATGAAATTTTTTTACAAATATATCTATAAACTTATAGATTTATTGTGTCTTAAGTTGCATGTACTTTGAGTATTATTATTATTTCATTTCTATCAAAGGCCATCAAATTTTAAATCACTATATTATTATATAATTTTGATGATCCTTGATAAAAAATGAAATTACACTCTAATTAGTTGAAACTTGAAATACAATCAACTTATAAGTTAAGAATATACTTGTAGAAATCTTTCTTCATATATTTTTTAAAATTTATCTAAGATAATCGTTAAAAATGTTAAAATAAATAATTATCAAGAATCCCCGGATAAAATTTTTACTAAAATCAAATTCACCATGTCCATGATCCATCTATAAATTAATGTCGTAGATGTCATACACACTGTGCACAATGTCAGACAAGTTAACTTTACATGTGTGTCTTTCTATTACAGGTTGCTAAAAAAATTCTTAAAAGTCGTCTTGTCTGTCATAGAAAATTTGTAATAGTAATAATTACATAAAAAAGAATTGAAAGATTTAGATTTGAGTTGAACGCGCAGTGAGAAAAAGTAATGATTGATTGATTGCTGCGAATTTTCCTTGTAAGTCATCTACTTTAATAAAATTCTATATAATTTAGAATACTTTCTTCATTAACAATTATGAAAACAAAAAAATTTGTAAGATATCAAGAACTTGCACATTTATTAAAAATTAATTTGCATACGATTGATTACTCATCCTTACTTGCATTGGGTATCAGTTAGTACATAGTTTGTACTTTATCCACCCTTAAATACTTAGTTATGTGCAAATGGGTCGGTTAATTGGATTACAATCAAACCATTAAATTTTGGATTATTTTGTTCATTTTTTTTGTTCAAAACTTTCGGTTCGGTTGAAAATTTGAGTAAATTTGGTTTTCATTTTTTGGTTCATTATATATTTCCTTCTAAATCGGATAAACTGAATAAATCGAATAGTCTAAAATTTATGAACTAGATTAATTTTCTTGATATAAATAACAATCATAGTAAGAATAATTAAAATATATTTATTTTCTAAAGATTTTATTTAATTAATTATTTTTTTTAAACTATGTATTCCTTAAATCATTATTTTGGAACTATTGATATTTTTCATCACTCTTTAATTAATATAATTTTGATTTAAATAAATAAACTAAATAAAGTTTTCATTTATTCAATTTTTGATTTATTTGATTGGTATTCTTATAAGTTTGATTTGGTTCATAATTTGACAAACCAAACTAAACTTTGATTGTATTACTATTATTAGATATTATTATCATATTACCACCATTATCATTATCATTATTATCATTATCATTATCATTGTCATTGTCATTATTCTCATCATCAATATTATCACTACCATTATCACTATTACTATCATTGATTTTTTTTTATTTGAGACCTCTGATATCTATAATTTCGGATTAGGTTTTATTTCTATTTATCCTAATTTATTTGAGATTAAAAGATTTATTGTCGTAGTTGAACTAAATTTTGTTGTATATATTTACTTCGGTTTGGATCGAACCGACCGTTTGTGTCCATGGTTATTAATACATAATTTTAATGAACTAATTACAACACAGTTCATACTTCACACTTATTAACCATAAATATACTTTACATGTAGCAGTTTAATATCTCATTCACACCATAGCAACAAATTCAGGATTATGAAAATGTTCACCGAGATCAAAAGTTCGTAATTCAGGTATAATTTAGGAATAATTTATTTAATATGATATAAATATAATATAATTAAAATATTAAAAATTAAAATTATATAAATTCTATTTAAAATAATATATAATTTATTTTATTCATATATAATTCACCAATAAAAAAATTATTAAAAAACTAATATTAAACTAACAAATTATTCATGAAACATCTGGTTATGAATAAAAAAATATTGACAAATTATTCACAAATTATATTACTATGATTCACACTTTAATATTTTTTTCGTCAACCATGAACTTAGTACAATTTATTTTTATCAATCATGTCACCATGTACAATTTCAAATTTTTAAGACATCAAAAAGCAAAATTAAATGCACATGAATAAATGTATATATATTTGTTGATGATATATATCTTTTCAGAGGGCATAAACATAAATTTGGGAGCAGAAAAGACAAAAGCTCAATTATATCTCGTAAAATAGGTGAAAAGCAAAGTGTTGGAACTTCCTCGGCTGCCGATGTCAGACAGTATTATTGGAGCACCTTTTTGAATGTAACGTTTGCTATATTACAAGATGTCGGCGGAGACTTGATGCAATTTTATTATGGGCGATAGTTAAAATATCTTTTCTGAATGAGGGTTTAATTACCACAAATTTGCTGTTGCTAAATTTAGTGCTGCCAATCAATTTGGGTGTGTTTGGATGGCACAAGGATTAGTACAAAATGATATTATTTGGATTTGTATTTGAGAATTATTTGGATTCGGATATATAAATGTGTCACGAGATTTTTCAGAACAAAATAACATTTTTTTTTTTGCTTTTGTTTATAAATTTTTTGAAGTGATGGCTCTTTTATTTTATAAAGCAAATTAATTACAATTACTACAGAAGTCCTAATTGTATCATTTCGGCATACAATAATTACTGAAATATTTATAATCTATGATTAGAAAAGAAAGCAAGCAAATAAACATTTTTTTATTGAAACAAGAAATTAAATAAACATACTGAAATAGGAAAGTACAATTAATCAATAATATTGATAGAAAACATATAATGCAAGAAAAAACGTACATTTTAGAAAAGCAGAAGAGACGGGACAAAAAGCAACATGGACCGAATAGTGAGTGATAAAGTGTGAGAAAAAACAAAATGATCTACATATTATTTTTCTTCCCGTGGGATTTGACAATATGAAGTACAGAAGTAGTTTGATAATCAGTGTTGTGAATAATAAAATAAGCTTGATGAAAGGATCAGACAATGTCAAGTGATTAATCATTATGTGGTCAATTAATTAGATTTTTAAGGATAATTTGACGTTCATAATTTAATATATGAAAATATTTTTTATTCAAATAAAAATGAGTTATTTGCATATTTTATTATATTTTGTGTATTGATTTTATTTTAGAAATGATAGATAGAAATTAAATATCTAAATTCATATTTTTCATTATTTTAGAAAAATGATATTATAATTTTATGAATATCCAGTTAAATTAAAAATTGATATATAATTAAAGTTGATGAAGTCTAATATATAGTGTCTTTAATTATTAAAAACGTAGTTGGATAAAAAAAATATGACTTAAATATATAATAGTGTATAATTTAAAAGAGAAATAATCGATCGATTATAATACATAACGGCTTACGTACCGATTATGACTAATCAGTCTTAACGGTCGTTCTTACAACACTGTAGCTAACCATCCAACATCAATTCCAAAAAGATAAAAGTAAATAATAATATCAAACTTAAAATGGAAAAAATGTACGGAAATGTAATTGGGAAATGTTACCGGTTGTTAGTAAACCAACAAAATACATCGAATTAAAGAAGGCGAACAGTAACATGGAGGGGAAAAACTTAATTGGAAATATGATCGTGCATGCCCAAAATATATTTGTGCTTACGTTGAGGTTATATTCGTGTCTGGTATCGGATAAGCTCCAGGAGCGTGAAGAATTATGCGAGGTGGGTCCCCCATGTGGTGCAACCTGAAGTGCGCACCATTCATCAGAGATAAGAGATTCTCTGTGAGTGTAGTCATGTTGATAGATGCAACCATGGACGACACACGGACACAGCACTGGAGCCACTTCAACAAGTCGTCGTCCAAATTCATTAATGGTACTTGGATGCTTTCATGAACTTTTTGTCAGTTTTACTTTACACTTTACAGACAGTAGACTATGCCTACGGGTCAACTCTCAAAAAAAAAAAAAGGCTTTGTTTTATGTAATATTTTGACTTACGTTTTGAGAAATATTTAAATTACGCAGGTCAATTATAAAAATTTTATATACTATAAAATGGGATCAATTTTAATTTTTTAATGGGATTTTATCATAAATATTATAAAACAGAGTATAAACTAAATGATATTTTGTAAAAAAAAAATCAGCAGAATTTTATCGTCATGAAGCTCCTGACTATAAATTTATTAGCTTACAATGTTCGTAAAATATTTTTTCATAATTTAATATTTACTTCATTGATGTTTTATATAATGATATAAAATAGAGCTGGAAGCTCTGTTTTTTATTTGACTCTCCCCCTCTCTTCTTTTTTTTTTTTGTTAAATGTGAGTTCACATCCGATGTAAGCATGACCAAAGAGAGATAAGAGGGGTAAGAGACGACGTGAGCTTCCATATGGTTGTAAAATCTTTTTCATATATTATATGATTTTTTAATTAAATTACATTAAGCAAAAAAATCATTTGCCACATGTTGGTCCTCCACAAAAAAAAATTCAACACCGATTCTACTCTCTAGATGTGACAAATATACATAAAGTAAATAAAATATCAATTCCGATGTTGAATGTTGTATTAAATTGTCCGATAAATAATAATGTTATGCGCGTTTTTTGGAATCATTTGAATTACCCACTTCACTTCACAGTTCACCATGTACAACTATAGAAGATCCGGATTCGTAGGCTTTTGCATTTGCTTTGTGCATGCCAGACACACTACACAATAACACAAAAGCGGAATTAGATGCGGCGAGAATACGCCTCCATTGAAAAAAAAAGAAACTTTATTTGAAATTGACCCAACAAATGTTCTGAATCAGATGGCAGGGGAGTCGTGGCATTGCAACATGGAACTTGATACATTATAAGAGATATGTATATATGAAATATGATAGTGATCTCCAAATCATATATCATGCTGCTTTCATTTTGTCAGCTTGTGTCCACTTTTGAGGATCATCATAGCTTCATGGGGTCTATTAGACAACCCAACAAACAAAAATAAATAAAAGAAAAAAAAAAAAAGATATCCTTGGAAAAGATTAACTGGAATTAAATGGAAAGGGTAATCAGTAACAATAAGCAAGTTATAAAATACATATTTCAATATGTGTGTGTGATTGACACTGTATAATGCATATGCGATATGCGGTGTATATGTGTATATGCGGATATATATTCTAAAAAATTCTTACAATATTTGAATCGATAATTTACTTTTGGAGAATTTTAATATAAAATAAGAAAATATAAGAAAATATTAATATAATTTTGAATATTTTGCATAAAAAATATAATATAATTATTTATTTTTATAGATTTAATACAATAATATTTTAAAAAATAATGAACATTATTGAATATGTAGATGCATACTCTTATGCATTCGGCATTGCACCGCATAAACATAAACGGACCGCATATATGATTCTACGGCCACATTTTAAAACAATGACAATAAGTATTTGTTTACAGATCGTCTCCGTTTAGATTGACCAAACTTTACAGAAAAATATACCACTTTGCTTCTGGAAAGAAAAACGCCATAAAAATGGAAGTGGCAGTCGTTAATTTTACATGTAGAGGGTCCCTAATTAGAGGACGTTCCACATTTTGTGAAATGATGAATAACTCAAGAAATTGGATATATATCCTTTCGGGAACATGTATATGTAATTATGTATTGGTTTGGTGGAAATTACAATGGGAATTTGAAACGAAAGCTTCAATTAATATAATTATTTTCCTTCAACTCTTTCGCATGCATCTCCACCCTCTCTCTGATATGGGTTATCTTCGGCAAGGCGAAAACGTACCGATCACCGAAATGAAAATGTAGATAAATTTTTACTCTTCCTTATTGCCTATCAGTTATGTGTCTGTGAACGTGTGTGCTCACCCGATCAACATCGGGGGATGACCTTATATAGGCCTCCAAACCGCGCAACTCTGCAGTCGCGAGACCACGTCTTCACTAGCCGTTAGTGAACGGTTACAGTCCAATATTTCGGGACTGGGCATTATGGCGCATTATTTCGTGCATGGACAGTGATGACGCATTATTTCGTATATGGACCACTATAGCGGTTAAGAGGAATTATGGGTTTAGAAAAGCCCCTGAATTCGGCCTATAAGCCTACTCGAGCCCATGAGGCAGTGTCGAATATGAGGCACCATCACTCTCATTTTCTTTGTGTGGATGTGAAGACCACGCAACTATTGAACTATGAAAAAATCATGACATACAGCACTATAGTTTTGTCTGAAGCATTACAGATTTTAACTAGGGGAGGGATCCTTGACAATGGATTATTTAATAATCTTGACAATATATCTTTAAATTAATATTAAAAATAGAAAAAAAAACTTTATAAATATTTTTTATTTATAGATTAATGGTGATTAAAATTTCATACAATTTCATTATTGTTTGCTAGTCCATCAAAATCCATAATAATGTTATGCACTTTACAATAATTATAATTTAACAATCTTTGATGGACTATCAAACGATAATAAAATTATATAAAATTTTAATCACCATAAATTTATAAATAGAATAATATATCTATAAAAAAATATTTTTAAAATTTTTCATATTTATTTGAAAATTCTTTGTCAAAATTGACAAGATAACCATTGTAATTGATATTTTCCCTTTAACTAATTTGCGAATTGATCGGGGCTGGGCGGAGCAAAAAAAATCATATAGGTTCACTATTTTTTTATATAAATAATATAATATTAAATTAAAAAATGTTAATACATGATCACTTGTGTATAATGTAATATATCCTCAATTTATAAATAAAAATCCACAATACTAATCTAAGCAAACCATAATATAAATTAAAGCTAAAAATCATTATAATTGTTTTCGATGATATATTCTAACTATATTAGATTTTGTTCAATAGAGTTAAAGTCCCATTGTTTGAAATTGACGTAAAATGGCATCGTTGGTAGTTCTTTCAAAGAATCTATTTCTCAATATAATTAAAGCACTAGACAATCATTCATCCAATAATCATACATTTTATTTTGTAAATCATTATTAATGTAGTTCATTACTAGGAAAACTCTGTCGACTAATGATGTTGCAATTGGTAAGATCAATACTAATTTCAAAACATATATGTACACTTAAGGATGCATCATATGTTTTTGGTCTCAACCACTAATCTAGCTAATTCAGACACAATATCCTTCATGTTAGAGGACTCAAATTTCGTATGTACATCAACAATGAATTTTTTTAGTTTATTTGAAAGAACTTAAAAGACTAGAATCAGAGAACTCACAAAAATAAAAATAAAAATAAAATTACTGAGATTATCTATTTTTTAAAATTAAGATTATCTAATTAAAACAATAGCATGTATATCAGTATATATTATCAGACATTAATTGCTTTTTTGAGCTATATAGAACCTGAGAAACATGCATGCTGGTTTGTATGTCAAGAAGAGGGGCCAGTAACAAAACAGATCTTTGCATGCCAATATTCTCCCATTATGGCTTTTGCTAGACAGGGAATCGTTCTGATTGGAACATTAATTTACAATTTACATCGTCAGGTCAGGATAAGGAAACTGTGGCTGACTCTGGGAATCTGATGGCGGGATGCATGGAAGGGCCGATGCTGTCACTTTTTATTCTCTTGGAGGTTCTTTTAAGTTTTTATGTTGACTTGCGTTGATCTTTGTATTCTTTTTTTAATCTTTTTGTTAATAGTTAATACCATCATGAAGGATGTGGTCTTTTTGTGATTTTGGTGGACTTATGATAGTTGCTTAATGAATTAAATGAATACTTTTTTTTTTATATCGTTCTCATAAACTGTCGACCTCCTAAAACAAAATGGGGGAGCTGATGAAATATAAATTACTATTTTTAGAAAAAAAAAATATTGTTTAATTGTAGTATAGTTTTTCGTAACGTTTCTAATTTTGAATTATATACTAAGTTCAACTGCAGGATTTATATTTCATAATATAACTGGGGCTGTTCAGCAGAGTATTGTAGGATTAAATTTTTTATCTTTATTTTTCATAACTAATAAATAACGTTATAAGAGAATGACAAATTTTATCAAATTTATGAAGTTATTAATATATGAAAATAGAGGTGATATCGGGTCGGTAGGGTTCGGACACTATCATATATGAACTCATGATATGTTAAAAGTATTTAGGTCCAAATTTAGAATTGTGTACTTATTATTTCAAACCGGATTGATCCGATTCTAGATACTCATTTAATAGTAAACATTTCAGGTCTAATATTTCAGTTCTGAGTATATAAATATCCATAACTTGTTTGTGGCTTACCGGATCTGATTTTGGAACGAGTACTTGATCCACAACATAGCATTCAATAAGCTCTTTATTCTTGAATATATAATTACAATTTTCTAAACTTCTCATATAGAATATATTATTATAACAATATAATATAAAATTTGTTCCAAAACCAAAAGTATATTATTATCGAAATAATATAATATTTAAAAACTGACGTTTGTTCTTTAGCTTTTCATTTTAAATCAGAGAGGAAAGGAACATGAACAATGGAGTTTTTCGAAAGCCAAATAAAAAAAGCGTAATTTTATACCATACCACATGCAAATTAATCGGATCCATATCAATTTAGGTTTAGATCCAATTTGATATCGAATCGGTATCAAGTAATCTGGTAAAGTAGCACCTCTACGTAAAAACCAAGACTTCTTAGCACTTTCTCAAAAATCGTCTTCTCATCCTTCAAAATCTTTACAATAATATATACTAATATATACTAATCAAATAGATTAGATTTAACTTTCTTTTCAGCTGAGTGTTTCAACAACATAACCAATGCGATGCTTCCTTTAACAAACAATATTTATCTAATATTTATTTTATTGGAGACTTAAATAAATATATCAGAATTTATTTTATAAATTATAATTAAGTAACTCAACTAATTTATATGAATTAATTGAATACAATTAAATAAAATAATAAGTACGTACGAGACAAGTCTGAATTTTAGTTTAGCCGCCGAGTGTTCAAGTTGCTTCTGCCTTAAAGAATAGAATGATGTCCTGAGTTTGTCACTTTTCCATCTATCAAGCACAAAGTTCGTGATTGGGAAAACGTTCGGTGAGGTTAAAAATTCGACGTTTGGGTATAATACGGATATAATTCAGGAATAATTTATTTCATATAATATAAATAAAATATATATTATAATGATGAAATATTAAAAATATATTAAAAACTATTAAAATTTCATATAAAATAATAGATAATGTGTTTTTTCCTAATAATTCATGAATAAAATATTTTTTGACCAAAAAAAACGTACTGTATATTAAACTGGCGAATTATTTGTGAAACATCCGGTTATAGATGAAAAATAAATTATTCACCAATTATTTATGAATAATTCACGAATTTTGTTACTGTGCAACCAAGTTGGATCCGAGCAAATATTTCAATTCCTCTCCGGACCCAATATCTCGTGCCAATAAATATATTCGTGGGTAAATTAATGTTTTATCAATATTTTCTTTTCCTTGTTTCCTTGACCTACTATCTCTTCATCTATATTTTTGTCAATATATAACACCATTAGAACCTAAGACAAGGATACTTGATTTATTAAATTTGCCAACTGGAAGCAACGGCTCAAGGCCATTAATAAAATTAAAAAGGATTTAGATCTAGAGAGGATAATGAAGCTCTAAACTGGAGCAATATATTTTTGTCCGTTAATTGTTTGACCCGGTCAAATAAAAAATCAATAATTAATGGAACGCTTTAAAACTCCAATAATGTTATTTACTAATTAACATGATAAACGAATAATAAAACAATTTTCCCCCGTTCAATTGCAACAGAAAAATGCCACAAAAATGTGCATATTCCTTCCCTCTACGACTCCAATCATTAAAGGTCTGGATTCTGTCCATTTTATAAATATCACCAATTTTCGCTAGCAATCGCAATCATAAGTTTCCAATCAAATTAACGATATTTATAATAATTCTATGGTGAAAAGTTGTAACGTAAGATCACCAATGGCATAATTTATTGGGTGGGCTCTTTGACAACTATTAATTTTGATAATCAAGTTTATATAATTCATAGAAAATCTTAAAAATAGAAAAAAAAAACTTTACAAATATATTCTTAAATTTATAGATTGATTATAATATTTCATAAAAGAATATTAATTTTTTTTTTTAATGAAAGACGAGATATCGTCCGTTCCATTAAATGAAACATTAAATATACATATATAGAATCCTAGAGAAAAACGAGAAACAAAATAAAACAACTAAAACCTCCCAAGATAAAACCCAATAGAACCATACTAAGATTTTTTGTGCTTCGTTGAGTTACCAGAAAAAAGCCATCATGGTGAACCAGTGTGCTAATTTCTGATAGCATATCAGTTGAGACTCATACTCATCGTGTATTCTATGAAAACTCGACATCCTTTCTACTCTAAACAAACAAGACAACAACAACATGTCAGCTAGTTTATTATAGTCTCAACTAACTACCATCACACAATATAAACCAACAACAATATAAGCATCACTCTCAGTAACATAGAACAAAAAACAACCCACAAATGCCAGAACTTAAACATAACTGGCTACAAAGCACAGTCATTGAAAGCTAGATCATGCCAACAATGGCATAGGAGCCAACACCTGGAGAGGGATCAAGTCAGGTCTACTGGTATCCAATTTTTTGGACGGTTAGCCACTGATTTGCCTTTACAACTTACCAATATTGCAACAAAGAAAGAATTAGACATATCAAGGATCCAATAGTGGGCATATTGCTTGTCTAAACACCATTGCATTTCTGGATTTCCATATGCACCAGAAAGGTTACTAAATCTAAATCATTACAATTATCATATAATTTATGGTCTTTAATGGAATATCAAATAATATTCAAATTGTATGAAATTTGAAATACAATAAATCAATAAGCTTAAGAAAATGTTTATGGAGTTATTTTTTGTATTTTTAAAATTTTCTTATAAATTTATATGAAATTGGTTGCCAAAATTATCAAAACAAATTATTATGAAGGGATCGCCATCCTTATTTAATTTATTGTGCTTAAAATGGCATAATTTATTCATTATTCTTCCATATTGATCCTTGTAAAATGTTTTATCACAAAATCTCCCAACAAAGAAAAGTTGAAAGTTTTGGACATGTTTATGACTTCAATATTTTTCTCATAGTTGCAAGTAAAAATATGTTTGTATATATTGTTAAATATTTTGATGTCTTTTTCTAATTGGACCCAAATAATAACTTTTTTAAAGAAGTGGTATCCCCATCAGTTTCATTAGAAACTAAAAATTTATGGATATTACAAAACCACACGATGTCCTCGGGGATACTACTAAAAATAAAAAATCAACTTAAACTAATATAATATCCTACAAAATCAAAGGTATTACATCCAGATACCATAGAAAACTAACCAAATACTGAAAATATTGAACCAGTATGATTGCCAATATAAGTGCTTACATCTTATTACAGTCAACGAAGCATCCAACACAATTAAACCTCAAAAACATCATCCCCAGACATCAAAACTTTACAACACTATATATTTCATCTCAGAATACATAATAGAGTACAGAATCGGATACATAATCCCAATCATTTTTTTCTTTATTCTACATATTTCTTCTCCAGACAAATCATCATTTCCTTCTGTCAACTGAAATAAACCTTCTGTCTCCTGTCTAAATTGGCAAATATAATTATGTGGTAAGATTAACAATGACTTAAGAAAAAAGTTATTTTCTTCCGTTGACGCTATAATAAAGCAGTTCCTATAATATTATAAGCTATATTTTTGACAGATCTTCCCTTTTCTTCTCTGAACATCCTTTCAATACCCACAAGATAGCCCCTCTTAAATATCAGTTCAACAGGCTTACTACTGTTCAAGGGAATTCAACTATCTATGTTCCATATATCATGAATAGAAGTAAAATGAAATATAAGTTGTTATATTTAGCTATCGATTCCCATATTGCTTTAGCAACTCTACAATAATTAACAAAAAGGTGAAGATTCAATTTCTAAATAGAAAGCACAATTAACATCACCGAACCATCCTCTTTTGCTCGAATAATCTCTAGTCAATATTTCTCTTTGAACTAACTATAAAAATGCTTTGATTTTTAAACTATATAATAAGAATGCCATGTTATCTTAAACATATCACTAATAACACCACCATTCTCAAGCCACAAGTAATAAGAATATAAAACACAAAAGTTTTATTTAACTTAATAAATATTAATTCAATTTTTTTTACAATATGTATTTAAATACTTGGGCCAAAGCATGGAAAAACAGCCCTAAGAGTAAATTCACATCGCATTTTTTATGTTACGTCACAACATTAATTCTTTTCTTAATCGTGCTTTTCACACGTTCTCCTATCTATTGAGCGCAAATTGTAATATAGCATCTCACACTTGCGAAATCTCATCCGTCTTTGCGGCCATCGAATATGTTCTAAAGGTGTTTTGCACGCATGCATACTGCTTAAAAATGATGAATTAATATAACAAAATAAAAATAAGGACAAATAAAGGAAAGAAACTAGAACACAAAAGAAAAAGCTTAGTGTCGCACTCATAAAAAGTAAAGAAGGTAATATCTATACTATTATATAAAGCATCTAAGAATTGGAGGGTCCATTTTTTGTCATGATAAATTTTTATTATACCCATTTTATCCCTCAATTAGACGGATAATATTTATTGTTGGTTGATCGAACGTATGTGATCGCGTTCATTGATCCCCTCTTTCTCTCCATTTCTTTCCCTTATATACTATTATTTCCATAATTTTTATTTTTTTATTTAGAAACCTTATGCATATTTGGTAAGAAATTAACAGTGATAATATATGTTAGAATAATTTACTTTTCTTGCCATAAAAATCATGAATCATTAACTCATATTGTGCAAAAATCTCATCCAAGATTAAATATAGTCTTTATTATATGTTTTCTCTATAATTTGGTGAATTTATAATTTAATATTAAATAAATATGAATTTTTTTATTTTATAATATTTTAATGTTTAAATAAAAAATTCTGCTGCAACGCGCGGATATATAGCTAGTGAAAAGAGTGCATATACTGACGCGCAACACCGTACAATACAGAGTGACAGCCATGTGATGTATGAAACATTGATGAAGTATGAATTTAAACACGAATTGCATGGCTATCACTCTGCACTCTACGGTGCAGGTGTCAGATAACGTTAGAGGTGGAATAAAAAATGATCGATAAAAATATCCGGATCAAAAAAATAAAATATTTTTTACTGTAAAATTTTATTTTTCAGCGAATTAAAAAAATATTCGGGCTCCGGCCGGCACCACCCGCCCCTGATAACGCAAATGCATATGAAAAGGGTCGGTGTCAATCACTTTTATGAGCATTGAAAAAGTGGGAGAACAGTAGGCGAGATAAGAACTGTCTGCCACGTCCTTTTCTTATTTTATATATTCGTCCTTGTAGAAGAATCTCGACTAATATGTCGGCTACAGTAATGCAATCAGAAAAAGATCAAGCAGCACTTTTCTGCAAATCAAGGACTATAGCAATTCTTGTACCACAGCTCGGCGCAAATAAACAAAACAAAGTGTTCTACTTGTGAATGAGCATAGCTTGAGAGCAACTGATGTTTTTTTGTTAATGGAAAAATCTAATTCACGTTGGTATATATAATAAAGACAGTAATGTAATGTACTAACTATGTATACTATGCATGCAATTATGCAAATGTGTTAAAGAACATCTTTGCATCAAATTTATTAAAAGAAAAAGAATTCATGATGTACCAGCCGTGAGCCAATAAAAGGACCAAAGCATTGCATGGTGTAAAAAAGAGGGACACAGTAGAGACAGTTGGAAAGGCCTAAGCAGGGGCGGATTCAGGGTTATCCGGAAGGCACGCGTGCCCCCTGGATTTTGAAAAATAGTGTTTTTCAGTAATTTACCCCACCTGAAAATTTTTTTTGCCCTCCCCCCTAAATTGTCTGGTTATTTTTATTGAGAAAAAATATTTAATACCATGCATAATGAAATAATTATGCAAAAATATCAAAATATAAAGTTCCTTAGTCGGAAAACTTTCTTCATCAACTTGATTATCTATTACTTTGAGATTTATTTTATTGTTATTTTAATATATAAAATGTTATTATTTAATAAAAAATTTATTAGTTAAGTATATATATTAAATTATTAATTTTTTTATTTAGTACCCGATTAATTAATGGGTTTAAACCCGATAAGCCATTACAATCCGATAATTGTCCCCCTTAATTAAAATCCTAGATCCGCCACTAAGCGTAAGATAAGCGTGCCCTGGCCTTTAAAGTACAGTCCAAATGCAATTGAGAGTACCTACATCCACATGGTATTCGACAATTTGTATCATCTGTCGTGCGGCATGTATATATGCAGGGCAGAGAGAATTAATTGCCTGATTTCATCCGTCATCAATCTCAAAGCCCCGTGAAAATCCTACGACGGTAAAGCACGTGCAGCTCTTGCAGCTCGTCAGAGGATGAGGACTAACCCACATGCTACAACTATATGTACTGACAATTTATAGGGAAAAAAAATAGTCTCATGAAATTCACAGATTAGAAAATCCAAATTATGTGCATTCTTTCATGGACAGATATTTTAGCCCCACAATTATCATTTGCAGATAGCCATATACTTTTATCTCCGTACATCACTAGAACAGCAGACAAACCTTAAAAGAAGCGAAATCATTTTTGTTAGAAAAAAATAATTAAAAAGAGAAGAAAAGGATACTGCAAACTTACAAGTGAAGTTTGTCTGCTTTTAGGCAGGGTCATAGTCAATTTTAATTTATGACATCCCAACCACAACAAAAGTAATCAGCCAAGCGAGACAGCCTAAAGCTGCTGTCAAAAATCAACTGAACACTACCATTGTGTCTTTCATGGCTTTATCAAGTGCTGCCAATTGCCGTCAATCATGTTGCTATGCTAATTTCATATAGAAACATTAACTAGTTCAAAAACTATAGGTAAATAACAGATATTTACCTCTATTACGTCCCACTATTATTGGAGTGACCAGCAAATACCCCTAATGATAAACTTAAGGATTATATGAACAATTAAGCGTCAACAAATTTAGTTCAGTTATAGCACTCAAATATGTATTAGAAATTTGAGTTGAGGGCTATTCAAAAAAAAAAAAAATGAATTGAGGCCTTGAGGGATTCAATAAAAGGAAGGATGTATATCTGACTATCTGTGCATCAGTAAGAGTCTGTACCAAGTTCGGATGAGAATGAAAGAGGAGAGAAGGAAAAGATAGAGAATGGAAAATAGGTTAAATTTTTATTACTCGACTTGAAGATGAATAAATTTTGTGAAAATAAATAAAAAAATCCTCCCAATTATCCTCCTCCCCTCTCACCTCCTTTTCTCTCTTTTAGTTTTAAGTTCGGAGCACTTCCTAAGATATTGAGTGGAGAATTGTTTAGCCAACACCTCCATTGAAGTGGCTATCATTAGTATAGTATAATTCATGCAGTTGATTTAAATATGTTGTTTTCGGAACTTTTTGCAGCTTATATATAGCAATTATTTCCAAGTTTCCACAACTTCACTACATTGTTTTCCAGTACTAACAAGCTTGTTTTAGTTTGCATTCTTGCATCTCACTTTCAAATTTTTAAAATTAGTTCTTTAGAGTGCTGCATGTAGTGCAGTAACTCTAGGGATAATTCAAACAATTCGTTTTAGATTACGGATTAGATGATCACTATGATGTTTTTATTGTATTCACTTACTCCTGGGGATGGTGGCGTAGACCCATAGTGCTGGGCTCGTTGAGCTGGGTATTGTTAGTGTAGATTCCAATCTGCTCGGCTTCTAGTACCATTCCACCTTTCAACAACCATCGTTGTTCTTAATTCTCAACGCACATCTCTATCTCTACAGTATTTTCTGATCATGTAAGTCAATTTTTAGAAAGGACATAAATCATTAGATATATTAAGAAATATTAAAGTTTTCATACAATTTATAGCACATTCAAAGTTATGCAATGGATGATATACTTAAACAAAAAAACATTATTTTACTGAAGAATTTACTAAAATTTTTATTTTTTTTTAAATATGATAAACACATAAAAATAATTGATTAATTATAATTATTTTTTACTTTGTTTATTATCATATTTTATATTAGAATGGAATGATATTTTTTTTAAGCATTTTAACATTTTTCGAGCTCTCCATAAATTTTTAGAATCAAGATATTTAAAAAGACTATTTAAGACTAATCTTAATCTGTCGTTACAACAAACCATTAGAACTCGCAGGCAATACACCTAGATTGATTAAATAAAACATGTCTGTTTGATGAAGAAGAAAATTCAACATTGACACTCAAAGATTATCACAACTCAGCCCATTGTTGGAACAAAACCCAAAACATGTTTGCAGAACAAAAACAACAGCATTGAAGCTCTACTCCTGGCCCAACTTGGTTTTCTTCTCATGCCATAGCCTGTCCAGTGCGCTGTCAGCATCACCCTGTTGTGACAACAAGTACCTTGTGAATTTAACTGATAGTATTACAGCAGTTATTTAATGCTTTATCTACAGCACAAAAAGAACTGCCATCAAGAAAATATATATATATATAAGTCAATGTTACATCTAAAGGAGGTTGAGAAAGGACTGACAACTAGAAATGGTATTATAAAAGAGTGGGGTACAATAAAAACAAGAGAAGGAATTCAATTACCATCATTTTGATGTCATATCGGTGCCATTAAAATTAAATATCAAATAACTATTATTTAAATTCTTAAATAACAAAACTAATTGAAGGAATATTTTATAAATATCTTATATATGTATACAAAAAATTATATCATTTCGATATTATTTATATAGGCATCAAGCGTTAATAAAATCAACGGACCAAATTTTACAATTTAGACACGTTACTTGATGGCTATTCAAATAAAGTTAAATTTTTTTGATTCTTTATATACATACAATTGAGATGATATATAATACATCTAACAGTTCACATTTTTAAATTTATACATAAATAAATAAATAGGCACCATGAACACCAAAAAAAATGGTAATTGATCCCTTCTCTAAAAATAATATGTGGGGTACAATAAAAACAAGATAAAACTGTTTGAAAAAAGGAACAGTACCAGGTATCCACAATACGTGTTTCACATTTGCGAATTATTTTCATAATAGAAAAACTGAAAGAAAAGATAGTTTGGGAACAGTTTGCTGAAAACAAAGCATTACAATAATATTACCTCTCAGTTCTCACAGCTCACAAAAGTGTGCCATGCCATTTATGGAGCTCCAAAATAAAAAAAAAAAACAGAACACGAGTTGAACAATAGATATAGCAGCAACAAAACACACCAAAATATCACACAGGAAGCAATGTATGCAAAAAATGCCTTCACGGTTTCCTCTACATATAAAATAAAGATTTTCAGAGGAGAAAAAAGAAACCTGAGCACGAATGGAGCCAGAGAGAGCATAGGTGGTGAACTGTCCAGTGTAGATGCCATTCTCATCAAGATGACCAATGTTGAGCTGAACAGAAGCATGATCCTTAGCTGTTATTAGCCTATTAGTGGCCGAGCTACAATGAAAAGTAATTGTGTCCGTTAAGTACTCAGTATATGTTACATGAAGAGTACTGTCATTAGCAGACAATTTGTTGACCACATTGAATCACGAATAAATCTATCAAACACAGAGTACAATGTGTAATCTACCAAAATCAAGTAACCAACTTATTCCAATACAAACTGCTAAGAAGTCATTCTGTTGTTTGATTATATTTTCTTCTTTGACACAAGTGATGCTCATAATAGAAGAACAATAAGAACAGATCAGTAACAGTAGATCATGTAAAGCATCCGAACAACCAAGATATAATCAGAAATCAATAGGGAGCAACAGCTCCACCCTGCTATATTCACAGCATACTTCAAACAGAATAGCTGCCAGAATCTTTGGTTTTGAAACTACAGATATTGTAGTATTTAAGATATATACTGAGACTATTTATTAGTTATGTATCTTTATTATATGTTATTTCAAATGCATATGAAAGACCACTTATGCATACCATTTCCTGGGGATGTAGAGATCCACAATCTGTCCCTCTTCATTCTGCATGTTGTCTCTGAGTCAGATCCGACGGCTACAATTGCAGTGATTTCCTGAATAACAAACAATAAGAAATACATTATAAAGTTTGTTTAAATTTAAATAGAAATGAAAATTCACTAGCTAAATAATTGGACATCTGTTGAACGGAATCATATCCATTGCCATACTTTCTCTATGGTATAATTGAGCTGTGGACTTTTTGTGTATATATGAGAGGGACACAATTAAAAAGCACCCAAAGCACCCTCTATTGCTAAAATATGGACCATATCCATGGCAATATCCTGACATAGAGTTTTTATGGCAGCCAATCGAAATCCCTGTTGAACAATGATGCTACAGTTGCACTAAGTACAAGTGCAACTAAGACTCAAAGGGGGCTCCTCATCAAAATTTAAAACTATCAAACACCATTATTAGATTTATGGGAGTCTGAAACTAATTAGATTTAACCGTACATAATTGATGTTAGAAACTCGTTACCAGAATACTAACTATCACAACAAAATACACCATCAACAAAACGAAAACACACCACCATTAAGTGCTTAACATAAGAGTTCATCAATCAAAGTCAAAAAGACTTCTAGTTCGGTATTAGACAGTCTCTAATCTCAATGTACCAAGAACAAAATCGAATGACTAACGCAATGCTGAAAGGGACTAAAAAAGAATTTAACCTCAATTCAACATACAAATGCCTATCTTAATTATAACTGTGAACTACGATACCTACCAAACTTCCTAAGGAACGTTATATTATCAGATCATGCACAAATTAATAAACATATAACGATTCCCAATCCAATCAACAGAGGTATGCGGGATTTCTATCACACAAAGTTCAGCAAACAACAAAGCAAAATAAAGAACAAAGGTAATCTCAGCTAGAAAATTCGTGTAGAGAGCATCAAATCAAATTCAGGCAAGGTTTTGAGAAGAAAAGGATACCTTGTTCTCTCTGCAAAGACGGCGGATACCAAGAAAAAGAAATTAATAAATGACGAACAACTATATATAGCCTATAGCTTTAAAAACCCTAAAACCTAAATGTTGTTCTGGGCTCCAGTTGGCCCATAAAAAGAACGTTCGGGGAGCACACTATTCCTGGGCTCAAATTAAGCCCACTTTTAATGAGCCGCGGCGAAGAAGAGTCGAGAGCAGGCAGTATTGATTCGTGCAGATTATTCGAAACTTGAAAATGTGGAGCGGGTTAATTACATTACATGGTCCCATAGTCGTTTGGACGTAAAGAGGCGTAGATTTCGAATCGGAATATTGAGGGGTGTCATTGGTTTAATTGATTTTGAATTTAATCATTAAATTTTAGTTTAATTTTTTAATTTATAAATTTAGATTGATTTTGAATTGAGTTATTAAATTTTAGTTTAATTCTTTAATTTATAAAATTAGATTCGGCTGAAAATTTTAGTTAATTCGGTTTTTGTTCTTTGATTTGATTTATATTTTGTTAAATTGAATAAATCAAATAATTTAAAATTTATCAAGAAGATTCATTTTACTTATGGGTGTCAATTATTGACCCGACCCGACCCGACATGTCCTGAAGATAAATGGGTCGGGTATGGGTTTAATTTTTTTTTACCCAAATCGGGTCGGGTTCGGGTCAACCCGACCGGACCCAATTAATTATATTTTTTGAAGTAATTTTGTGATTTATACTAATTTAAGCTTAAATATACACTAATTATGCACTAATTAAGATTAATTATAAATTAATTAATATTTTATTACTTAAAATTATATAAAATAATTAATTAGTATTTAATTATTTTATCCAGGTCGGATCGAGTATGGATTAAAAATTTTTGACCCGAATTTAATCGGGTCGAGTTCGAGTCGGATCAAGGAAAATAATAAAATAATATGACCCGATCCGAACCTGATCCATTGACACCCCTAATTTTACTTGATATAGAATAGACTATATCAAAAATAATTTAAAAATATTTATTTTTATGAATTTTATTTAGTTATTTACTTACTTTTTAAACACTTTTTCTTCTATTAATTTTATGTTTATTAATATTTTCATTGTTTTTAATTAATATAATTTTGATTTAATCAAATAAATCTAAGAAAATTTTAATTTATTTAATTTTTAACTTATTTGGTTGATATTTTTTCAAATTTTAATTTAATTTATAATTTGATAAATTTAATAAAATTTTAAATTCATATATTTATTTCAAGCGAAATAATCTACTACACCTTCAGGAATGTCAGATATTTGCTAATTGCTCCACCGTTATTTATTTCACAGATCCTTAGTGGGACCCACCTATGCGGAACTGCCCGTGGCGGATATAACAATGACTCCTCTGAATCAACAACACGTCAATACCCCTGCTAGCCCGGAACCAGGGGTAGCACTGAATCAACAACACGTCAATACCCCTGCCATAGTAACAACTTTACGATTCGGGAAAACGTTCGGCGAGGTCAAAAATTCGACGTTCGGGTATAATACGGGTATAATTCGGGAATAGTTCGTTTCACATAATATAAATAAAATATATATTATATTGATAAAATATTAAAAATATATTAAAAACTATAAAATTCTATATAAAATAATATATAATGTGTTTTTTTGCCGAATAATTCGCGAATAAAACGTTTTTTTGACCAAAAAAACGCACTGTATATCAAACTGACGAATTATTCGTGAAACATCCGGCTATGGGTGAAAAACGAATTATTCGCGAATGGTGTTACTATGACCCCTGCTAGCCCTGCACTGAATCCCTTTTCTTCGCTCCGACTCTGAGCACACTCTCATTCAACATAAAAATATTTGCGTTGCCTCCCTCTGACATTCTCTCCTCCGAGCCGGGCTCTCTCCAATGGACTCCACGCACTCGCCCGTTCCTTCCCTGGTAAGTTGACCTCTAACTTGTTTGACTATTTTAAAATTTCTGGCCACATAATTATATAATAACTCTGAATCATGACTATTATAAGATATTATAATTAGAACTTCGATTTGAATATTCCACGATACTAATCTTGCACAAAATATAAGTAAAATGCTCTAAAGCTGTTTATATAAGTTATTTTAGTGTTTCAAAAAAAATTGGATGCATAACTAAACATAATTTCTCATAAATTAATATAATTACTACTAAATATGCCCATTTTAAGATTTTAAAATTAAAACTTCAATATGAATATTCTACCGCACTAATTTTGCACAAAACATAAATAAGATGCATTAAAAACTGTTGTTTAAATAAGTTGTTTGATCTTTCCAAATTTATTCGGCGCAGAAATGCACAAAATTTCGTATAAATTAATATAATCACTCCAAATTATGTCCTTTATAAGATTTATTTAACTAACACATTGATATGAATATTCTACGATACTATTTTTTCACAAAACATAAGTAAGATGCGTTAGAAACTGTTGTTTAAACAAGCCATTTAAGATTTTTAAAATTTTTGGCTGCATAACTACACATAATTTCATACAAATTAATATAATTACTCGTAATTATGTCTATTATAAGATTGTTAAATCAACAGTCCAATATGTACATCCCTTAACAGTAATTTTTCATCAAACATAAACAAGATATATTTGAAAGCTCTTTGTTTAAACAAGTTGTTTAAGATTTTTCAAATTTATTCTCTCATAACTACATATAATTACGTCAAAACTAATATAATTACTCCTAATTTTACCTACTAGAGGATTATCCAATTACTACTTTGATATGAAAATTCTACGACACTAAGTTTACACAAACATAAGTAAAATGCATTAACAAAATAGGCGTTTAGACTAGTTAATTGAGTTTTTCAATTTTTTTGCCGCATAACTATATATTGTTTCGTGCAAATTAATAGAATTACTCCTAATTATTCCTATTATAAGATTATCTAATTAAAACTTTGATATTAATATTCTATGACGCTAATTTGACACAAAATGCTAGTAAGATGCATTAAACACTACTGTTTAAATAAGTTGTTTGATTTTTTTATTTTGTACCCATAAAAAATATAATTACATCAAAATTAATATAATTACTCCTAATTTTACCTACTAGAAGATTATCCAATTACTACTTTGATATGAAAATTCTACGACAATAAGTTTACACAAAACATAAGTAAGATGCATTAACAAAACAGCCGTTTAGACTAGTTAATTGAGTTTTTCAATTTTTTTGCTGCATAACTATATATAGTTTCGTTCAAATTAATATAATTACTCCTAATTATTCATATTATAAGATTATCTAATTAAAACTTTGATATTAATATTCTATTACACTAATTTGACACAAAATGCTAGTAAGATGCATTAAACACTGCTGTTTAAACAAGTTGTTTGATTTTTTATTTTATTTTGGACCCATAAAAAAATATAATTTCGTGAAAATTAATATAATTACTCCTAATTATGTCTATTATAAGATTCTTCAATCAGCACTTAGATATGAATATTCTACGACACTATTTATTCCCAAAGCAGAAGTAAGATTCATTAGAAACAGCTATTTAAAAATGTTGTTCGAGAATTTAAATATTTTTTGCCACATAACTACATATAATTTAGTGAAAATTAATATAATCACTTCTAATTATGTCTATTAAAATATAATCTAATTAACCCTTCAATATGAACATTCTACAACACTAATTTTGCACAATACATAAGTAGCATGCTTTAAAAACTGCTGTTTAAACAAGTTGTTTGACTATTTTAAAATTTCTCGCCGCATAATTAAACATAATTTCTGATAAATTAATATAATTACTCTGAATCATGACTATTATAAGATATTATAATTAGAACTTCGATTTGAATATTCCACGATACTAATCTTGCACAAAATGTAAGTAAAATGCACTAAAAACAGTTGTTGAAACCAATTATTTTAGTTTTTCAAAAAAATTGGATGCATAACTCCACATAATATCTCATAAATTAATATAATTACTACTAAATATGTCCATTTTAGATTTTAAAATTAAAACTTCAATATGAATATTCTACCGCACTAATTTTGCACAAAAACATAAATAAGATGCATTAAAAACTATTGTTTAAATAAGTTGTTTGATCTTTCCATATTTATTCGGCGCATAACTGCACATAATTTCGTATAAATTCGAATAATCACTCCAAATTATGTCCTTTATAAGATTTATTTAACTAAAACATTGATATGAATATTCTACAATACTAATTTTTCACAAAACATAAGTAAGATGCGTTAGAATCTGCTGTTTAAACAAGTCATTGGAGATTTTTTAAATTTTTGGCTGCATAACTACACATAATTTCATATAAATTAATATAATTACTCATAGTTATGTCTATTATAAGATTGTTAAATCAACAGTCCAATATGTATATCCCTTAACAGAAATTTTTCATCAAACATAAACAAGATACATTTGAAACTGCTGTTTAAACAAGTTGTATAAGATTTTTAAATTTATTCTCTCATAACTACATATAATTACGTCAAAATTAATATAATTACTCCTAATTTTACCTACTAGAGGATTATCCAATTACTACTTTGATATGAAAATTCTACGACACTAAGTTTACACAAAACATAAGTAAAATGCATTAACAAAACAGCCATTTAGACAAGTTAATTGAGTTTTTCCATTTTTTTGCCGCATAACTATATATAGTTTCATTCAAATTAATATAATTACTTCTGATTATTCCTATTATAAGTTTATCTAATTAAAACTTTGATATTAATATTCTATGACGCTAATTTGACACAAAATGCTAGTAAGATGCATTAAACACTGCTGTTTAAACAAGTTATTTATTTTTTTTTATTTTGGACCCATAGAAACGTATAATTTCGTGAAAATTAATATAATTACTCATAATTATGTCTATTATAAGATTGTTCAATCAGCACTTCGATATGAATATTCTACGACACTATTTATTCCCAAAGAAGAAGTAAGATTCATTAGAAACGGCTATTTAAAAATGTTGTTCGAGAATTTAAACATTTTTTACCACATAACTACATATAATTTAGTGAAAATTAATATAATCACTTCTAATTATGTCTATTAAAATATAATCGAATTAACACTTCAATATGAACATTCTACAATACTAATTTTGCACAATACATAAGTATGAGGCTTTAAAAACAATTTGTTTAACCAAGTTGTTTGAGTATTTTAAAATTTCTGGCCGCATAATTATACATAATATCTGATAAATTAATATAATTACTCCGAATCATGACTGTTATAAGATATTATAATTAGAACTTCGATTTGAATATTCCACGATACTAATCTTGCACAAAATATAAGTAAAATGCTCTAAAAACAGCTGTTTAAACAAGTTATTTGAGTGTTTCAAAAAAAGTTGGATGCATAACTACACATAATTTCTCATAAATTAATATGATTACTACTAAATATTCCCATTTTAAGATTTTAAAATTAAAACTTCAATATGAATATTCTACCGCACTAATTTTGCACAAAACATAAATAAGATGCATTAAAAACTGTTGTTTAAATAAGTTGTTTGATCTTTCCAAATTTATTCGGCGCAGAAATGCACATAATTTCTTATAAATTAATATAATCACTCCAAATTATGTCCTTTATAAGATTTATTTAACTAACACATTGATATGAATATTCTACGATACTATTTTTTCACAAAACATAAGTAAGATGCGTTAGAAACTGCTGTTTAAACAAGTCATTTGAGATTTTTAAAATTTTTGGCTGCATAACTACACATAATTTCATGCAAATTAATATAATTACTCGTAATTATGTCTATTATAAGATTGTTAAATCAACAGTCCAATATGTACATCCCTTAACAGTAATTTTTCATCAAACATAAACAAGATACATTTGAAACTGCTGTTTAAACAAGTTGTTTAAGATTTTTCAAATTTATTCTCTCATAACTAGATATAATTACGTCAAAACTAATATAAATACACCTAATTTTACCTACTAGAGGATTATCCAATTACTACTTTGATATGAAAATTCTACGACACTAAGTTTACACAAAACATAAGTAAAATGCATTAACAAAACAGCCGTTTAGACTAGTTAATTGAGTTTTTCAATTTTTTTGCCGCATAACTATATATAGTTTCGTGCAAATTAATATAATTACTCCTAATTATTCCTATTATAAGATTATCTAATTAAAACTTTGATATTAATATTCTATGACGCTAATTTGACACAAAATGCTAGTAAGATGCATTAAACACTGCTGTTTAAACAAGTTGTTTGATTTTTTATTTTATTTTGGACCCATAATAAAAATATAATTTCGCGAAAATTAATATAATCACTCCTAATCATGTCTATTATAAGATTGTTCAATCAGCACTTAGATATGAATATTCTACGACACTATTTATTCCCAAAGAAGAAGTAAGATTCATTAGAAACGGCTATTTAAAAAGGTTGTTCGAGAATTTAAATATTTTTGTCCACATAACTACATATAATTTAGTGAAAATTAATATAACCACTTCTAATTATGTCTATTAAAATATAATCTAATTAACCCTTCAATATGAACATTCTACAACACTAATTTTGCACAATACATAAGTAGCAAGCTTTAAAAACAGCTGTTTAAACAAGTTGGTTGACTATTTTAAAATTTCTTGCCGCATAATTATACATAATTTCTGATAAATTAATATAATTACACTGAATCATGACTATTATAAGATATTATAATTAGAACTTCGATTTGAATATTCCACGATACTAATCTTGCACAAAATGTAAGTAAAATGCACTAAAAACAGCTGTTGAAACAAGTTATTTGAGTTTTTCAAAAAAATTGGATGCATAACTACACATAATTTCTCATAAATTAATATAATTACTACTAAATATGCCCATTTTAAGATTTTAAAATTAAAACTTCAATATGAATATTCTACCGCACTAATTTTGCACAAAACATAAATAAGATGCATTAAAAACTGTTGTTTAAATAAGTTGTTTGATCTTTCCATATTTATTCGGCGCATAACTGCACATAATTTCGTATAAATTAATATAATCACTCCAAATTATGTCCTTTATAAGATTTATTTAACTAAAACATTGATATGAATATTCTACGATACTAATTTTTCACAAAACATAAGTAAGATGCGTTAGAAACTGCTGTTTAAACAAGTCATTTGAGATTTTTAAAATTTTTTGCTGCATAACTACACGTAATTTCATGCAAATTAATATAATTACTCATAATTATGTCTATTATAAGATTGTTAAATCAACAGTCCAATATGTATATCCCTTAACAGTAAATTTTCATCAAACATAAACAAGATACATTTGAAATTGCTGTTTAAACAAGTTGTTTAAGATTTCTCACATTTATTCTCTCATAACTACATATAATTACGTCAAAATTAATATAATTACTCCTAATTTAACCTATTAGAAGATTATCCAATTACTACTTTGATATGAAAATTCTACGACACTAAGTTTACACAAAACATAAGTAAGATGCATTAACAAAACAGCCGTTTAGACAAGTTAATTGAGTTTTTCAAATTTTTTGCCGCATAACTATATATAGTTTCGTGCAAATTAATATAATTACTCCTAATTATGCCTCTTATAAGATTATCTAATTGAAACTTTGATATTAATATTCTATGACGCTAATTTGACACAAAATGCTAGTAAGATGCATTAAAAACTGCTGTTTAAACAAGTTGTTTATTTTTTTTTTATTTTGGACCCATAAAAACGTATAATTTCATGAAAATTAATATAATTACTCATAATTATGTCTATTATAAGATTGTTCAATCAGCACTTCGATATGAATATTCTACGACACTATTTATTCCCAAAGAAGAAGTAAGATTCATTAGAAACGGCTATTTAAAAATGTTGTTCGAGAATTTAAACATTTTTTGCCACATAACTACATATAATTTAGTGAAAATTAATATAATCACTTCTAATTATGTCTATTAAAATATAATCGAATTAACACTTCAATATGAACATTCTACAATACTAATTTTGCACAATACATAAGTAGCAGGCTTTAAAAACAGCTGTTTAACCAAGTTGTTTGAGTATTTTAAAATTTCTGGCCGCATAATTATACATAATATCTGATAAATTAATATAATTACTCCGAATCATGACTGTTATAAGATATTATAATTAGAACTTCGATTTGAATATTCCACGATACTAATCTTGCACAAAATATAAGTAAAATGCTCTAAAAACAGCTGTTTAAACAAGTTATTTGAGTGTTTCAAAAAAAGTTGGATGCATAACTACACATAATTTCTCATAAATTAATATGATTACTACTAAATATTCCCATTTTAAGATTTTAAAATTAAAACTTCAATATGAATATTCTACCGCACTATTTTTGCACAAAACATAAATAAGATGCATTAAAAACTGTTGTTTAAATAAGTTGTTTGATCTTTCCAAATTTATTCGGCTTAGAAATGCACATAATTTCGTATAAATTAATATAATCACTCCAAATTATGTCCTTTATAAGATTTATTTAACTAACACATTGATATGAATATTCTACGATACTATTTTTTCACAAAACATAAGTAAGATGCGTTAGAAACTGCTGTTTAAACAAGTCATTTGAGATTTTTAAAATTTTTGGCTGCATAACTACACATAATTTCATGCAAATTAATATAATTACTCGTAATTATGTCTATTATAAGATTGTTAAATCAACAGTCCAATATGTACATCCCTTAACAGTAATTTTTCATCAAACATAAACAAGATACATTTGAAACTGCTGTTTAAACAAGTTGTTTAAGATTTTTCAAATTTATTCTCTCATAACTACATATAATTACGTCAAAACTAATATAAATACACCTAATTTTACCTACTAGAGGATTATCCAATTACTACTTTGATATGAAAATTCTACGACACTAAGTTTACACAAAACATAAGTAAAATGCATTAAAAACAGCCGTTTAGACTAGTTAATTGAGTTTTTCAATTTTTTTGCCGCATAACTATATATAGTTTCGTGCAAATTAATATAATTACTCCTAATTATTCCTATTATAAGATTATCTAATTAAAACTTTGATATTAATATTCTATGACGCTAATTTGACACAAAATGCTAGTAAGATGCATTAAACACTGCTGTTTAAACAAGTTGTTTGATTTTTTATTTTATTTTGGACCCATAATAAAAATATAATTTCGCGAAAATTAATATAATCACTCCTAATTATGTCTATTATAAGATTGTTCAATCAGCACTTAGATATGAATATTCTACGACACTATTTATTCCCAAAGCAGAAGTAAGATTCATTAGAAACGGCTATTTAAAAAGGTTGTTCGAGAATTTAAATATTTTTGTCCACATAACTACATATAATTTAGTGAAAATTAATATAACCACTTCTAATTATGTCTATTAAAATATAATCTAATTAACCCTTCAATATGAACATTCTACAACACTAATTTTGCACAATACATAAGTAGCAGGCTTTAAAAACAGCTGTTTAAACAAGTTGGTTGACTATTTTAAAATTTCTGGCCGCATAATTATACATAATTTCTGATAAATTAATATAATTACTCCGAATCATGACTATTATAAGATATTATAATTAGAACTTCGATTTGAATATTCCACGATACTAATCTTGCACAAAATGTAAGTAAAATGCACTAAAAACAGCTGTTGAAACAAGTTATTTGAGTTTTTCAAAAAAATTGGATGCATAACTACACATATTTTCTCACAAATTAATATAATTACTACTAAATATGCCCATTTTAAGATTTTAAAATTAAAACTTCAATATGAATATTCTACCGCACTAATTTTGCACAAAACATAAATAAGATGCATTAAAAACTGTTGTTTAAATAAGTTGTTTGATCTTTCCATATTTATTCGGCGCATAACTGCACATAATTTCGTATAAATTAATATAATCACTCCAAATTATGTCCTTTATAAGATTTATTTAACTAAAACATTGATATGAATATTCTACGATACTAATTTTTCACAAAACATAAGTAAGATGCGTTAGAAACTGTTGTTTAAACAAGTCATTTGAGATTTTTAAAATTTTTTGCTGCATAACTACACGTAATTTCATGCAAATTAATATAATTACTCGTAATTATGTCTATTATAAGATTGTTAAATCAACAGTCCAATATGTACATCCCTTAACAGTAATTTTTCATCAAACATAAACAAGATACATTTGAAACTGCTGTTTAAACAAGTTGTTTAAGATTTTTCAAATTTATTCTCTCATAACTACATATAATTACGTCAAAACTAATATAAATACACCTAATTTTACCTACTAGAGGATTATCCAATTACTACTTTGATATGAAAATTCTATGACACTAAGTTTACACAAAACATAAGTAAAATGCATTAACAAAACAGCCGTTTAGACTAGTTAATTGAGTTTTTCAATTTTTTTGCCACATAACTATATATAGTTTCGTGCAAATTAATATAATTACTCCTAATTATTCCTATTATAAGATTATCTAATTAAAACTTTGATATTAATATTCTATGACGCTAATTTGACACAAAATGCTAGTAAGATGCATTAAACACTGCTGTTTAAACAAGTTGTTTGATTTTTTATTTTATTTTGGACCCATAATAAAAATATAATTTCGTGAAAATTAATATAATCACTCCTAATTATGTCTATTATAAGATTCTTCAATCAGCACTTAGATATGAATATTCTACGACACTATTTATTCCCAATGCAGAAGTAAGATTCATTAGAAACGGCTATTTAAAAAGGTTGTTCGAGAATTTAAATATTTTTTGCCACATAACTACATATAATTTAGTGAAAATTAATATAACCACTTCTAATTATGTCTATTAAAATATAATCTAATTAACCCTTCAATATGAACATTCTACAACACTAATTTTGCACAATACATAAGTAGCACGCTTTAAAAACAGCTGTTTAAACAAGTTGTTTCACTATTTTAAAATTTCTTGCCGCATAATTATACATAATTTCTGATAATTTAATATAATTACTCCGAATCATGACTATTATAAGATATTATAATTAGAACTTCGATTTGAATATTCCACGATACTAATCTTGCACAAAATGTAAGTAAAATGCACTAAAAACAGCTGTTGAAACAAGTTATTTGAGTTTTTCAAAAAAATTGGATGCATAACTACACATAATTTCTCATAAATTAATATAATTACTACTAAATATGCCCATTTTAAGATTTTAAAATTAAAACTTCAATATGAATATTCTACCGCACTAATTTTGCACAAAACATAAATAAGATGCATTAAAAACTGTTGTTTAAATAAGTTGTTTGATCTTTCCATATTTATTCGGCGCATAACTGCACATAATTTCGTATAAATTAATATAATCACTCCAAATTATGTCCTTTATAAGATTTATTTAACTAAAACATTGATATGAATATTCTACGATACTAATTTTTCACAAAACATAAGTAAGATGCGTTAGAAACTGCTGTTTAAACAAGTCATTTGAGATTTTTAAAATTTTTTGCTGCATAACTACACGTAATTTCATGCAAATTAATATAATTACTCGTAATTATGTCTATTATAAGATTGTTAAATCAACAGTCCAATATGTATATCCCTTAACAGTAATTTTTCATCAAACATAAACAAGATACATTTGAAACTGCTGTTTAAACAAGTTGTTTAAGATTTCTCACATTTATTCTCTCATAACTACATATAATTACGTCAAAATTAATATAATTACTCCTAATTTTACCTATTAGAAGATTATCCAATTACTACTTTGATATGAAAATTCTACGACACTAAGTTTACACAAAACATAAGTAAGATGCATTAACAAAACAGCCGTTTAGACAAGTTAATTGAGTTTTTCAAATTTTTTGCCGCATAACTATATATAGTTTCGTGCAAATTAATATAATTACTCCTAATTATGCCTCTTATAAGATTATCTAATTGAAACGTTGATATTAATATTCTAGGACGCTAATTTGACACAAAATGCTAGTAAGATGCATTAAAAACTGCTGTTTAAACAAGTTGTTTATTTTTTTTTATTTTGGACCCATAGAAACGTATAATTTCGTGAAAATTAATATAATTACTCATAATTATGTCTATTATAAGATTGTTCAATCAGCACTTCGATATGAATATTCTACGACACTATTTATTCCCAAAGAAGAAGTAAGATTCATTAGAAACGGCTATTTAAAAATGTTGTTCGAGAATTTAAACATTTTTTACCACATAACTACATATAATTTAGTGAAAATTAATATAATCACTTCTAATTATGTCTATTAAAATATAATCGAATTAACACTTCAATATGAACATTCTACAATACTAATTTTGCACAATACATAAGTAGCAGGCTTTAAAAACAGCTGTTTAACCAAGTTGTTTGAGTATTTTAAAATTTCTGGCCGCATAATTATACATAATATCTGATAAATTAATATAATTACTCCGAATCATGACTGTTATAAGATATTATAATTAGAACTTCGATTTGAATATTCCACGATACTAATCTTGCACAAAATATAAGTAAAATGCTCTAAAAACAGCTGTTTAAACAAGTTATTTGAGTGTTTCAAAAAAAGTTGGATGCATAACTACACATAATTTCTCATAAATTAATATGATTACTACTAAATATTCCCATTTTAAGATTTTAAAATTAAAACTTCAATATGAATATTCTACCGCACTAATTTTGCACAAAACATAAATAAGATGCATTAAAAACTGTTGTTTAAATAAGTTGTTTGATCTTTCCATATTTATTCGGCGCAGAAATGCACATAATTTCGTATAAATTAATATAATCACTCCAAATTATGTCCTTTATAAGATTTATTTAACTAAAACATTGATATGAATATTCTACGATACTAATTTTTCACAAAACATAAGTAAGATGCGTTAGAAACTGTTGTTTAAACAAGTCATTTGAGATTTTTAAAATTTTTTGCTGCATAACTACACGTAATTTCATGCAAATTAATATAATTACTCGTAATTATGTCTATTATAAGATTGTTAAATCAACAGTCCAATATGTACATCCCTTAACAGTAATTTTTCATCAAACATAAACAAGATACATTTGAAACTGCTGTTTAAACAAGTTGTTTAAGATTTCTCACATTTATTCTCTCATAACTACATAAAATTACGTCAAAACTAATATAATTACTCCTAATTTTACCTACTAGAGGATTATCCAATTACTACTTTGATATGAAAATTCTACGACACTAAGTTTACACAAAACATAAGTAAAATGCATTAACAAAACAGGCGTTTAGACTAGTTAATTGAGTTTTTCAATTTTTTTGCCGCATAACTATATATAGTTTCGTGCAAATTAATATAATTACTCCTAATTATTCCTATTATAAGATTATCTAATTAAAACTTTGATATTAATATTCTATGACGCTAATTTGACACAAAATGCTAGTAAGATGCATTAAACACTGCTGTTTAAACAAGTTGTTTGATTTTTTATTTTATTTTGGACCCATAATAAAAATATAATTTCGCGAAAATTAATATAATCACTCCTAATTATGTCTATTATAAGATTGTTCAATCAGCACTTAGATATGAATATTCTACGACACTATTTATTCCCAATGCAGAAGTAAGATTCATTAGAAACGGCTATTTAAAAAGGTTGTTCGAGAATTTAAATATTTTTTGCCACATAACTACATATAATTTAGTGAAAATTAATATAACCACTTCTAATTATGTCTATTAAAATATAATCTAATTAACCCTTCAATATGAACATTCTACAACACTAATTTTGCACAATACATAAGTAGCACGCTTTAAAAACAGCTGTTTAAACAAGTTGTTTCACTATTTTAAAATTTCTTGCCGCATAATTATACATAATTTCTGATAATTTAATATAATTACTCCGAATCATGACTATTATAAGATATTATAATTAGAACTTCGATTTGAATATTCCACGATACTAATCTTGCACAAAATGTAAGTAAAATGCACTAAAAACAGCTGTTGAAACAAGTTATTTGAGTTTTTCAAAAAAATTGGATGCATAACTACACATAATTTCTCATAAATTAATATAATTACTACTAAATATGCCCATTTTAAGATTTTAAAATTAAAACTTCAATATGAATATTCTACCGCACTAATTTTGCACAAAACATAAATAAGATGCATTAAAAACTGTTGTTTAAATAAGTTGTTTGATCTTTCCATATTTATTCGGCGCATAACTGCACATAATTTCGTATAAATTAATATAATCACTCCAAATTATGTCCTTTATAAGATTTATTTAACTAAAACATTGATATGAATATTCTACGATACTAATTTTTCACAAAACATAAGTAAGATGCGTTAGAAACTGCTGTTTAAACAAGTCATTTGAGATTTTTAAAATTTTTTGCTGCATAACTACACGTAATTTCATGCAAATTAATATAATTACTCGTAATTATGTCTATTATAAGATTGTTAAATCAACAGTCCAATATGTATATCCCTTAACAGTAAATTTTCATCAAACATAAACAAGATACATTTGAAATTGCTGTTTAAACAAGTTGTTTAAGATTTCTCACATTTATTCTCTCATAACTACATATAATTACGTCAAAATTAATATAATTACTCCTAATTTTACCTATTAGAAGATTATCCAATTACTACTTTGATATGAAAATTCTACGACACTAAGTTTACACAAAACATAAGTAAGATGCATTAACAAAACAGCCGTTTAGACAAGTTAATTGAGTTTTTCAAATTTTTTGCCGCATAACTATATATAGTTTCGTGCAAATTAATATAATTACTCCTAATTATGCCTCTTATAAGATTATCTAATTGAAACTTTGATATTAATATTCTAGGACGCTAATTTGACACAAAATGCTAGTAAGATGCATTAAAAACTGCTGTTTAAACAAGTTGTTTATTTTTTTTTTATTTTGGACCCATAGAAACGTATAATTTCGTGAAAATTAATATAATTACTCATAATTATGTCTATTATATGATTGTTCAATCAGCACTTCGAAATGAATATTCTACGACACTATTTATTCCCAAAGAAGAAGTAAGATTCATTAGAAACGGCTATTTAAAAATGTTGTTCGAGAATTTAAACATTTTTTGCCACATAACTACATATAATTTAGTGAAAATTAATATAATCACTTCTAATTATGTCTATTAAAATATAATCGAATTAACACTTCAATATGAACATTCTACAATACTAATTTTGCACAATACATAAGTAGCAGGCTTTAAAAACAGCTGTTTAACCAAGTTGTTTGAGTATTTTAAAATTTCTGGCCGCATAATTATACATAATATCTGATAAATTAATATAATTACTCCGAATCATGACTGTTATAAGATATTATAATTAGAACTTCGATTTGAATATTCCACGATACTAATCTTGCACAAAATATAAGTAAAATGCTCTAAAAACAGCTGTTTAAACAAGTTATTTGAGTGTTTCAAAAAAGTTGGATGCATAACTACACATAATTTCTCATAAATTAATATGATTACTACTAAATATTCCCATTTTAAGATTTTAAAATTAAAACTTCAATATGAATATTCTACCGCACTAATTTTGCACAAAACATAAATAAGATGCATTAAAAACTGTTGTTTAAATAAGTTGTTTGATCTTTCCATATTTATTCGGCGCAGAAATGCACATAATTTCGTATAAATTAATATAATCACTCCAAATTATGTCCTTTATAAGATTTATTTAACTAAAACATTGATATGAATATTCTACGATACTAATTTTTCACAAAACATAAGTAAGATGCGTTAGAAACTGTTGTTTAAACAAGTCATTTGAGATTTTTAAAATTTTTTGCTGCATAACTACACGTAATTTCATGCAAATTAATATAATTACTCGTAATTATATCTATTATAAGATTGTTAAATCAACAGTCCAATATGTACATCCCTTAACAGTAATTTTTCATCAAACATAAACAAGATACATTTGAAACTGCTGTTTAAACAAGTTGTTTAAGATTTCTCACATTTATTCTCTCATAACTACATAAAATTACGTCAAAACTAATATAATTACTCCTAATTTTACCTACTAGAGGATTATCCAATTACTACTTTGATATGAAAATTCTACGACACTAAGTTTACACAAAACATAAGTAAAATGCATTAACAAAACAGGCGTTTAGACTAGTTAATTGAGTTTTTCAATTTTTTTGCCGCATAACTATATATAGTTTCGTGCAAATTAATATAATTACTCCTAATTATTCCTATTATAAGATTATCTAATTAAAACTTTGATATTAATATTCTATGACGCTAATTTGACACAAAATGCTAGTAAGATGCATTAAACACTGCTGTTTAAACAAGTTGTTTGATTTTTTATTTTATTTTGGACCCATAATAAAAATATAATTTCGCGAAAATTAATATAATCACTCCTAATTATGTCTATTATAAGATTGTTCAATCAGCACTTAGATATGAATATTCTACGACACTATTTATTCCCAATGCAGAAGTAAGATTCATTAGAAACGGCTATTTAAAAAGGTTGTTCGAGAATTTAAATATTTTTGCCACATAACTACATATAATTTAGTGAAAATTAATATAACCACTTCTAATTATGTCTATTAAAATATAATCTAATTAACCCTTCAATATGAACATTCTACAACACTAATTTTGCACAATACATAAGTAGCACGCTTTAAAAACAGCTGTTTAAACAAGTTGTTTCACTATTTTAAAATTTCTTGCCGCATAATTATACATAATTTCTGATAATTTAATATAATTACTCCGAATCATGACTATTATAAGATATTATAATTAGAACTTCGATTTGAATATTCCACGATACTAATCTTGCACAAAATGTAAGTAAAATGCACTAAAAACAGCTGTTGAAACAAGTTATTTGAGTTTTTCAAAAAAATTGGATGCATAACTACACATAATTTCTCATAAATTAATATAATTACTACTAAATATGCCCATTTTAAGATTTTAAAATTAAAACTTCAATATGAATATTCTACCGCACTAATTTTGCACAAAACATAAATAAGATGCATTAAAAACTGTTGTTTAAATAAGTTGTTTGATCTTTCCATATTTATTCGGCGCATAACTGCACATAATTTCGTATAAATTAATATAATCACTCCAAATTATGTCCTTTATAAGATTTATTTAACTAAAACATTGATATGAATATTCTACGATACTAATTTTTCACAAAACATAAGTAAGATGCGTTAGAAACTGCTGTTTAAACAAGTCATTTGAGATTTTTAAAATTTTTTGCTGCATAACTACACGTAATTTCATGCAAATTAATATAATTACTCGTAATTATGTCTATTGTTAAATCAACAGTCCAATATGTATATCCCTTAACAGTAATTTTTCATCAAACATAAACAAGATACATTTGAAACTGCTGTTTAAACAAGTTGTTTAAGATTTCTCACATTTATTCTCTCATAACTACATATAATTACGTCAAAATTAATATAATTACTCCTAATTTTACCTATTAGAAGATTATCCAATTACTACTTTGATATGAAAATTCTACGACACTAAGTTTACACAAAACATAAGTAAGATGCATTAACAAAACAGCCGTTTAGACAAGTTAATTGAGTTTTTCAAATTTTTTGCCGCATAACTATATATAGTTTCGTGCAAATTAATATAATTACTCCTAATTATGCCTCTTATAAGATTATCTAATTGAAACGTTGATATTAATATTCTAGGACGCTAATTTGACACAAAATGCTAGTAAGATGCATTAAAAACTGCTGTTTAAACAAGTTGTTTATTTTTTTTTATTTTGGACCCATAGAAACGTATAATTTCGTGAAAATTAATATAATTACTCATAATTATGTCAATTATATGATTGTTCAATCAGCACTTCGAAATGAATATTCTACGACACTATTTATTCCCAAAGAAGAAGTAAGATTCATTAGAAACGGCTATTTAAAAATGTTGTTCGAGAATTTAAACATTTTTTGCCACATAACTACATATAATTTAGTGAAAATTAATATAATCACTTCTAATTATGTCTATTAAAATATAATCGAATTAACACTTCAATATGAACATTCTACAATACTAATTTTGCACAATACATAAGTAGCAGGCTTTAAAAACAGCTGTTTAACCAAGTTGTTTGAGTATTTTAAAATTTCTGGCCGCATAATTATACATAATATCTGATAAATTAATATAATTACTCCGAATCATGACTGTTATAAGATATTATAATTAGAACTTCGATTTGAATATTCCACGATACTAATCTTGCACAAAATATAAGTAAAATGCTCTAAAAACAGCTGTTTAAACAAGTTATTTGAGTGTTTCAAAAAAGTTGGATGCATAACTACACATAATTTCTCATAAATTAATATGATTACTACTAAATATTCCCATTTTAAGATTTTAAAATTAAAACTTCAATATGAATATTCTACCGCACTAATTTTGCACAAAACATAAATAAGATGCATTAAAAACTGTTGTTTAAATAAGTTGTTTGATCTTTCCATATTTATTCGGCGCAGAAATGCACATAATTTCGTATAAATTAATATAATCACTCCAAATTATGTCCTTTATAAGATTTATTTAACTAAAACATTGATATGAATATTCTACGATACTAATTTTTCACAAAACATAAGTAAGATGCGTTAGAAACTGTTGTTTAAACAAGTCATTTGAGATTTTTAAAATTTTTTGCTGCATAACTACACGTAATTTCATGCAAATTAATATAATTACTCGTAATTATGTCTATTATAAGATTGTTAAATCAACAGTCCAATATGTACATCCCTTAACAGTAATTTTTCATCAAACATAAACAAGATACATTTGAAACTGCTGTTTAAACAAGTTGTTTAAGATTTCTCACATTTATTCTCTCATAACTACATAAAATTACGTCAAAACTAATATAATTACTCCTAATTTTACCTACTAGAGGATTATCCAATTACTACTTTGATATGAAAATTCTACGACACTAAGTTTACACAAAACATAAGTAAAATGCATTAACAAAACAGCCGTTTAGACTAGTTAATTGAGTTTTTCAATTTTTTTGCCGCATAACTATATATAGTTTCGTGCAAATTAATATAATTACTCCTAATTATTCCTATTATAAGATTATCTAATTAAAACTTTGATATTAATATTCTATGACGCTAATTTGACACAAAATGCTAGTAAGATGCATTAAACACTGCTGTTTAAACAAGTTGTTTGATTTTTTATTTTATTTTGGACCCATAATAAAAATATAATTTCGCGAAAATTAATATAATCACTCCTAATTATGTCTATTATAAGATTGTTCAATCAGCACTTAGATATGAATATTCTACGACACTATTTATTCCCAATGCAGAAGTAAGATTCATTAGAAACGGCTATTTAAAAAGGTTGTTCGAGAATTTAAATATTTTTTGCCACATAACTACATATAATTTAGTGAAAATTAATATAACCACTTCTAATTATGTCTATTAAAATATAATCTAATTAACCCTTCAATATGAACATTCTACAACACTAATTTTGCACAATACATAAGTAGCACGCTTTAAAAACAGCTGTTTAAACAAGTTGGTTGACTATTTTAAAATTTCTGGCCGCATAATTATACATAATTTCTGATAAATTAATATAATTACTCCGAATCATGACTATTATAAGATATTATAATTAGAACTTCGATTTGAATATTCCACGATACTAATCTTGCACAAAATGTAAGTAAAATGCACTAAAAACAGCTGTTGAAACAAGTTATTTGAGTTTTTCAAAAAAATTGGATGCATAACTACACATATTTTCTCATAAATTAATATAATTACTACTAAATATGCCCATTTTAAGATTTTAAAATTAAAACTTCAATATGAATATTCTACCGCACTAATTTTGCACAAAACATAAATAAGATGCATTAAAAACTGTTGTTTAAATAAGTTGTTTGATCTTTCCATATTTATTCGGCGCATAACTGCACATAATTTCGTATAAATTAATATAATCACTCCAAATTATGTCCTTTATAAGATTTATTTAACTAAAACATTGATATGAATATTCTACGATACTAATTTTTCACAAAACATAAGTAAGATGCGTTAGAAACTGTTGTTTAAACAAGTCATTTGAGATTTTTAAAATTTTTTGCTGCATAACTACACGTAATTTCATGCAAATTAATATAATTACTCGTAATTATGTCTATTATAAGATTGTTAAATCAACAGTCCAATATGTACATCCCTTAACAGTAATTTTTCATCAAACATAAACAAGATACATTTGAAACTGCTGTTTAAACAAGTTGTTTAAGATTTTTCAAATTTATTCTCTCATAACTACATATAATTACGTCAAAACTAATATAAATACACCTAATTTTACCTACTAGAGGATTATCCAATTACTACTTTGATATGAAAATTCTATGACACTAAGTTTACACAAAACATAAGTAAAATGCATTAACAAAACAGCCGTTTAGACTAGTTAATTGAGTTTTTCAATTTTTTTGCCACATAACTATATATAGTTTCGTGCAAATTAATATAATTACTCCTAATTATTCCTATTATAAGATTATCTAATTAAAACTTTGATATTAATATTCTATGACGCTAATTTGACACAAAATGCTAGTAAGATGCATTAAACACTGCTGTTTAAACAAGTTGTTTGATTTTTTATTTTATTTTGGACCCATAATAAAAATATAATTTCGCGAAAATTAATATAATCACTCCTAATTATGTCTATTATAAGATTGTTCAATCAGCACTTAGATATGAATATTCTACGACACTATTTATTCCCAATGCAGAAGTAAGATTCATTAGAAACGGCTATTTAAAAAGGTTGTTCGAGAATTTAAATATTTTTTGCCACATAACTACATATAATTTAGTGAAAATTAATATAACCACTTCTAATTATGTCTATTAAAATATAATCTAATTAACCCTTCAATATGAACATTCTACAACACTAATTTTGCACAATACATAAGTAGCACGCTTTAAAAACAGCTGTTTAAACAAGTTGTTTCACTATTTTAAAATTTCTTGCCGCATAATTATACATAATTTCTGATAATTTAATATAATTACTCCGAATCATGACTATTATAAGATATTATAATTAGAACTTCGATTTGAATATTCCACGATACTAATCTTGCACAAAATGTAAGTAAAATGCACTAAAAACAGCTGTTGAAACAAGTTATTTGAGTTTTTCAAAAAAATTGGATGCATAACTACACATAATTTCTCATAAATTAATATAATTACTACTAAATATGCCCATTTTAAGATTTTAAAATTAAAACTTCAATATGAATATTCTACCGCACTAATTTTGCACAAAACATAAATAAGATGCATTAAAAACTGTTGTTTAAATAAGTTGTTTGATCTTTCCATATTTATTCGGCGCATAACTGCACATAATTTCGTATAAATTAATATAATCACTCCAAATTATGTCCTTTATAAGATTTATTTAACTAAAACATTGATATGAATATTCTACGATACTAATTTTTCACAAAACATAAGTAAGATGCGTTAGAAACTGCTGTTTAAACAAGTCATTTGAGATTTTTAAAATTTTTTGCTGCATAACTACACGTAATTTCATGCAAATTAATATAATTACTCGTAATTATGTCTATTGTTAAATCAACAGTCCAATATGTATATCCCTTAACAGTAATTTTTCATCAAACATAAACAAGATACATTTGAAACTGCTGTTTAAACAAGTTGTTTAAGATTTCTCACATTTATTCTCTCATAACTACATATAATTACGTCAAAATTAATATAATTACTCCTAATTTTACCTATTAGAAGATTATCCAATTACTACTTTGATATGAAAATTCTACGACACTAAGTTTACACAAAACATAAGTAAGATGCATTAACAAAACAGCCGTTTAGACAAGTTAATTGAGTTTTTCAAATTTTTTGCCGCATAACTATATATAGTTTCGTGAAAATTAATATAATTACTCCTAATTATGCCTCTTATAAGATTATCTAATTGAAACGTTGATATTAATATTCTAGGACGCTAATTTGACACAAAATGCTAGTAAGATGCATTAAAAACTGCTGTTTAAACAAGTTGTTTATTTTTTTTTATTTTGGACCCATAGAAACGTATAATTTCGTGAAAATTAATATAATTACTCATAATTATGTCAATTATATGATTGTTCAATCAGCACTTCGAAATGAATATTCTACGACACTATTTATTCCCAAAGAAGAAGTAAGATTCATTAGAAACGGCTATTTAAAAATGTTGTTCGAGAATTTAAACATTTTTTGCCACATAACTACATATAATTTAGTGAAAATTAATATAATCACTTCTAATTATGTCTATTAAAATATAATCGAATTAACACTTCAATATGAACATTCTACAATACTAATTTTGCACAATACATAAGTAGCAGGCTTTAAAAACAGCTGTTTAACCAAGTTGTTTGAGTATTTTAAAATTTCTGGCCGCATAATTATACATAATATCTGATAAATTAATATAATTACTCCGAATCATGACTGTTATAAGATATTATAATTAGAACTTCGATTTGAATATTCCACGATACTAATCTTGCACAAAATATAAGTAAAATGCTCTAAAAACAGCTGTTTAAACAAGTTATTTGAGTGTTTCAAAAAAAGTTGGATGCATAACTACACATAATTTCTCATAAATTAATATGATTACTACTAAATATTCCCATTTTAAGATTTTAAAATTAAAACTTCAATATGAATATTCTACCGCACTAATTTTGCACAAAACATAAATAAGATGCATTAAAAACTGTTGTTTAAATAAGTTGTTTGATCTTTCCATATTTATTCGGCGCAGAAATGCACATAATTTCGTATAAATTAATATAATCACTCCAAATTATGTCCTTTATAAGATTTATTTAACTAAAACATTGATATGAATATTCTACGATACTAATTTTTCACAAAACATAAGTAAGATGCGTTAGAAACTGTTGTTTAAACAAGTCATTTGAGATTTTTAAAATTTTTTGCTGCATAACTACACGTAATTTCATGCAAATTAATATAATTACTCGTAATTATGTCTATTATAAGATTGTTAAATCAACAGTCCAATATGTACATCCCTTAACAGTAATTTTTCATCAAACATAAACAAGATACATTTGAAACTGCTGTTTAAACAAGTTGTTTAAGATTTCTCACATTTATTCTCTCATAACTACATAAAATTACGTCAAAACTAATATAATTACTCCTAATTTTACCTACTAGAGGATTATCCAATTACTACTTTGATATGAAAATTCTACGACACTAAGTTTACACAAAACATAAGTAAAATGCATTAACAAAACAGCCGTTTAGACTAGTTAATTGAGTTTTTCAATTTTTTTGCCGCATAACTATATATAGTTTCGTGCAAATTAATATAATTACTCCTAATTATTCCTATTATAAGATTATCTAATTAAAACTTTGATATTAATATTCTATGACGCTAATTTGACACAAAATGCTAGTAAGATGCATTAAACACTGCTGTTTAAACAAGTTGTTTGATTTTTTATTTTATTTTGGACCCATAATAAAAATATAATTTCGCGAAAATTAATATAATCACTCCTAATTATGTCTATTATAAGATTGTTCAATCAGCACTTAGATATGAATATTCTACGACACTATTTATTCCCAATGCAGAAGTAAGATTCATTAGAAACGGCTATTTAAAAAGGTTGTTCGAGAATTTAAATATTTTTTGCCACATAACTACATATAATTTAGTGAAAATTAATATAACCACTTCTAATTATGTCTATTAAAATATAATCTAATTAACCCTTCAATATGAACATTCTACAACACTAATTTTGCACAATACATAAGTAGCACGCTTTAAAAACAGCTGTTTAAACAAGTTGTTTCACTATTTTAAAATTTCTTGCCGCATAATTATACATAATTTCTGATAATTTAATATAATTACTCCGAATCATGACTATTATAAGATATTATAATTAGAACTTCGATTTGAATATTCCACGATACTAATCTTGCACAAAATGTAAGTAAAATGCACTAAAAACAGCTGTTGAAACAAGTTATTTGAGTTTTTCAAAAAAATTGGATGCATAACTACACATAATTTCTCATAAATTAATATAATTACTACTAAATATGCCCATTTTAAGATTTTAAAATTAAAAGTTCAATATGAATATTCTACCGCACTAATTTTGCACAAAACATAAATAAGATGCATTAAAAACTGTTGTTTAAATAAGTTGTTTGATCTTTCCATATTTATTCGGCGCATAACTGCACATAATTTCGTATAAATTAATATAATCACTCCAAATTATGTCCTTTATAAGATTTATTTAACTAAAACATTGATATGAATATTCTACGATACTAATTTTTCACAAAACATAAGTAAGATGCGTTAGAAACTGCTGTTTAAACAAGTCATTTGAGATTTTTAAAATTTTTTGCTGCATAACTACACGTAATTTCATGCAAATTAATATAATTACTCGTAATTATGTCTATTATAAGATTGTTAAATCAACAGTCCAATATGTATATCCCTTAACAGTAATTTTTCATCAAACATAAACAAGATACATTTGAAACTGCTGTTTAAACAAGTTGTTTAAGATTTCTCACATTTATTCTCTCATAACTACATATAATTACGTCAAAATTAATATAATTACTCCTAATTTTACCTATTAGAAGATTATCCAATTACTACTTTGATATGAAAATTCTACGACACTAAGTTTACACAAAACATAAGTAAGATGCATTAACAAAACAGCCGTTTAGACAAGTTAATTGAGTTTTTCAAATTTTTTGCCGCATAACTATATATAGTTTCGTGCAAATTAATATAATTACTCCTAATTATGCCTCTTATAAGATTATCTAATTGAAACGTTGATATTAATATTCTAGGACGCTAATTTGACACAAAATGCTAGTAAGATGCATTAAAAACTGCTGTTTAAACAAGTTGTTTATTTTTTTTTATTTTGGACCCATAGAAACGTATAATTTCGTGAAAATTAATATAATTACTCATAATTATGTCTATTATAAGATTGTTCAATCAGCACTTCGATATGAATATTCTACGACACTATTTATTCCCAAAGAAGAAGTAAGATTCATTAGAAACGGCTATTTAAAAATGTTGTTCGAGAATTTAAACATTTTTTACCACATAACTACATATAATTTAGTGAAAATTAATATAATCACTTCTAATTATGTCTATTAAAATATAATCGAATTAACACTTCAATATGAACATTCTACAATACTAATTTTGCACAATACATAAGTAGCAGGCTTTAAAAACAGCTGTTTAACCAAGTTGTTTGAGTATTTTAAAATTTCTGGCCGCATAATTATACATAATATCTGATAAATTAATATAATTACTCCGAATCATGACTGTTATAAGATATTATAATTAGAACTTCGATTTGAATATTCCACGATACTAATCTTGCACAAAATATAAGTAAAATGCTCTAAAAACAGCTGTTTAAACAAGTTATTTGAGTGTTTCAAAAAAGTTGGATGCATAACTACACATAATTTCTCATAAATTAATATGATTACTACTAAATATTCCCATTTTAAGATTTTAAAATTAAAACTTCAATATGAATATTCTACCGCACTAATTTTGCACAAAACATAAATAAGATGCATTAAAAACTGTTGTTTAAATAAGTTGTTTGATCTTTCCATATTTATTCGGCGCAGAAATGCACATAATTTCGTATAAATTAATATAATCACTCCAAATTATGTCCTTTATAAGATTTATTTAACTAAAACATTGATATGAATATTCTACGATACTAATTTTTCACAAAACATAAGTAAGATGCGTTAGAAACTGTTGTTTAAACAAGTCATTTGAGATTTTTAAAATTTTTTGCTGCATAACTACACGTAATTTCATGCAAATTAATATAATTACTCGTAATTATGTCTATTATAAGATTGTTAAATCAACAGTCCAATATGTACATCCCTTAACAGTAATTTTTCATCAAACATAAACAAGATACATTTGAAACTGCTGTTTAAACAAGTTGTTTAAGATTTCTCACATTTATTCTCTCATAACTACATAAAATTACGTCAAAACTAATATAATTACTCCTAATTTTACCTACTAGAGGATTATCCAATTACTACTTTGATATGAAAATTCTACGACACTAAGTTTACACAAAACATAAGTAAAATGCATTAACAAAACAGCCGTTTAGACTAGTTAATTGAGTTTTTCAATTTTTTTGCCGCATAACTATATATAGTTTCGTGCAAATTAATATAATTACTCCTAATTATTCCTATTATAAGATTATCTAATTAAAACTTTGATATTAATATTCTATGACGCTAATTTGACACAAAATGCTAGTAAGATGCATTAAACACTGCTGTTTAAACAAGTTGTTTGATTTTTTATTTTATTTTGGACCCATAATAAAAATATAATTTCGCGAAAATTAATATAATCACTCCTAATTATGTCTATTATAAGATTGTTCAATCAGCACTTAGATATGAATATTCTACGACACTATTTATTCCCAATGCAGAAGTAAGATTCATTAGAAACGGCTATTTAAAAAGGTTGTTCGAGAATTTAAATATTTTTTGCCACATAACTACATATAATTTAGTGAAAATTAATATAACCACTTCTAATTATGTCTATTAAAATATAATCTAATTAACCCTTCAATATGAACATTCTACAACACTAATTTTGCACAATACATAAGTAGCACGCTTTAAAAACAGCTGTTTAAACAAGTTGTTTCACTATTTTAAAATTTCTTGCCGCATAATTATACATAATTTCTGATAATTTAATATAATTACTCCGAATCATGACTATTATAAGATATTATAATTAGAACTTCGATTTGAATATTCCACGATACTAATCTTGCACAAAATGTAAGTAAAATACACTAAAAACAGCTGTTGAAACAAGTTATTTGAGTTTTTCAAAAAAATTGGATGCATAACTACACATAATTTCTCATAAATTAATATAATTACTACTAAATATGCCCATTTTAAGATTTTAAAATTAAAAGTTCAATATGAATATTCTACCGCACTAATTTTGCACAAAACATAAATAAGATGCATTAAAAACTGTTGTTTAAATAAGTTGTTTGATCTTTCCATATTTATTCGGCGCATAACTGCACATAATTTCGTATAAATTAATATAATCACTCCAAATTATGTCCTTTATAAGATTTATTTAACTAAAACATTGATATGAATATTCTACGATACTAATTTTTCACAAAACATAAGTAAGATGCGTTAGAAACTGCTGTTTAAACAAGTCATTTGAGATTTTTAAAATTTTTTGCTGCATAACTACACGTAATTTCATGCAAATTAATATAATTACTCGTAATTATGTCTATTATAAGATTGTTAAATCAACAGTCCAATATGTATATCCCTTAACAGTAATTTTTCATCAAACATAAACAAGATACATTTGAAACTGCTGTTTAAACAAGTTGTTTAAGATTTCTCACATTTATTCTCTCATAACTACATATAATTACGTCAAAATTAATATAATTACTCCTAATTTTACCTATTAGAAGATTATCCAATTACTACTTTGATATGAAAATTCTACGACACTAAGTTTACACAAAACATAAGTAAGATGCATTAACAAAACAGCCGTTTAGACAAGTTAATTGAGTTTTTCAAATTTTTTGCCGCATAACTATATATAGTTTCGTGCAAATTAATATAATTACTCCTAATTATGCCTCTTATAAGATTATCTAATTGAAACGTTGATATTAATATTCTAGGACGCTAATTTGACACAAAATGCTAGTAAGATGCATTAAAAACTGCTGTTTAAACAAGTTGTTTATTTTTTTTTATTTTGGACCCATAGAAACGTATAATTTCGTGAAAATTAATATAATTACTCATAATTATGTCTATTATAAGATTGTTCAATCAGCACTTCGATATGAATATTCTACGACACTATTTATTCCCAAAGAAGAAGTAAGATTCATTAGAAACGGCTATTTAAAAATGTTGTTCGAGAATTTAAACATTTTTTACCACATAACTACATATAATTTAGTGAAAATTAATATAATCACTTCTAATTATGTCTATTAAAATATAATCGAATTAACACTTCAATATGAACATTCTACAATACTAATTTTGCACAATACATAAGTAGCAGGCTTTAAAAACAGCTGTTTAACCAAGTTGTTTGAGTATTTTAAAATTTCTGGCCGCATAATTATACATAATATCTGATAAATTAATATAATTACTCCGAATCATGACTGTTATAAGATATTATAATTAGAACTTCGATTTGAATATTCCACGATACTAATCTTGCACAAAATAAAAGTAAAATGCTCTAAAAACAGCTGTTTAAACAAGTTATTTGAGTGTTTCAAAAAAAGTTGGATGCATAACTACACATAATTTCTCATAAATTAATATGATTACTACTAAATATTCCCATTTTAAGATTTTAAAATTAAAACTTCAATATGAATATTCTACCGCACTAATTTTGCACAAAACATAAATAAGATGCATTAAAAACTGTTGTTTAAATAAGTTGTTTGATCTTTCCATATTTATTCGGCGCAGAAATGCACATAATTTCGTATAAATTAATATAATCACTCCAAATTATGTCCTTTATAAGATTTATTTAACTAAAACATTGATATGAATATTCTACGATACTAATTTTTCACAAAACATAAGTAAGATGCGTTAGAAACTGTTGTTTAAACAAGTCATTTGAGATTTTTAAAATTTTTGCTGCATAACTACACGTAATTTCATGCAAATTAATATAATTACTCGTAATTATGTCTATTATAAGATTGTTAAATCAACAGTCCAATATGTACATCCCTTAACAGTAATTTTTCATCAAACATAAACAAGATACATTTGAAACTGCTGTTTAAACAAGTTGTTTAAGATTTCTCACATTTATTCTCTCATAACTACATAAAATTACGTCAAAACTAATATAATTACTCCTAATTTTACCTACTAGAGGATTATCCAATTACTACTTTGATATGAAAATTCTACGACACTAAGTTTACACAAAACATAAGTAAAATGCATTAACAAAACAGCCGTTTAGACTAGTTAATTGAGTTTTTCAATTTTTTTGCCGCATAACTATATTTAGTTTCGTGCAAATTAATATAATTACTCCTAATTATTCCTATTATAAGATTATCTAATTAAAACTTTGATATTAATATTCTATGACGCTAATTTGACACAAAATGCTAGTAAGATGCATTAAACACTGCTGTTTAAACAAGTTGTTTGATTTTTTATTTTATTTTGGACCCATAATAAAAATATAATTTCGCGAAAATTAATATAATCACTCCTAATTATGTCTATTATAAGATTGTTCAATCAGCACTTAGATATGAATATTCTACGACACTATTTATTCCCAATGCAGAAGTAAGATTCATTAGAAACGGCTATTTAAAAAGGTTGTTCGAGAATTTAAATATTTTTTGCCACATAACTACATATAATTTAGTGAAAATTAATATAACCACTTCTAATTATGTCTATTAAAATATAATCTAATTAACCCTTCAATATGAACATTCTACAACACTAATTTTGCACAATACATAAGTAGCACGCTTTAAAAACAGCTGTTTAAACAAGTTGTTTCACTATTTTAAAATTTCTTGCCGCATAATTATACATAATTTCTGATAATTTAATATAATTACTCCGAATCATGACTATTATAAGATATTATAATTAGAACTTCGATTTGAATATTCCACGATACTAATCTTGCACAAAATGTAAGTAAAATACACTAAAAACAGCTGTTGAAACAAGTTATTTGAGTTTTTCAAAAAAATTGGATGCATAACTACACATAATTTCTCATAAATTAATATAATTACTACTAAATATGCCCATTTTAAGATTTTAAAATTAAAACTTCAATATGAATATTCTACCGCACTAATTTTGCACAAAACATAAATAAGATGCATTAAAAACTGTTGTTTAAATAAGTTGTTTGATCTTTCCATATTTATTCGGCGCATAACTGCACATAATTTCGTATAAATTAATATAATCACTCCAAATTATGTCCTTTATAAGATTTATTTAACTAAAACATTGATATGAATATTCTACGATACTAATTTTTCACAAAACATAAGTAAGATGCGTTAGAAACTGCTGTTTAAACAAGTCATTTGAGATTTTTAAAATTTTTTGCTGCATAACTACACGTAATTTCATGCAAATTAATATAATTACTCGTAATTATGTCTATTATAAGATTGTTAAATCAACAGTCCAATATGTATATCCCTTAACAGTAATTTTTCATCAAACATAAACAAGATACATTTGAAACTGCTGTTTAAACAAGTTGTTTAAGATTTCTCACATTTATTCTCTCATAACTACATATAATTACGTCAAAATTAATATAATTACTCCTAATTTTACCTATTAGAAGATTATCCAATTACTACTTTGATATGAAAATTCTACGACACTAAGTTTACACAAAACATAAGTAAGATGCATTAACAAAACAGCCGTTTAGACAAGTTAATTGAGTTTTTCAAATTTTTTGCCGCATAACTATATATAGTTTCGTGCAAATTAATATAATTACTCCTAATTATGCCTCTTATAAGATTATCTAATTGAAACGTTGATATTAATATTCTAGGACGCTAATTTGACACAAAATGCTAGTAAGATGCATTAAAAACTGCTGTTTAAACAAGTTGTTTATTTTTTTTATTTTGGACCCATAGAAACGTATAATTTCGTGAAAATTAATATAATTACTCATAATTATGTCTATTATAAGATTGTTCAATCAGCACTTCGATATGAATATTCTACGACACTATTTATTCCCAAAGAAGAAGTAAGATTCATTAGAAACGGCTATTTAAAAATGTTGTTCGAGAATTTAAACATTTTTTACCACATAACTACATATAATTTAGTGAAAATTAATATAATCACTTCTAATTATGTCTATTAAAATATAATCGAATTAACACTTCAATATGAACATTCTACAATACTAATTTTGCACAATACATAAGTAGCAGGCTTTAAAAACATTTGTTTAACCAAGTTGTTTGAGTATTTTAAAATTTCTGGCCGCATAATTATACATAATATCTGATAAATTAATATAATTACTCCGAATCATGACTGTTATAAGATATTATAATTAGAACTTCGATTTGAATATTCCACGATACTAATCTTGCACAAAATATAAGTAAAATGCTCTAAAAACAGCTGTTTAAACAAATTATTTGAGTGTTTCAAAAAAAGTTGGATGCATAACTACACATAATTTCTCATAAATTAATATGATTACTACTAAATATTCCCATTTTAAGATTTTAAAATTAAAACTTCAATATGAATATTCTACCGCACTAATTTTGCACAAAACATAAATAAGATGCATTAAAAACTGTTGTTTAAATAAGTTGTTTGATCTTTCCAAATTTATTCCGCGCAGAAATGCACATAATTTCGTATAAATTAATATAATCACTCCAAATTATGTCCTTTATAAGATTTATTTAACTAACACATTGATATGAATATTCTACGATACTATTTTTTCACAAAACATAAGTAAGATGCGTTAGAAACTGCTGTTTAAACAAGTCATTTGAGATTTTTAAAATTTTTGGCTGCATAACTACACATAATTTCATGCAAATTAATATAATTACTCGTAATTATGTCTATTATAAGATTGTTAAATCAACAGTCCAATATGTACATCCCTTAACAGTAATTTTTCATCAAACATAAACAAGATACATTTGAAACTGCTGTTTAAACAAGTTGTTTAAGATTTTTCAAATTTATTCTTTCATAACTACATATAATTACGTCAAAACTAATATAAATACACCTAATTTTACCTACTAGAGGAATATCCAATTACTACTTTGATATGAAAATTCTACGACACTAAGTTTACACAAAACATAAGTAAAATGCATTAAAAACAGCCGTTTAGACTAGTTAATTGAGTTTTTCAATTTTTTTGCCGCATAACTATATATAGTTTCGTGAAAATTAATATAATTACTCCTAATTATTCCTATTATAAGATTATCTAATTAAAACTTTGATATTAATATTCTATGACGCTAATTTGACACAAAATGCTAGTAAGATGCATTAAACACTGCTGTTTAAACAAGTTGTTTGATTTTTTATTTTATTTTGGACCCATAATAAAAATATAATTTCGCAAAAATTAATATAATCACTCCTAATTATGTCTATTATAAGATTGTTCAATCAGCACTTAGATATGAATATTCTACGACACTATTTATTCCCAATGCGAAGTAAGATTCATTAGAAACGGCTATTTAAAAAGGTTGTTCGAGAATTTAAATATTTTTTGCCACATAACTACATATAATTTAGTGAAAATTAATATAACCACTTCTAATTATGTCTATTAAAATATAATCTAATTAACCCTTCAATATGAACATTCTACAACACTAATTTTGCACAATACATAAGTAGCAGGCTTTAAAACCAGCTGTTTAAACAAGTTGGTTGACTATTTTAAAATTTCTGGCCGCATAATTATACATAATTTCTGATAATTTAATATAATTACTCCGAATCATGACTATTATAAGATATTATAATTAGAACTTCGATTTGAATATCTAATCTTGCACAAAATGTAAGTAAAATGCACTAAAAACAGCGGTTGAAACAAGTTATTTGAGTTTTTCAAAAAAATTGGATGCATAACTACACATAATTTCTCATAAATTAATATAATTACTACTAAATATGCCCATTTTAAGATTTTAAAATTAAAACTTCAATATGAATATTCTACCGCACTAATTTTGCACAAAACATAAATAAGATGCATTAAAAACTGTTGTTTAAATAAGTTGTTTGATCTTTCCATATTTATTCGGCGCATAACTGCACATAATTTCATATAAATTAATATAATCACTCCAAATTATGTCCTTTATAAGATTTATTTAACTAAAACATTGATATGAATATTCTACGATACTAATTTTTCACAAAACATAAGTAAGATGCGTTAGAAACTGCTGTTTAAACAACTCATTTGAGATTTTCAAAATTTTTTGCTGCATAACTACACGTAATTTCATGCAAATTAATATAATTACTCGTAATTATGTCTATTATAAGATTGTTAAATCAACAGTCCAATATGTATATCCCTTAACAGTAATTTTTCATCAAACATAAACAAGATACATTTGAAACTGCTGTTTAAACAAGTTGTTTAAGATTTCTCACATTTATTCTCTCATAACTACAAATAATTACGTCAAAATTAATATAATTACTCCTAATTTTACCTATTAGAAGATTATCCAATTACTACTTTGATATGAAAATTCTACGACACTAAGTTTACACAAAACATAAGTAAGATGCATTAACAAAACAGCCGTTTAGACAAGTTAATTGATTTTTTCAAATTTTTTGCCGCATAACTATATATAGTTTCGTGCAAATTAATATAATTACTCCTAATTATGCCTCTTATAAGATTATCAAATTGAAACTTTGATATTAATATTCTATGACGCTAATTTGACACAAAATGCTAGTAAGATGCATTAAAAACTGCTGTTTAAACAAGTTGTTTATTTTTTTTTATTTTGGACCCATAAAAATGTATAATTTCGTGAAAATTAATATAATTACTCATAATTATGTCTATTATAAGATTGTTCAATCAGCACTTCGATATGAATATTCTACGACACTATTTATTCCCAAAGAAGAAGTAAGATTCATTAGAAACGGCTATTTAAAAATGTTGTTCGAGAATTTAAACATTTTTTTCCACATAACTACATATAATTTAGTGAAAATTAATATAATCACTTCTACTTATCTCTATTAAAATATAATCGAAATTAACACTTCAATATGAACATTCTACAATACTAATTTTGCACAATACATAAGTAGCAGGCTTTAAAAACAGCTGTTTAACCAAGTTGTTTGAGTATTTTAAAATTTCTGGCCGCATAATTATACATAATATCTGATAAATTAATATAATTACTCCGAATCATGACTGTTATAAGATATTATAATTAGAACTTCGATTTGAATATTCCACGATACTAATCTTGCACAAAATATAAGTAAAATGCTCTAAAAACATTTGTTTAAACAAGTTATTTGAGTGTTTCAAAAAAAGTTGGATGCATAACTACACATAATTTCTCATAAATTAATATGATTACTACTAAATATTCCCATTTTAAGATTTTAAAATTAAAACTTCAATATGAATATTCTACCGCACTAATTTTGCACAAAACATAAATATGATGCATTAAAAACTGTTGTTTAAATAAGTTGTTTGATCTTTCCAAATTTATTCGGCGCAGAAATGCACATAATTTCGTATAAATTAATATAATCACTCCAAATTATGTCCTTTATAAGATTTATTTAACTAACACATTGATATGAATATTCTACGATACTAATTTTTCACAAAACATAAGTAAGATGCGTTAGAAACTGCTGTTTAAACAAGTCATTTGAGATTTTTAAAATTTTTGGCTGCATAACTACACATAATTTCATGCAAATTAATATAATTACTCGTAATTATGTCTATTATAAGATTGTTAAATCAACAGTCCAATATGTACATCCCTTAACAGTAATTTTTCATCAAACATAAACAAGATACATTTGAAACTGCTGTTTAAACAAGTTGTTTAAGATTTCTCACATTTATTCTCTCATAACTACATAAAATTACGTCAAAACTAATATAATTACTCCTAATTTTACCTACTAGAGGATTATCCAATTACTACTTTGATATGAAAATTCTACGACACTATGTTTACACAAAACATAAGTAAATTGCATTAACAAAACAGCCGTTTAGACTAGTTAATTGAGTTTTTCAATTTTTTTGCCGCATAACTATATATAGTTTCGTGCAAATTAATATAATTACTCCTAATTATTCCTATTATAAGATTATCTAATTAAAACTTTGATATTAATATTCTATGACGCTAATTTGACACAAAATGCTAGTAAGATGCATTAAACACTGCTGTTTAAACAAGTTGTTTGATTTTTTATTTTATTTTGGACCCATAATAAAAATATAATTTCGCGAAAATTAATATAATCACTCCTAATTATGTCTATTATAAGATTGTTCAATCAAGCACTTAGATATGAATATTCTACGACACTATTTATTCCCAATGCGAAGTAAGATTCATTAGAAACGGCTATTTAAAAAGGTTGTTCGAGAATTTAAATATTTTTTGCCACATAACTACATATAATTTAGTGAAAATTAATATAACCACTTCTAATTATGTCTATTAAAATATAATCTAATTAACCCTTCAATATGAACATTCTACAACACTAATTTTGCACAATACATAAGTAGCACGCTTTAAAAAGCAATTGTTTAAACAAGTTGTTTCACTATTTTAAAATTTCTTGCCGCATAATTATACATAATTTCTGATAAATTAATATAATTACTCCGAATCATGACTATTATAAGATATTATAATTAGAACTTCGATTTGAATATTCCACGATACTAATCTTGCACAAAATGTAAGTAAAATGCACTAAAAACAAATTTGTTGAAACAAGTTATTTGAGTTTTTCAAAAAAATTGGATGCGTAACTACACATAATTTCTCATAAATTAATATAATTACTATTAAATATGCCCATTTTAAGATTTTAAAATTAAAACTTCAATATGAATATTCTACCGCACTAATTTGGCACAAAACATAAATAAGATGCATTAAAAACTATTGTTTAAATAAGTTGTTTGATCTTTCCATATTTATTCGGCGCATAACTGCACATAATTTCATATAAATTAATATAATCACTCCAAATTATGTCCTTTATAAGATTTATTTAACTAAAACATTGATATGAATATTCTACGATACTAATTTTTCACAAAACATAAGTAAGATGCGTCAGAAACTGCTGTTTAAACAAGTCATTTGAGATTTTTAAAATTTTTGGCTGCATAACTACACATAATTTCATGCTAATTAATATAATTACTCGTAATTATGTCTATTATAAGATTGTTAAATCAACAGTCCAATATGTATATCCCTTAACAGTAATTTTTCATCAAACATAAACAAGATACATTTGAAACTGCTGTTTAAACAAGTTGTTTAAAATTTTTCACATTTATTCTCTCATAACTACATATAATTACGTCAAAATTAATATAATCACTCCTAATTTTACCTACTAGAAGATTATCCAATTACTTCTTTGATATGAAAATTCTACGACACTAAGCTTACACAAAACATAAGTAAGATGCATTAACAAAACAGCCGTTTAGACTAGTTAATTGAGTTTTTCAATTTTTTTGCCGCATAACTATATATAGTTTCGTGCAAATTAATATATTTACTCCAAATTATGCCTCTTATAAGATTATTTAATTGAAACTTTGATATTAATATTCTATGACGCTAATTTGACACAAAATGCTAGTAAGATGCATTAAAAACTGCTGTTTAAACAAGTTGTTTGATTTTTTTTTATTTTGGACCCATAAAAACGTATAATTTCATTAAAAATAATAGAATTACTCATAATTATGTCTATTATAAGATTATTCAATCAACACTTCGATATGAATATTCTACGACACTATTTATTCCCAAAGCAGAAGTAAGATTCATTAGAAACGGCTATTTAAAAATGTTGTTCGAGAATTTAAACATTTTTTACCACATAACTACATATAATTTAGTGAAAATTAATATAATCACTTCTAATTATGTCTATTAAAATATAATCGAATTAACACTCTAATATGAACATTCTACAATACTAATTTTGCACAATACATAAGTAGCAGGCTTTAAAAACAACTATTTAAACAAGTTGTTTGAGTATTTTAAAATTTCTGGCCATTATACATAATTTCTGATAACTTAATATAATTACTCCGAATCATGACTGTTATAAGATATTATAATTAGAACTTCGATTTGAATATTCCACGATACTAATCTTACACAAAATATAAGTAAAATGCTCTAAAAACAACTGTTTAAACAAGTTATTTGAGTGTTTCAAAAACAAATTGGATGCATAACTACACATAATTTCTCATAAATTAATATAATTACTACTAAATATGCCCATTTTATGATTTTAAAATTAAACTTCAATATGAATATTCTACCGCACTAATTTTGCACAAAACATAAATAAGATGCATTAAAAACTGTCGTTTAAATAAAATAAGTTGGTTGATCTTTTCAAATTTATTCGGCGCATAACTACACATAATTTCGTATAAATTAATATAATCACTCCAAATTATGTCCTTTATAAGATTTATTTAACTAACACATTGATATGAATATTCTACGATACTAATTTTTCACAAAACATAAGTACGATGCGTTAGAAACTGCTGTTTAAACAAGTCATTTGAGATTTTTAAAATTTTTAGCTGCATAACTACACATAATTTCATACAAATTAATATAATTACTCGAAATTATGTCTATTATAAGATTGTTAAATCAACACTCGAATATGTATATCCCTTAACAGTAATTTTTCATCAAACATAAACAAGGTACATTTGAAACTGCTGTTTAAACAAGTTGTTTAAGATTTTTCAAATTTATTCTCTCATAACTACATATAATTACGTCAAAATTAATATAATTACTCCTAATTTTACCTACTAGAAGATTATTCAATTACTACTTTGATATGAAAATTCTACGACACTAAGTTTACACAAAACATAAGTAAGATGCATTAACAAAACAGCCGTTTAGACTAGTTAATTGAGTTTTTCAAATTTTTTGCCGCATAACTATATATAGTTTCGAGCAAATTAATATAATTACTCCTAATTATGCCTATTATAAGAATATCTAATTGAATCTTTGATATTAATATTCTATGACGCTAGTTTGACACAAAATGCTAGTAAGATGCATTAAAAACTGCTGTTTAAACAAGTTGTTTGATTTTTTTATTTTGGACCCATAAAAACGTATAATTTCATGAAAATTAATATAATTACTCATAATTATGTCTATTATAAGATTATTCAATCAACACTTCGATATGAATATTCTACGACACTATTTATTCCCAAAGCAGAAGTAAGATTCATTAGACACGGCTATTTAAAAATGTTGTTCGAGAATTTAAACATTTTTTACCACATAACTACATATAATTTAGTGAAAATTAATATAATCACTTCTAATTATGTGTATTAAAATATAATCGAATTAACACTTCAATATGAACATTCTACAGCACTAATTTTGCATAATACATAAGTAGCAGGCTTTAAAAACAGCTATTTAAACAAGTTGTTTGAGTATTTTAAAATTTCTGGCCGCATAATTATACATAATTTTTGATAAATTAATATAATTACTCCGAATCATGACTATTATAAGATCTCTATTTCTAACTTCTATTTGAATATTCTACGATACTAATCTTGTACAAAATATAAGTAAGATGCATTAAAAACAGCTGTTTAGACAAGTTATTTGAGATTTAAAAAAAATGAATGCATAACTACACATAATTTTCTTATAAATTAATATAATTACTCTTAAATATGCATATAATAATATTTTAAAATTAATACTTCAATATAAATATTCTACAACACTAATTTTGCACAAAACATAAATAAGATGCATTAAAAAACTGTTGTTTAAATAAGTTGTTTGATATTTCCAAATTTATTCGGCGCATAACTGCACATAATTTCGTATAAATTAATATAATAACTCCAAATTATGTATTTTAACTAATACATTGAATTGAATATTATACGATACTAATTTTTCATAAAATATAAGTAAGATGCATTAGAAACTATTATTAATATAATTACTACTAATTATATCTACTAGAAAATTATCTAATTAACACTTTGATGTGAACATTGTACGACACAAATTTTGCCCAAAATATAAATAAGATGGATTAAAAACAGTTGTTTAAATAAATTATTTGAGTTTTTAAAAATTATTGGCTGCATAACTAAATATAATTTTGTGAAAATTAATATGATTACTCTTAATTATGCCTATTATATAATCGTCCAATTAAAACTTAGATATGAATATTTTATGACGCTAATTTTGCACAAAATATAAATAAGATGCATTAGAAACTGTTGTTTAAACAAGTTGTTTAAGATTTTTAATATTTTTTGCATCAACACTACACATAATTTCGAGCGAATTAATATAATTACTCCCAACTATGTCAATTATAAGATTGTCAAATTAACACTTTGATATGAATATCATAGGACCTTAATTTTTCATAAGACATAAGTAAGGTACATTAGAAATTTATGTTTAAACAAGTTGTTTAAGATTTTTAACTTTAATTGCCTTAGAACGACACATAATTTCATAAAATTTAATATAATTACTTCTAATTATGCCTATTAGAAGATTTTTTTCAATTAACACTTCGACATGAGCATTCTACGACATGAATTTTGCATAAAAAATAAGTAAGATGCATTAAAAATAACTGTTTAAACAAGTTATTTGAGATTTTTAAAATTTGTTGTTGCATAAATATACATAATTTCATACAAATTAATATAATTACTCATAATTACGTCTATTATAAGATTGTTAAATTAACACTCGAATATGTATATCCCATAACAATTTTTTTTTCCTCAAACATAAATAAGATACATTTGAAACTATTGTTTAAACAAGTTGTTTAAGATTTTTCAAATTTATTGTCTCATAACTATATTTAATTATGTGAAAATTAATATAATTACTCCTAATTGTACCTACTAGAAGATTATCCAATTAGTACTTTGATATGAAAATTCTACGATACTAAGTTTACACAAAACATAACATAAGTAAGATAATTGAGTTTACACAAACCTAATTTAGACTAGTTAATTGAGTTTTTTAATTTTTTTTGCCGCATAACTATATATAATTTTGTGCAAATTAATATAATTACTCTTAATTATTCCTATTATAAGATTATCAAATTAAAACTTCTATATGAATATTCCATGATGCTAATTTTGCGCTAAACATAAGTAAGACGCATTTAAAACTGGCGTTTAAACATGATATTTGAGTTTTTTCATAATTTTTGGCTGCATAATTGCATATAATTTCATACAAATTAATAAAATTACTTTTAATTATGTCCATTATAAAATTATCCAATCCAAAATTTGGTATGAATATTCTATAATGCTAATATTACACAAAATATAAGAAAAATACGTTAAAACTGTTGTTTAAACAAGTTGTTTGGCTTTATGAAAATATTTGGCTGCATAACTACACTATTTGGTGGAAATTAATAAAATTACTCCTAATTATACCTATTATAAGAATGTTCAATTAACCCTTCAAAATGAATATATTAGAGCACTATTTCTTCCTCAAAACATATGTAAGATTCATTAGAAATTGCTATTTAATAAAGTTAAGTTTTTTTAATATTTTTGGCATCATAACTATATATAATTTCGTGAAAATTAATATAATTACTCATAATTATGTCTATTAAAATATTAGTCAATTAACATATCAATATGAACATTCTACGACACTAACTTTGCACAAGACATAAGTAGGATGCATTAAAAATAGTTGTTTAAACAAGTTGTTTGTGCTTTTCAAAAATTTTAGATGCATAAGTACACATAATTTCTTGTAAATTAATATAATTATTTTTAATTATGTCTATTTTAAGATTGTCCAATTAACACTTTGTTATGAATATCCTACGACACTAAATTTTCATAAAACATAAATAAGGTACATTTAAAACTGCTGTTTAAACAAGTTGTTTAAGATTTTTCAAATTTATTATCTAATCACTATATATAATTTCATAAAAATTAATATAATTACTCCTAATTGTGCCTACTAGAAGATTATCCAATTACTACTTCGATATGAAAATTCTACGACACTAAGTTTACACAAAATATAAGTAAGATGCATTAACAAAACAACCATTTAGACTAGTTGATTGAGTTTTTTAAATTTTTTTACCGCATAACTATATATAATTTCATGTAAATTAATATAATTATTTCTAATTATGTCTATTATAAGATTATATAATTAAACTTTCGATATGAATATTTTATGACGCTAATTTGATACAAAACGTAAGTAAGATGCATTAAAAACTGTTATTTAAATAAATTATTTGATTTTTTTAATTTTTGGACCCATAAATATGTATAATTTCGTGCAAATTAATATAATTACTTCTTATTATGCTTATTATAAGATTGTTCACTTAGCACTTCGATATGAATATTCTACAATACTAATATAATCACTCCTATATCTATTAAAATATTATCTAATTAACATTTTAATATAAACATTCTATAATACTAATTTTACATAATACATAAATATGAGGCTTTAAAAACAGTTATTAAAACAGGTTGTTTGAGTTTTTATTTTAATTTTTGCTGTATAATTACACATAATTTCTGATAAATTAATATAATTACTCCTAAGCATGACTAATATAAAGATCTTCTAATTAAAATTTCGATTTGAATATTCTACAATACTAATTTTGCACAAAACATAAATAAGATATATATAAAAATAACTGTTTAAATAAGTTATTTGAGTTTTTCAAAAATTTTAGTTGCATATAATAAATAATTTCTTATAAATTAATATAATTACTTCTAAATATATCTATTGTGCACCTGTCCTCAAGATGGATTTACCTCCTTATTTAATTTTATTTCTTCTATTCTGAAAATTATGGATGGTGGTCCGTGGTCGTCAGCACATTGATGGTGACGTGTCCCCATCAATATATAAGAAGATTTTTTTATTTTAGTAAATAAAACAAATAAATATAGCAAATTGGTCATCTCTCCTCACTTTTGCGTTTATAGCCAGACTCGAGTTTGAAACTCGGGTCCAGTTTTTTTTTTTTGGAAACGTAAAAAAAAAAAAAAAAAAAAAAAAAAAAAAAATTTTACCGGACCCGAGTTTCAAACTCGGGTCCAGCTATCCCATTTGCATTTCCAGCGCCTCCCATAAGGATATTTGGACCCGAGTTTGAAACTCGGGTCCGGGTAATTTTTTTTTTTTTACGTTTCTGTATAATAAAAAAAAAACCGGACCCGAGTTTCAAACTCGGGTCTGGCTATAAACTCAAAAGTGAGGAGAGAGATGACCAGTTTGCTATATTTATTTGTTTTATTTACTAAAATAAAAAAAATCTGATATATAAGGTGGACTGATTCTATCGACCAATAACTTGATACCCTTTTTTCTTCCCTTATTTCTCTCTCCGATTATTTTAATTCTCAAAATGAAGTCTCTAGATACTTTATTTTTTTTGGTAATGATGTCCGATTTCTTGTTTATAATTCGTTCTAAAGAGTTGTCAAAATCATCTATCAACGTAAGTTGTTAATGTATTAAGTATTTTGTCGTCCCTGCATTATCTTTTAATGCCGTTCAAACCAATGGAACAAAATTGGGTTTGATGCGTAAGGTTGGCTACCAGTGCGTTTAAAAGAAAAATTATATCTTAAGAATGCTCACCATAAAGTGAGGGCGATGTCTAGAGCACTAAGCAATTGTCTCTCACAGTTTAATTTAGATATTGAGGGATTGTTTAATAATGTTATTTTGACAGTTTCAATAATATATTTAAAATACTAAATAAAAATAAACTCTGAAATGAATTTTTTTGAAAGAAAAATGAGTATGCATGTTATCGAAGATAAAGATAGTCTAACAATTAAATTTCATACAAGTTAAATATTTGTTTAATAATGCACAGAGTGCTATTAATTTCAGACAATTAAAATTTCAAAAGACTATAAAATAGTGTAAAAACAGTTCTACAATGACAGTTTCAAACTTAAATTGAATCAAAGCATATCTAGTGATCTCCACTCTTAATTAGATATCACGCTTTAATATTACATTAATTGTGTTTGTTGTGTAGTGCGTGGCAGTTTGGAAGATTGAAAGCATTTTTGTCTCGTAAGTATTATCTTAAGAGTGCTCAGCTGCCAATGATAAGGCAAATAAATATGCACTGAATTTTACACTGTAATATCAGTTGTGCCCTTCATCATCATCATCAATTCATCATATAATAACGCGGCAACGTGCAGAAAAGGAGAGTCAGAGAAGACCAATTGATTCTCATTTGGGTGGTCTAATTTGGGTTTGTTTTAAAACTGTCCATTTCCTAGTTTCTCTGACCATCCAATTCGAGCAAAGCTGATTCTAATTTGGGTCGATTGATTGCCCGGTTTTAAATTGACATAAGATTTTCAAATTCATGTACGTAGCACAATTAGAGGCAAGGTGGACCATTGTGTCGATCAGGTTAAGAAACAATGTAGCTCTTTATCTTAAAAATGAACAGGTACTTCCTAATAACTTTTAATTGAAGCATTACCAACTCTTAATTAAATATTTAGGTAAGATGTAACATGTTTCATGGTTATGTTGTGCATGATACGCAGGTCTAATCTTTAAACACACTCAACACCAGAAAATTCTTTGCTGATATTTGGACTGCAAACAATGCATTTCGTCTGTCTTTCCTAATCCAAAGTAAATCAATGTCTCTTGGTGCATTTCCGCCTTTGTAAAAAAAAAAATGGGTTAATTTTATGACATGTCACTTAACTTTGATGTTTATCCATATTTGATTATTGAACTTTCATTTATCCGTTTTTAGTCATTAAATTTTGATGTTCATCCATATTTAGTCACTCTCATTATTTTTTTCATTTAAAAATAATTGAAAAACTAATGAAAAATAAATATAATTTCATTTTATTTATCCATTTTTTATTTTAATTATTTTTGGCAACAAATACAATTTTATTTCGATTATTTTTGAATGAAAAAACTAATGAGAGTGATCATGAATGAACATCAAAGTTCAGTGACTAAAATCGGATAAATGAAAGTTCAGTGATCAAATATAGATAAATATCAAAGTTCAGTGATCCGTCGGAAAATTAACCCAAAAAATTTCTATAAACCTTTAATGCCTTAACGTCTTTATTAACTTTTCTATCCACGAAAAAAAAATCAGAATTGTATTAAAAGTAGCATGTTCTGAATTACAATAGTACTCATATTAATCAAAAAGATCTATCATATGCAATTCAAACATCAGGGAAAAATAAATACAAGGCTAGGTGATAAAGCGCCGGCAGTTGTATTGTGAAACTTAAATTTAATGAGAAAGATGTTATGTTATTGGACAAAATGAGTGCAGCTATATATATATATAGAGAGAGTTGGTATGATGTTATGCATATTACGGATCGACTCCGTGTTATGAATCGATTTTTTGTTCTCAAAGTTTAAATAATTGATCCGAACCGTTCAAAATATTTTTTATATGAATATCTAGTTAGAGATCAAATTATATATATATTTTTAGATTTTTTTGTTTTTTAGATAGTTAGAAAATTAATCCTTTTGAATGGCTCATAATAATTAAATCAAATGATTTTTTAACTATTTAAAAAATAGTATAAAAATTAAAAAATATATAAAATTTAGTTCCTAACTAGATATTCATATGAAAAATATTTTGAGCGGTTGGATCAACCATTTAGACTTCGAAAACGAAGAACCGGTCCATAGCATGGAGTCGATCCATACTATACATAATGCACGATAGCCCAACTATATATATATATAGTCCGACTATGGTGCTTTGCAAAGCACAAAATGTATTGTGTACTTTGCGCTCTATTGTTAATTTCAAGTCAGAAATAATCAATCAAACCGTTCAATCTAATCTTCATATCAAAATCTATTAGTAAACCAAATTTTATATTTTTTAGAATTTTTTGCTATTTTTTTTTTGGTGAGGAGAAAATGACTTGATCTGAGAATTCGATTCATTCAAAAATGACGGTTTTCCCTCTATTAAAAAAAATGACAAATGAATTCTAAAAAATATAAAATTTGATTTACTAATAGATTTTGATATGGAGATTAGATTGAGCGGTTTGGATCGATCATTTCTGATTTAAAATTAATAATAGAGCGCAAAACACACAACGCTCTTGTGCTTTGCAAAGCACCATAGCCTAATTATATATATATATATATATATATATATATATATATATATATATATATATATATTGTTAGTCAGGTACACGCTTTCGAGTCTAATTTAGCTATTGACCAGTAGGTGCGCAACTGTAATATTCTTTATCTTAATGATGCCACTATATCATCAGCGAAAATGAGATGATACCAAATTTAACTAATCCTAGACAAGACGCCTTCCCTGAATTAGTTCAAACTAGTGTCTATTTTAATGTTAAGTCACGTTTTGTCCGTGAACAGCTTTAAGACCAAACTCTGAACTTAATTTTGAAAGTAGTTCTATTTTTAAATTCATCTATTATACATATTCATTCATATCTTCAAATATATGTGCTCTTCACATTCTAGATGAATTAAAAGAGGGTCAAACTTTATAACTTTAAATATGGATAAAAAATCGCCCATAAAAGGTACATTCAGCAAGAAGCATAACCATTTAATTAACATAATGCATAATACACCTTAAAAGACTGGATAATCAGGGAGATCTTTTTTTTTTTGGGAAGTTTAAATTCGTTGTCAATTTTACGTAATATTTTTCACCAAATTTTGATGATAAATATTATTAGAGCGTCTCCTTTCCACTTGCAAAAGAATTGGAATAAAACATTGTGGCACGTGCAAATAAATTGTAAATAATTTAGCACTTCTTGTTAAATTAGTTAGTTGTCTTAAAAGTGTCATATAAACTCTTAGTAATCCTGTTGCAAAGGATATGAGCATTCTACATCTATTTCCATAATTGAAAATATTTTTCCTTTACTAATTTTGAAACTTAATTCTTTGGACCAATGAATTAAAAATCGAAAGGATAAAAATATTTTGAAACGAATGTGCAAAAAAAATGTTGCATTTCCATTATTACAAAAGTTAGGGTTGTACAAAAAATGTTAACCGTCCAACCCATTCGACCCAAGTCGTTTTTTTACCAGATTGATATATTATCGGGTTGGGCACGATTTTGACTAACCCGTTATAGTGGATTAGGTTATGAGTTTGCATTATGAAGCCTCGCCTAAATCGGATCTGGTCTTATTTAATAATAGATGATATGTTTTTTTTTTTTCAAATTTTGTATGTAAAATTTGTTGGGTAATTAATAAAATAATTATTTAACAGTAAAAAATCTACTTTGCATTTTAATTATTGCTATGTAATTTTCATTATATTTTTTATTTATGGATGTTATCTATTATTGTTCCTTTTTGAACATAAATTATGACTCATATTTTTTATGAGACAAAGAATATTTACTTTTTCAAACTATTATTCGTACTTGACGTCCAATTATCTTTATTTATTTATATTTATATTTTTTGTCATTGAGTTGTAATATCATAAATATAACATTCAATATTAACAAATAATAATAATAATAATAATAATAATAATAGAAATGACAACCTATTTAATCCGTATCATTGATAAAAATTCGCACCATAAAAAAAACTATATGTATTGGATTAAGTTATCCGTAAATATCTGCAATAAAAAAATTATAAATATATGGGCGAATCAATCAAATATATATTTTTTAAATCTGTTATGACCGATCAAATTGGGTTTGAATTTTAATTAAAAAAATCATTAAGCCCCCGCTGTACCGAAAGAATGGAAACACTTGTAAATAAGCTTAGATATGTCCGCTATCTAGAAGTTTCTATATAACTGAAGACGAAGCTTGCGAGCATCTACTGGCATTTTAACAGACCAAGGGCGGATTATTATTTTACTTTATTTTTAAATCCTTAATACATAAAAGTGAGTAATCTTTCAAGTTTTTTTAAACATGTCACATTATCATTTTTCTTCATCATTAATTTTGTTTAAATATTTTCATATTCTTGAATCTAATGATTTATATAAAATAGTTTCTCTCTCTTCATTTAAAATAATACGTAATATACTTAAGGTGAAACTTAACTCTTAAAATGATCCAATATTTTTATATAATTATTTATAGATTATTATGTATTTATTTATATTATTTAATATTATGATAATTATCATTATTACTTAGCATTTAAAAATATTGTATCTAAATTTTCTTCAATGTATTGTAAAAATTTATTAAATATATTTAGATTTTTATATTATTAATTAATTATTTAAAAAATATATTATCGGGACGAATCCAGAGTTATAACTCTAGTATGTATAATTCTGAAAGTTGTTTACTCTTATCCATGCTTAGATATAACCTTTTAGTCTTTTATTAAATGAAAAGCAAAAAAAAAAAAAACATTGCTTCGTTAAACTAAAATCAAAGAGAGTTGGACCCAAAATCAAAGCTGACATAGCCCCTTGCATCAAACACTTTTACTGAATTTCTCTGCGCAGAGTAAATATAGTGGAATTGAGAATAGCAAATGAGGATAATGAAAAAAATAGTGATTTTCTAGATTAATATGAGGATAGTCAAAATGTGATGTTATTCTGAATGGTAGAAATATTATTTGGATTGTTTGTTTGAAATTATAATGGAGAGTTGAAAAAAATAGTAACTATTTTATCTCCCTCATGGAATAGCAGAATAACAATTATTCTCACTGTTCTGGAATAGCAGATTTATGTTTTGATACACAACTGTTATTTCTATCCTGAAAATAGTAGTTATTCTGCTATTCTTAGGCTATCCTAAAAAAAGATAAAATAATATAGCTAGGACTAGGGGTGTCAATGGGTTGGATCATATTATTTTATTATTTTTCTTAACCAGACCCGATTAAATTCGGGTCAAAAATCTTGACCCACATCCGACCCGACGGGTCACGGGTCGACCCAAACCAACTCGTGTAAAATATTAAATATTTATGAATTATTTTTATATAATTTTAAGTAATAAAATATTAATTAACTTATAATTAATCTTAATTAGTGTATAATTAGTATATATTTAAGCTTTAATTAGTACTAAATCACAAAATTACTTCAAAAAATATAATTAATCGGGTCGGGTCGGATTAGGTTGACCCGAACCGATTTGGATAAAAAAATTTAAATCCGTATCCAATCCATTTATTTTCGGATCATGTCGGGTCGAATCGAGTTTAGATCGAGTCGGATTAATAATTGACACTCCTAGCTAGGAACAAAATAAAGACTACTAAGATTTCGTCCCAGGTGTTTTCCAACATTTGGATGATTGGATCCATGTAAGGTTAATTCTAAAGGAAATTGCAGTTATTCGGTAATTGACCGTACATTGAAATATCAAATATGTCTCCTTTATATGTTTTAAACTGAAAAGTTCCTGTTGTTTTCTCATCTTTGTTTTTTTCCTTTTCAGTTTTCATGTAGTAAAAGAAAAATGACCTTACTATGTTTACATAGGGAAATAAATAACACTAACAGAGTGAAACAGCACTCAGTCTGAAAAGAAGCATCCATTTTACTCTACGAACAAAATCAGATATTGCTGCCATGAAATGTTCAACGAGATGTTTTGAGAATTTCCGTTTCCATTTAAATCAGGGGTAGGCAGGTCTTGCTCAGTGTCCGAACTTGATTTTTAAAATACATATAAAATAATAATTTTTTTAATTAAAAAATATAATTCAAAACTACATAAGTGTTTAGATTTAATTGAAAAAAATTATGTTTTTTTTTATATTTGTTATTTTGAAAATTTAACATCAGCACATGTACGAATGTCAGAGGGATCAGTAATCGGATTCAGTAGTTTATCGGGTTTAAACTCATTAACTAATCGGATATTAAAATAATATATTTTATATATTAAAATAATATATTTTATATATTAAAATAATAAATAATCATAGCGAAAAAAAATTCCTCTACTAGATTTCATATTTTAAATTTTTTGCATAATTTTTTTATTATTCACGATATTAAATATTTTTTTCTCAATAAAAAATAATCAAACAATTCAAGAAGAGGTCAAAAATTTAATCCATGAGATCAGATTAATAAAACTTTAACTTAAAAACAATATTTTTCAAAAATCGAGAGGGTCAACTGACCCCGTTCTACTCTAGGTCCGCCCTTGCTTGTCAGCATGTTGGAGTTTTGTGGGGTTTACTTTCAAAGATCATAACCCAGTTGTACTTTTTAAGTTTTAATAATAAAAAATGGTTATCAAATGCAAGCTGGAATAAACAATGTTAAAATCGGTGGCAAGTGCCTTGAATTTCACTCGCTTTATCCTCATTGTTAACAGTATTTCTCGGTTAAGGTCCACACGTTCATTGTTGCCCCTTCAAGCAGAACATACCTAATATCGATTAAAATATGTAGTTCTTTCATTTTCTTAAAATTTTGAACAAACTCATGAATCTTAGAGATTAAAAATTATGAAGTGTAAGTATGACTTCAACAAAGGAAGCAGAGCTGTCTTTATCTCTTTTGATTGGTGAAGGAAAACGACTTGATCAATAGCTACTAAAAAAGGTTTTGCAGAAGGGACCCCAGTGATTAATTATTCAAAATTAGATATGGTATGTATTGTCGGCTATGTATTTTTAGATAAATATGAGAGTCTAAGCTACTCAATCTTAAATGTGTTCATAAATAATTATCATTCGAATTTTGAGTATGCGATTCTTCTACACAGCGAACATTTTCTTTGCCTTTAATTATAGTTTATTTAAAGTAAGCGAACAAACGCACATTTTCATCAAGCGCTTAGATCACTTTAATTGTAAGCTTATAGAATAACTTTTCAGTTAGTTAACACATTATTTTGTTATAGTTTTATAAATTAATTTGTATTTCGGGTTTATTTTGAAATAAAATAAATATTTTAAGGAAAATGTACAAAAAATATTAGATTTGAGTTAATATCTTTTTTGAAACAGTAAAATTCAACTAAAATAATATGATAAGTCATGTTGATGAAAAAGTTTTCTGCAGAGGAAATATGAGAAATCAAATGTTTAGTGTATTTTTGGCACATCAAACATTTTCCTTTAAAATAAAACATAAACCACCCGATCAGTATAATTATAGAGAAAAGCATGATGTTTGGTCAGAATATATGGACGATGTAGTATATGGTAAAGAAAGTTGGAAATTCAATCCTTTTTCTGTATTTATATTTTTGTTAACAAATCAGTTGTCCTAAATTTATGTGGTCCAATCATTTAGTACTTGAAAATTTACTATTACAGTTATTAAAGATTTGTCTGAAAATCCATCATCGCATTTAACTATAAATTATGAGTGGGAATAACTCAATTTATAATAAAGACCTTGGAACATTTGTACTTAGGTTTCCTGCTATTTTACTTTGTTTAACTAACTATACTCTAAAATCTTTTATGTTCTCAATACACTAGAAATACAAATACATTTAAAAAAAAAATAGAGTACACACATTACATTAATTGGCCTTACAAACATTATAATTTTTTTCTTAATCATATATATTGCATATAATAAGAATTTTTTATTAAATAGAACAATATCATTAAATGATCCAGAATTTTGAAATCTATCGATTTTATTAACAATAGTTAAAAAAAGTAATATAAAATTTGGTTTCTAGAAGATTATTATTATTGATCGATATACTATATTGAGTAATTTACATCGGCCTTTTAAAATCGGAAAAATGGGATTAAAGCCAACATATGGACCGGTTTGCTTTCCGAAAAAGGGATTAAACAGATCCATATTAAATATGAGAATAGAACTTAAATGCAGGGTTATAATTGCTTCCTATTTTCAAGTAACAATTCAAAGTCAACAATGCAATTTTGCAAAACTTTGAATCTTTCTACAACCCAAAATTCCCCCCTCCAACCTCTAAATACCCATTTCCCAATTTTTAAAACAAAACCATCTCCCTCAACTAATTTCTCTCTCTCTCGAAGTATCAATCCCTCTCGCTCTCTATAAACCCCACTAAAACTTCCCTAACACTCAATTAATACTTATTTGTAGCGAGAAATTAAAGACTAAATTAAACACAAAAAAGAAGAGGTGTAAGGAGGAAAAAGATTTTTTCAAAAATGGCTACCCCAACAAAAACCACAGTGTGTGTTCTCCTCCTCCTAGCATTTGTCATCTCTGTGTCGGCCGGTGAAACCAATTGGGTCAAAACAGATAGGCGTCTAGGGGACGATGCTGAGTTGGAGTTTGGGGGCAGCCTCCGTCGAGTTCTTGCCACATCAGACTACATCAGCTATGGTGCGTTGCAAGCCGACAGCACTCCTTGCTCTGTTCGAGGTGCCTCGTACTACAACTGCCGCCCTGGTGCCTCTGCTAACCCCTATGACCGCGGTTGCAGTGCCATCACTCAATGCCGCAGCTAAACATCAAATTATACAAGGTTTATCAGTATTGTTCCGTTCTTATTGTTTGCATATCCTTGTATAAAGCTAGAGTTTGCATGAATTTAAAAGAGTTGCTTCAAGAAACCATTACCTGTTTTTTATGTATGTTGTTGCCGTTTGAGTCTTTGAGCTAACATAGCATCTAGCTTTAGGGAAATCATACGAATTTGAAGTTTTACGAGGGTGTCTATGCAAAAAGATTCTCTGTTTCATATTATGTGGGAATAAAACAGAATTTATATTGTGTTCTGAGGATTTGATCCATTATTTACTTGTAATTCAACATGTTTATTTTCTTGTGTGTAAAATCTAAATGTGCAATTGTGTGGTTATGTTATTTTCAGTCTAAAATTATTGTTCTTCTCTGATAAACAAAAATTCTTCTTTATTTTGGACATTAATTCTTTATCACCGTTTCATGGGTTGATACAGCTAGCAAAAGCTCATTTGAACATCATTTGTTAGCTGAAGTATTATTGCCAAGTTTTGGTTTGGTGCATTTCTATGCATATAAAATTTACTTTTTAAATATGAGCAGGTATGCGAAGCACCACCATTTTGACTTATGTTGCACATAATATTGAGAATACTTGGTCTATGGCTGTACGCTAATAGAAAACTTTCTAGGAGATATTTGTTTGTATTATATATGACGCCGTTACAAAAATTTTCAAATAATATCATATTATCATTTTCTCGGCATTTATCAAAGGAAACGACAAGTGAAAGCTAATGGGTTGTACTTAACAAGTTAAATAATTCTTGTATTTATCCGAAACTTCAAAATCGTCAGAAATACCCATTCTTTCAGTTAAAAAAACATAAACACACAAAAAAGTACTAACTTTGCTTATTATTAACTCTTTTAAAGACACAAAACTTACAAAGTTCATTTCTTAAACTTGGTAGTATAACAAGCGTTCTTGGTGGCCCTTTCTAAGGGCTGAATTCAAATTCAAAAGATAGCTCAAAGGAGAGTGCACAAATGTGTTCCACCTCACAGGCCCAAGTGGCTAATTTCAGCAGCATCAAGTACTGCATGGGGCAGGGTAGGATCTGTGTAAGGGCAAGTCCCGATCAGTGTCTAAATTTGATATTCGAAAGTTAATTTAGAATAATAAGTTTTTTTTTTGGGAATAAAAAAATATAGCAAAAAATTAAATGAGGGTCTAAACTTAATTGAAAAATTGAGTCTCTTATATCTAATTATTTGATAGTCTAAAATTTATCTACTTATTGTGTCCAGACTTACGAAATAGATTGGATTCTCTACTGTCAGGGGGTGAATCTTTATTCACTGCACTGCGCAACACAACAAGTAGTTTGTAAGATCTTTTCGTGATTTTCTCCAGTCCGAATTCCAAAATAATTCAATAAATTTCATATTACGCTACACGGTGCTGCTTAGGAGAGGATCAAATTCACATAACAGAAAAGTAGTATAGCTCAATGTCAACATGTCATAGCCAAGCTAGCTCTACTTAGTCCATCCGATTACAACTGAGGTCCATCCAAATTTTCATCCGGGAGATTCTTTAATCAGTGCAAAAAAAAAAAAAAATACAATATATATATATATATATATAGTAAAGATATCGTGAGCTTAAGTTCACGGAAGATCTCTGTAATCTTAACTAAAAAAAATATCAAATCGTCTCTAAATTTTAATTTATCATCCTCATTAAAATTCTTTATATGAAAATCTTGTGGGATATAAAAATTTGGAGTGTTTTGAGATTTTTAAGTCACCGTTTTTAATTTTTTAAAATGATGTTCAAGTATTGAATATATTATTATTATTTTTAGAGATAATTTTTAAAAATAAAAAACCATGACTTAAAAAGTTCAAAACACTCTAAATTTTTGCATCCCATAAAATTTTCATATAAAGATTTTAATGAGCATGATAAATTAAAATTTGGAGACAATTTGATATATTTTTTGAGTTAAGTTTACGGAAGACCTCTGTGAGCTTAATCTCACGGTATCTTTACTATATATATATATATAGAGAGAGAGAGAGAGAGAGATGCTATGGTGCTTCGCGAAGCACAAAATCTTTTGTGCTTCGCGTCCGTATCTCGAATTTCAAAGTTTAAACGGCCGATCCAAACCGTTGAACATCATCTTCATATTGAAATATCTTTGGAGATCAAATTTTATATATTTTTCAATTTTTTAGTTGGGTACAAAATTGCTAGTTTTTTATGGTGCAGAAATCGTTAGATCAGCAAATTTTGTACCCATTTAAAAAATAACAAAAAAATTCAAAAAAAATATATAATTTGATCTCTAAGGATATTTCAATATGAAGATGATGTTCAACGGTTTGGATTGGCCGTTTGAATTTTTAAACTCGAGATACATACACGAATCACAAAAGATTTTGTATTTTGCGAAGCACCATAGCATCACTATATATATATATATATATATATATATATATATTAGAAGAGTAAAATTACATTGTTTCTAAAAGTACGGATCTCTTCCATATTATTAACTCAAAAATATAATTAATTATCTTTAATTTTGATTTCTTGTAATAAATTACTTACTAGTATCTTGCTTGTGCGTTGCTACAGTTGATATATTTCAGAAATATAAAAATTATATCTTCATGTGAAAAATATCAAAATCTTAAGGATATAAAAATTTACTTTGTTTGTTTTAGAAGATAATTGTTTCATATTTTTTAAAGATAAAATTAAAATAAATAAAATAATCAATCTTTACATATGAAAATAAATTATTTTAAAAAATCTAAAATAATTACTTAAGAAACTCTAAAAAAAAAAATTATAATAAAAATTATTATAAAAAATTTATTGAGACATATAAATTAAAATTAAAAAATGATTACATATTTTTTTAGTTAGGAGCACTGAGGAGTTTTATGCTCATAGAAGTATATTAATTTTGAAAACAACATGGTAATGTAATGGATCTTGTATTTCTAGGGAGTGATGTCATATTTAAGTTATGAAAAATGACATCAAAATATATATTAGAATTTATGAAAAAGTAAGAAACTCTATTTTTTTAAAAAGAAAAAAATGTCAAATGAACTAGATAGAAATTTTAATGTATATGAAGTTTTCATAACATTAGTTTTAATTAATTATGTGATTAAGTATGAAAAGGAAGATTTTATATTTTATAAGCAAATGAAAATTTAGGACGTGGATCATTAGCCCCATAATCGATCCCATCAAATCACGCCCCCATAATCGTCCTCTGCGATGAGCGTCATGCTTTTCCACTTGTGCTTTCCATTTACGCCCCCCAACTCCCGTGAAAATGGTATCCTCTTGGGAGAGATCCTCTGTGAAGTTGTACGATTTTGTTGTTCTAAACCGTTTGATCACTAATCAATAGTTATGATATAACAATTATGTGCATTCAAAATTCATATTTAAATTTTTTCACCGCCGTCAAGATTAAAATGAGCCATTTAGATCTCCCTACGGATATCTTCACACCATAACTCTTCGTAGAGGATGCGGTTCCCAACTCCCGTATCACATTCAAAATTTTAAATTTCCATTTACACCAGAATTTTGTGATACGAATTTTGTGCCAGAAATTAATTCAATGAAATCAATTTCACAAGAATTCCATAATAATCACTTCATATTATCTATCTCAGATTATCTACATCAAAATGATCCTAAAGTAAACAATTCACTTATAATCAGTTCTATAATACAAAAGAATGCTATCAAGATTTCTTGTCAACGTAATCATAAGCTATGTTATTCTACTAAAATCCTATAAAAATCACATCTCTAATTCAAAAAGAAAACAATTAAGATTTCTTCTCAGCAGAATTGTAAGCTATATAGGTTCTTCTTCTATGATCTTGTAAAAACTACTTCAAGAAAACTATCACTTTTGTACTCAAAAAGAAAACTCCAATTTGTATTATGATGGTTCGAACATGTAAAAATTATAATATAAATTTATATAATATATCATTATAATATTTTTTTGTGTATTTTGGAGATTTTATGTGTTCAAATTAGACTATAAATAGTACAAAACTCAATTAAATAGAAATATAGTTTTAATAAAGATTCAAGAACATAACAATTATAATATAACGAATAAAAGATATTATTGAAAATAATTTTGTGCCCTAATGGCTCGAGCACACAATGATAACAATATAAAAAAATAGAATATATCATTTAAAATGTGTTAAACTGTGAAAATTTAATCAACAAATAATAATTAAGATAAATAATTAAAATGACTTAACACTAATTAAATAAATAACACAAACCAATAATTAAAGAAAAATATAAATAAATAAATAAGCTAATAATAAATTTAAAATTTAATTTGACTTACATAAATAAGTAGATGAAAACCAATTACAAATATATAAACAATAAAATTTAAAAATTTGAGAAGATAAGATTTAAACCTAGAAAACAAAAAAAAAAATTAATTAAATTGAAATTTATGATAATGTGTTTAAATCAATTTTAAACTGAATGAAACACATAAATTAACAAATCAATTCAAATTTCGATGAATAAAATTTATAACTACAAGATCCAATAAAAATCTGTAGTCTGAAAATTTAAACTCAAATTTTGATACTAAGTGAAGACGAATAACAACCTCACAATTAATTAATTAATTAATTAAAATGACAATAAATTTCTAAATTTAATGAGTAAATTTATTTAAAGAATATAAATTGAAAAGAGTACTAATTAAAATCAAACGATCCTAATCGTATTAAAAATATCAATAAAATAAAATAAAATAAATCAAATTTGCACATAGCTCAATGATCATTTCAATCAATTTAAGCTTAGACATACAAATGAAAATCTTAATTTTAAATTTTTAGGAGAGTAATAATTTATAAACTAAGATATGGACAGATTTAAAAGATATGAAATTGTGCACCGAGTGAAATAACCTGAATTAGAGCAAATAAAAACATGCCACACGAAATACCTCTAAATCTGAATTACAAAGAAACCATAAAAATCCTAGAAATGACTCTGTGAAGACTGTATCCCTTCATATGATCACCCGAGAGACCCAACGAGTCAAGATGAAAGAGTCATTGCTACTGGCTGCATGAAGTGCCACACTTCCCTCGATACATCTGAACCCAAACCCTGTGTCGGACCGAGAGAAACCTCGCTCTCTCTTCCCCCTGTCACTGCGCATACCTCTCCCTCTCTCACCGATATCGCAAATTGATCTCTCTCTCTCTGGTCCTCCCCTAGACCCCCTTCTTCCCGCTGGCTTGGTTTTCCTTTTTGTCTCATGCGTTGAGAACTTAGATTTGGTCCAATTAAGAACAGACTAAACTTGTTGAGAAATTCGACTTGAAAATCAAAAGGGAAGGGGGGTCAGAGTTGTTGTAAAGGTGGAGCCTGTCCTCTGGTGCCCTTTGCACTTGTGTGTTGCCCTCCCTATTGCCTGACTCGCTGTACTGGTAAACCCTAGATCTTTCTGATTTCCCTTTTTGTTGATTGGTGCTTTACTTTGCTGGTTGATTGTCTATGGGGTATCACCCGATTTCCCGTGATCCGCCAATAATTTGGTGTGGTCCGGTTTTGAGCTCATACCAGTTGTTTGTGCTTGCTTGTTGTGTGTTGATTTTTCTGGTATATACTTGCTGGTACCCACTAAGCCCCTCTATCATTGGTTCTATTGCTTATTAGTCGCTGGTTTATCTCTGATATTGGTTATACCAGTTTGTTGGGTTCTGAATTTTTTACTAATACAGATTTGAGATGTTTGCTGGTTTGGTTGTACCTGCTGACAGACTACGGATTACTGATTTCTATTTTCGGTTCAGTTTGTGCGGCTTGGTTTTTGTATCACCACCGAGTTGGCTTAATATATTCTGACCAGGCCCCTTTCTTTTTCTGGTCATGCGGGTTGTCTATGCACTGGTCCTATGTACAGAACATATTGGATGGATTTTTGCTTGTTGAATGACCCTGGTACACTGGTACCGACTGGTACTAGTGAGGCGGGGCCTTGAGCTCTCTACTGGTTGGGCCCCTAGCTGGTTTACAGATAACCCTAATTCGCCCTACCTATTGCTTGATCCCCCTCTTTGTACTAGTAGACCTAATCTGCAAATTTTTGTGGTGCTGGGTTATACTGGTATTGATGAATGGTATGATAGGACCGCCTAGCTTATACTAGTCATCATGTTGATGCTCGATTCCCTGGGTTGAGTTCTATACCGCTTCTTGGTTGAGGGTATTGATATCATACTTGATTTTTTCCCCTTGTGACTTGAGGCTGACCCTGTGTGTGTGCTTGATTTATTTGCCATACTGGTTTAATTCTTGCTTGTACCTGTTTGCTGATTTGGTTCTTTGACTAGTGCCTGTTTGAGTTGTGGTTCCATGCCTTGGTTGACTGGCTCCCTTGACCCTTGAACTGCTGCTTATTAGTCTTGTGCATCAAATTTAATACTGGTCATTTTATGTGGTTAATTAGGTTAAGGACCATTGGGCTATTGGATTAAATATGGGCCTAACCCTAAATTGGAATAATATGATGGATGAATTGAAAAGGAAATGAAATGGAAGGATTAATAAGTGACGAGCCCAAAATTAAAAATCAGGACTTAATTAATCAAACTCATTGGGCCGATAATCGAACTGTTAATTAATTTAAATTTAATTAGGATTAGTAAATAAAAAAAGGTCCAATGATTTAAAAGTCACAAGATAATTTAAAGTGATTAAATTTAAAATGCGACTAATTAATTAGAAGTTGCCCCAAAAGGTTAGGTGATATCCATGAATAATAACTTAAACTTTAATATTCAGAAAATAATTAAATTCCCGTCTGCCCCCGATTTTGGGTTACCTGTGCACAGACACGCGGTATGATAGACAGCGCATGATCATGTGCACTAAAATACCAACACATTAAAATAATAATAATGTTTTTTTTAATTAATTTATTTTTTTATTTTATTTTTCCTTTCTTTTATTATAATTTATTTTCTAAAAATATAATATATAATATATATAATAAAAATAATAATTAGGATATAATAAATATATATTAATTAATTTCTATATTTTTAAATCAAAAGAATATTAGAATTAAAAAATATATAATATAATATATATTAATCAATTTTTCTATTTGTTTATTTTTTATTTTTATTTTTATTTTCTTTCAATCTAATGTAATTATAAACATAATCAGAAATGAATAAAATGAATTGTTGATTCGTATTATACTTGTGTATTATATTATCTTTCTATTTCTACTTTATTGTTGTTCATCGACTTTGCTCAACGAACATTATAAATAAAAAACTTAACTTAAAACACGATTAGAAGACAATCTTATAATCATAACTCGAAAAGGATAAAAGAGCTTAACTATAAACACTTAACACAATTAATTTATCAAATTGACGAAACCCGAATAAATTAATAAAAGACATAAAAAAAGTGACTGACATTACAAACTCCGTTAGATGAACATAAATACGTCAAATAAAGTTTCCGACACCTTATACATAAAAAAAATGTTGCAGAAATTTTGAAGAAAAAAACGATAAAACCCGAACGGACGTTAAATCAAAACATCGTTATAATTAATTATCTATTATAAAATAACTCACATTAAAAACTAATAGATACTTCATTTAAATTAATAATAGATGATATAGTCGACTCAGATCCACTCGCGGAGTACGAGGTCGACCCCGACCCCACATACATAGATGTCGATTCCAAGAAGGGCGTGTTGCCTCCGGAGTAGAGCGACTTCGCGATCCTCACCACTACTCTCAGGTACGGTTTCCTGAGATTCAATTTTCTTTCTTCAGAATTAGGAACCTAAAATCGAAATGAACTATTTTCAAAATAACTGAATTATGATTTTTCTCTAACCAAATACTATTTAGAGACCAAATTTGAACTGCCATTGCATCTGGTAAACTGACCAAGCATATTTGATATCTACCCACATTTTTTATGTCATATTATATCATATTGCATGTAGATAGGATATGAGTAGGACTCAAAAATTAGTTTCGAGATAGGATTAGATTAGAATTAAATTAATAAAGATGTATATTTTAAATATTAGGTTAAATACTATTACTATCACTAATTAATAATTAAGTTAGGTAGTTAATCATTCATTAAATTCATGAAAGTGCTAAGAGACATGCCGTGATAATCTCAGTCTAAGGTTGTCTTGTATAACCAGACCGTTGCGATTATTTACGGTGACCCATAGGCCCGTGGACCCTCCGGTATGTATATACACTACGCACTTCTACTTGTCGATTATTCACTGACCTCGTCATTTGAGTAGTTCGGCTGTGCCAGAGTGTTTTTATTTTGACCAATATTATTTATTATTATTCAATATATGATTTGATTCCAAATTTAATTGAGCGATTAGGATTGAAATGACTTTCAGTGTTTAGTGTGGGCGGTTATATGTGAGTTTGAACTCTACTTTATTTTATTATATTATTTTATTTAGCCGGTTTATTTGAGATCTCGATATGTCCGAAGGGCTTTCTCGTTTGGCTCCTGGTTGGTACAGAGAAAGTCGGGAACTCTCCTTTGGCCCATGGTTGGTACAGAGAGGCTCTCATTTGTTATTATATTCATTTTGTCATTTCACGGGTAGTTATCTCCTTTTGGCGATATGTAACTGAAGTCATACTATAATCCATTTGCTTTTATTTTGTAAGGTGAATTACTAGATTTAGTAAACCAGAGTACGTATTTTTACACGCTCACTCTCCTATGACATTATCGTCTCGGGAGCCTAAATTGCTCGTTTATGCGGTATTGGCGCCGTATAAACATAAAGTTCTAAGTTCATAAGTTTAGTCGTTGGTGGTGCCCGCTTAAACAAGGCCTAAGTTCATAAGTTGGGACGCTGGTGGCGTCCGCTTGGGATAGATCTGATAATTTATAAATTGGGTATTTATTATAGGTGATTCATTCTCGTATTTTATACTATATATATTATTATTTCACAATTTTTTTATTTTGGGTTCTCTTGTCATTTCATGTCATAGCATTTAGGCATTTTTCACAAAATATGCATAATATATATATATATATATTCTTATATTAATATATAATTATTATATAGCATTAAAACACCAATATCGATATTTGGGTCCAGTCTAGTAAAGAAGATCAAATCTTAAGCCTAGATCTAAATTTGTACTAAGTATTTTTTAAATTACTCATATTTTCACGGTGGTTGTGGGATTCAGATTTGTAGGTGCGGGATTTATTTTGATGAGAGTGTTAGGTGCAATCCTTCGTGATGAAATAGGTGTTTTGCCGTATCAGCATGTGAGCACGGTAGTTTTGATTAGGATCCATCGAGTTTTGGGTTTTTAGTTCTTTCTTTTAGGATTTTATTTGAGAGATTTTGCTGCCCATTTCGATGGTGTCAGCCCCGTCGATGTAGGCGTTATATTCGTACTATTTATTCTGGACTGTATATTATCTTGTATTTATTATTGTTATTGTTTTGATTATTATGTTATTATTTTATTCATTTAGCCCCGAGACGTGCGTACATGGCGGGATTATCGCGCCTAATCCGTTTAATTATTTTTGGGGTGTGACAAAATGACTATGTGTATTTTGATGCTTCATGTGTTGAAATAAGGCTTCAAATGATACAAAAATCGAATAAACTGAAATATTATTTTAATACATTTGTGTTAATCTTTAAACGACATTTTGTGATAAAGGCTCGAGAACACAATGAATAGAATATAAACTAATTTGAGACATCATTGAAAATGACTTTCTATATTTTTACGATTTTATGAGTTGAAATAATGCTATAAATGGTACAAAACTCGAATAAACTAATGGAATAGGTGTTGTTTTTAAAGCATTTATATTCATCTTTGTACCCAATTTATATCACGACGGTTCGAGCATGCAAAGATTATAATATAAATTCATAGAAAATATCATTTAAAATATTTTTATATTCAAATAAGGCTACAAATGGTATAAAATTGAATAAACTGAAATACAATTTTAGTACATTTCTAATAATCTATCAACATTATTTGTGTCATAAACATTCAAGAAAATAATGATTATAATATAAATAAATAGAAAATATCATTCAAAATAATTTTGTAACTTTGATGATTTTATGTGTTTAAATGAGACTATAAATGATAAAAAATATGAATAAATTAATAGAAAAACTATAGTTTTTAAGACATTTATATTCATCTTTTTGTGAAATTTATGCCCTAATCGCTCGAACACGTAATGATTATGATATAAACCCATATAATATATTATTTAAAATTATTACGTGTAGGTTAGTTATTTTATGTGTGGAAATGAGGCTTCAAATGATATAAAAAATTAAATAAACTGAAATATTATTTTAATATATTTATGTTAATCTTTTAAAGACATTTGTGTGGCAAAAGCTCTTGAGAACACAACGAATATAATATAAATTAATGTGGGACATCATTTAAAATTACTTTGTGTATTTTGATGATTTTATGAGTTGAAATGAGGATATAAATTATACAAAACTCGAATAAACTAACGGAAGAGGTACTATTTTTAAAAGCATTTATATTCATCTTCGTACCCAATTTCATATAATGACGGCTCGAGCATGCAAATATTACAATATAAATCCATAGAAGATTTTATTTAAAATATTTTTGTGCATTTTAGAAATTTCATGTATTCAAAATGAGACTACAAATGATACAAAACTCGAATAACTTAAAATACATTTTTAATGCATTTGTGTTAATCTTTTAATGTTATTCATGCCATAAAACATCTAGAACACAATGATTATAATATAAAGGTATAGTGACATCATTCAAAATAAATTTGTGCATTTTTGTGATTTTATGTGTTCAAATGAGACTATAAATTATAAATTTTTTAAATAAACTACTAGAAGAACTACAGTTTTAAAGAAATTTATATTCATCTTTATGCGCAATTTATGCTCTAATAGCTTGAGCACACGACGATAATAATATAAACACACATAATACATCATTTAAAATGACTTTATGTATCTTGGATATTTTATGTGTAAAATGAGGTGTCAAATAATAAAAATATTGAATAAACTAAAAGACAGTTTTAATGCATTCGTGTGATAAAGGCTCGAAAACACGACAATTAGAATATAAACCAAAAGGGACATCATTCAAAATGATTTTATGTGATAAATGAGGCTACGAATGATACATAACTCAAATAAACCAACGGAAGAAGCATAGTTTTTAAAATATTTATATTCATCTTTGTACCCAAATCATATTATGATGACTCCAGCACACGATGATTATAATGCAAACCAGAGAATACATCATTGAAAATATTTTCGTGTATTTTGGAGATTTTATGTGTCAAAATTAGACTATAAATGATATAAAACTCGAATAAATTAAAATATAGTTTTAATGCATTTGTGTTAATTTTTCAATGCTATTTGTATCGTAAAGTTTTGAGAACACAATGATTATAACATAAACGAATAAAGAACATCACTCAAAATAATTTTATATATTTTGGTGATTTCATGTTTTCAAATGAGTCTACAAATGATAGAAAAACTTGAATAAACTAATGTAAGAACCACCGTGTTTAGGGTATTTGTATTAATTTTTGTGCGCGATTAGTGCCCTATCGGCTCGAGCACTTGACGATTATAAAATAAACAAACATAATCCATCATAACTCTATGTATTTTAATGATTTTAGATGTTGAAATAAGACTTCAAATGATACAAAAGTTGAATAAACCAAAATACGATTTTAATATATTTGTATAAATCTTTCAACGATATTTGTGTGATAAATGCTCGAGAACACAACGATTATAATATAAACCAATATGTACCCAATTTGTATCATGACAACTCGAGAGTATGCAATGATTTTAATATAAACTCAGAGAAAATATTATCAGAATAATTTTGAGTATTCTTGAGATTTTTTGTGTTCACTATAAATGATACAAACTCAAATAAACATTAATACAATTTTAATATATTTGTATTAATCATTCAATGCTACTTGTTTCATAAAGATTTGAGAACACAACAATTATAATACAAAAAAAATAGGACATCATTCAAAATAATTTCGTATATTTTTATGATTTTATGTGTTAAAATGAGACTACAAATGATAGAAACTTAAATAAACTATCAGAAGAACTATAGTTTTTAAAACATTTATATTCATCCTTATGCATGTCATAACAACTCGAGAACGCAATGATAATAAATGACTATGTGTATTTTGGTGACTATGTATTGAAATGAAACTTCAAATGATACAAAAGTTGAATAAACTAAAATATTATTTTAATACATTTGTGTTAATTTTTGAACGATATTTTTGTGATAATGGCTCAAGAACATAATGATTAGAATATAAACCAATAGAGAATAACATTCAAAATGATTTTGTGCATTTTTGTGATTTTATGTGTTGAAATGATACTATAAATGATATAAAAATCGAATAAACCAATGGAAGAAGCACAACTTTTAAAGCATTTATATTCATCTTTGTATCCAATTCGTATACAGCTAGAGCACACAATAATTATAATATAAAACATAAAAATACATCATTAAAAATATATTTGTGTGTTTTGGATATTTTATGTGTTCAAATTAGTCTATAAATAATATAAATCTCGAATAAACTTAAATATAATTTTAATAAATTTGTGTTAATCTTTCACCACTATTTATGTCATAAATGTTCGAGAATGTAATGATTATAATATAAAAGAATTGAGGACATTATTCAAAATAACATTATATAATTTGGTGATTTTATGTGTTCAAATGAGGCTACAAATGATAGAAAAATTGAATAAAAAAATGTTAGAACTACAAGTATTTCATCTTTGAACCCAATTTGTATTATGACGACTAGAGTACACAATGATTATAATATAAATCAGAGAATACATCATTCAAATTTTTTATGTATTTTGAAGATTTTATGTGTTCAAGTTAAACTATAAATGATATTAAACTCGAATAAGTTGAAAGATAATTTTATTGGTGTTAATCTTTCAATGTTATTCGTGTCCTAAATGTTCGAGAATATAATGATTATAATATAAATGAATAGGAGAAATCATTTAAAATAACTTGTGTATTTTAGTGATTTTATGTGTTCAAATGAGGCTATAGATGATAGAATACTTGAATAAACCAACAGAAGAACTAAGTTTTTAAGGCATTTGTTGTGTGCAATTTGTATCATAACGGCTCGAGCACGCAATGATTATAAAATAAACATATAGAATACATGATTTCAAATGACTATGTATATTTTGGTGATTTTGTGTTGTAGAAATGAGGGTTCAAATGATACAAATTTTGTACAACTGAAATATCATTTTAATGCATTTGTATTAATCTTTCATTGACATTTGTGTGATAAAGATTCAAGAACACAATGATTAAAATATAAACCATAGAATACATCATTTAAAATGACTCTATATATTTTGATTATTTTATGTGTTGAAATGAAACTTCAAATGATACAAAGTTGAGCAAACTTAATACCATTTTAATACATTTGTATTAATCTCTCAACGAAATTTGTGTGATAAATGTTCGAGAATACAACGACTAAAAAATATAAATCAATTTAGGACATCATTCAAAATGACTTTATATATTTTGATAATTTTATGTATTAAAATGGAGCTACAAATGATATAGAACTCAAATAAACTAACGGATGAAGTATAGATTTTACAACACTTGCATAGGAACCCATTGAGAAGAATCATGAAAGTTACTAGTTAGGTGAACTTCACCCAACTATGATCGATAAATGAATTGTAAGACTCTTCTATTAATATTGAGACCAATATCTACCTCCTCATCAGCTTCAAAAAGTTTCTCATCCTCCTCAGCCTCATCATCCGTTGAATCAGTATTCTCATTCGACTCCACATTGTAATCTTCGTCATAATTTAGGTTATCATTATTGGTTGGGATAGGCTTTATGTTTGCTATTTTTCGTTGATTTAAATCATCATATGTGCTAATCGAATTATTTCTGGTCCATAGTTAACAACACAAGCTTGGTGTGATGTTGATGGCGGGGCATTGCTACTAATGAATTGACTACCTACATACACTTATTTAACCATCCCCATTTTCGAATAGGCTGCCTCATATGTTATTCTTCAAGTGCTCCCGTCATATACATACATCACATTAAAGAAAAAAATACTTTATAGTTGTAGTGTTAACCTGACGCTGAATATCAATAGAGTATTGAGATCTTTAACCCCAAACCTTAGTAAATTACACTCTTAATTTCTTCTAAGGTGACATTCTCAGCACTGAAAGTGTTAGTCTTGAACTTATTGTGTATTGTACACCAATTCGTGCATTTTAAATTATATCACCATCAAAGTAAACACTTATTAGAATCATTTTCACTAACCTACAATAATATATTTTTAATCAATTTTGCGACAAATATAGAATTTTTTTAAAAATGCTAATTTATTAATAATTTATATCAACTGAATATTATTACAATTTACCTAAGTGCTACAAAGATACAAATTTTATGTCAATCCGAGCAATTTAGGACTTAATCAGCAAATAAAATATATTACACAGCTAAACAAGCAACTTATGGACATTATACAATTTATTCACTACAAAAGTAGAAAAAAAGAGAAATATTAAAAAAAGTCTGACCTGAATTATGTGAGACAATATTATGCAAGGACTAAAAATACATCTAAGTCACTACAATCATATCTCCATTAAAAAATACATATACTGATATAAGTCAGATACTAACAAAGAATAAAAGGATCGACATAATCTATCTATACTATTATATAAAGCAGCTAATAATTGGATGATCCATTTTTTATCATGGTATTTTTTTAATTATACCCATTTTATCCCTCAATTAGACGGATAATATCTATTTTTTATTGATCAAACGTATGTAATCGCATCAATTGATCCCATCTTTCTCTCCATTTCTTCCTCATTTATACTATTATTTCCATTTATGCACATGATTTACAAATTAGAATACTCAATATCTTTTTATTTATGTTATGATATAAAAAATTGATTTAAGCCTTAAGGTATGCGCTATGATTAGCAACCTTATATATGTTTGGTAAAAAATTAATGGTGATAATATAAGCTGAAATAATTCACTTTTCTTATCATAAACACCATGAATCATTAACTCATATTGTACAGAAAATCTCATTCAAGATTAAATCTGAATTTATAATCTAATATTAAATTAATATGATTTTTTTTATTTTATAATTTTTCATGTTTAAATAAAAAAGTCCGCTGTAATACGTTGGATATATTGCTAGTAAAATAAATGTGAGAGCAGAGCGACACTTCACGGGTCACTCCACGCGGATGACTGTAGCGAGAATTGAGCATGTTGTTGGAGCAATGTGGAATGACAATTGACACACCTTGTAACTGTAAAAAACGTGAAGTCAGAGTGCTCCATACGGCTGTCAATAAAATGGAGTGAATTGAATCCATACACCAACCAACACCTGCCAATAAAATAGAGTGAATTGAATCTAAGGGTGTCAAACTGTTAATTATTGATCCGACTTGATCTGAACCCGACCCGATCTGATCTGATATGATCCGAAAATAAATGAGTCGGATATAGATTTATTTTTTTTGATCCGAATCGGGTTGAGTCGGGTTCGGGTCAACCCGATCCGATCCGATTAATTATGTTTTATGAAGTAATTTTGTTATTTAGTACTAAATAAAACTTAAATATACACTAATTGGAGGCTGATAATAGTCCCCAAGCATTCGTCCCCATATTTTATCCCCAAAAGTTGACTATCAAGAGTTAAAGTAGTGTTTTGCCTGCTATTTATACTAAATATTAGTGCTATTAATACTAAATAAAAGAGTCATTGATAACTAGTTTTTTTTCAGCATCTAACTTGAATTACTTATATTTATTGGTAATCTTATTTATATCAATTATCTTAGTTATGAATCATTAGTGTTAATCATCTCCAAGAGTTGACTATCAAGAGTCAAAGCGGATTTTTGCCTACTATTTATACTAAATATTAGTGCTATTAATACTAAATGATTAAGCCATTGATAGCTATTTTTTACAGCATCTAAATTGAAGTGCTAATAATTATCGTTTATCTTATTTATATCAATTGTATTGATTATTGATCATTAATATTAATTATCTCTTTTATATAATGTAAGACTTGACATAAATATAAAAGTAAAAAATAATTATCTATTTATAGCAACTAAGAATCTTTTACTCATAATTAGTATTAATTATCTCTTTTATATAGTGTAAGGCATGACATGAACATCAAAGTAAAAAATAAATGTCTATTTATAGCAATTGACAATCTTATTTATATTCATTGAAATAGTTTTAATTATTAAGTGTTGCAATATGTTTTATATGATTTTTGCAGGAGCTATTATAGTTATTAACATTAATATTTATTCTCGTTAATCTAATTGTTAATGTCTCTTTATTTTTTATTTAACGACAATAGAAATTGATGCTGATTAAGAAACAACTATTGACTCAAAGGTGGAAAAAATATCATTCTATTGAAGTAAAATAAATAGCATGTTCCTTAATTTATCTCGTCAAATTGATTGCCTTGTCTAGAAATACGTCACAAACATACTCAATTTACTTTTTTTTGCACTAGTGAACGAAAATTTTAAAAACTCAATTAAACATAACAAAAAAATTTAATTAATCGGTCTGATGTCCATGAAAATCCAATGAATCATGTTTTAATTTATTATAAAAGAAACTCTTATTTATGAAAGTTCATCCTAAGCAATGAAAAAATCTGAATGCCCAAAGCAAAGCTCTACATGTTTTTATTTTATGAAAATACATTTGGTGATAACTCTTCAACAATACAACAACAAAGAAAAAATAATGTTAATTTAATTATGTAAAATATTTCATAAGACAAATTCAAAGAGTTCACAAATAAAATGTAGGAAAAAATGAGATCAACGAGATTATAAAAGAACATACAGGAATGTCTCGGAAATTCAAACCATAAATTTTGAATAATGGGACATTCACAATTCCTTTATCAAGAACTAAATTTCAACGAAGACAAAAGAGATATAAACGGGGCAAACCAAAAATTCTACTCTAAATCTCATGTAAAACAAATGCCATAAATATCAAGAAAAAAATATAAAGTTTTGAAACTCGAATCTTACACAATTTAAAATGCAAATTTGTGACCTCAACGAATTCAGAGAGGATTAGTTGAGACATATGCGATGGAAAGTTGATATTCTTGCCGAAATAATAAATAGAGATCAAAGAAGATGAATACCTATTAAACGAAAATGATGAATTTCAATTCTAAATTGTAAGACGATAGAGCGTTTAACGTAACCAGTGAACCCTTGAATAAATAAATAGAATGAAAATTTTGAATTATAGTTTTAGATTGAAGAGACGCCCTTTGACTTTGTTACTAATAAAAATAAAATATTTGAAACTCGCTGATGGGGACAAAATTGGGGACGATGCATTTGGGATAAATATATTTATCTAATAAATATTTAATTATTTTATACGGGTCAGATCGGATCGACCCGTGACCCGTCGGGTCTGGTATAAATCAAATTTTTTTGACTCGAATTTAATTAAATCGGATTGAGATCGGGTCAAAAAAAAATAATAAAATAATATAACCCAATCCGAACCCCACCCATTGATACCCTAATTGAATCCATACGCCATCCACTTCCGTAGAGTGTAAATTCCATAATTCGTTTTCACTTTACCCAAATACTAGTGAACTTATCCGCTCTTACGAGCAGATTCATATCATATGACTTAAAAAAACTATTATAGTAGCATACAATTTTAAATCAACAGCTCCCTCATCCATTCGAACTTTGCCCCATTCATCTCAAATCTAAATATACTCATAAAATTTACAAATTAAGATATTATAAGATATCAAAACTAACCATTTTTTTCAGATCTATACAGTTAAATTATCAACAACTGGAAAAAAATTTATGTATCGACATTCGAAATTATCAACTAAAAGAAATGAATTTCATCACTATTTTTATGAATTTGAATTCTGTCGTCATCGAATTTGCACTCCACGATTTGCTTCCCATGTAACTTTTTCCAAGCAGCCGAAGCATCACAAACCCACATAGCCAGCTACGCTTTGACAGCTCTTCCCACTTCTATGTCCCGTCTTTTATGCCTCTGACCTCTATCTTTCAATTTTACACAAACTAATTTCAAGGCACAAGTGACATTGAATAAATCTTCTGTAAAAGGATGGAATTCATCAAAGATGTTTTTCTCACTTATTCCCAACTTCAAATCTGTGAGGATTATCATGAGAATCCATTTTATTTCTAAAGCATGTCTTTACAATAAGATCAGCAAGCACGGACGCCATCAGATGAAAGTGACAACACACCATTATTATCCTCATCTCTTTTTACACAAAATTTCAAAATGAATACTGTAGCATACAAAATGAAAATATCCAATCTTAAAGGCGGAAATTACAGAAAAAGAGGTTTATTTCTGATAAAATGTTAAGGGACCTAAGAGCTTAAATCTAGATTCTTTTCTCCCCCAAACTCATCAAGGCAATGCGATTGCATTACATCAAATGACAATTCTGTAATATTTGTATTCAGTTACACAACAGATGAAAATATCTCCGATTTTACCAACTGGAATCAAGCCCACAAATAAAACATGAATTTTATACTGATGTGAAGATGAACACATGTATAAGGAAAACATTTCTATTACACAATTTTATTCTTGCTGGATGTGAATTCTTTTTCCACTTCTTTTTCCATGCATATATTGAACTTCCCCTTGTAGAAAATTCTTATTTAGTTGTATGTACTACAGAGTTTTTGTATTATTATTCACCATAACAGGCAGATAGATATTTTCATCCTTAACAAAAGTTATGTTCTGAGTGCAAAAGTAGATAGCATTTTTTTTTGCTTTACCTGACATCACCGTGGTAATCTTCAGTACGAGATGGAGGGCACAAAATATCATATAAGTTACTTTTGAGAAAGTGGAGAAGCCTCATGGTCTGGTCACTACTCATTGTGGAGAAACCTCTACCAGTTCACTGTGGTGGTCACTAATTGTCTGGCCAAATATTTTGCAACTGGGTGTTCCTGCAATAATAAGTCAAAATACTTTTAAAATTTTGCTTCAATAAAAATTAACAAATAGAAAATCAATGATGCAAGATTTGGATGATAGGCCTCTATATTAATGACCATCATGTACTTAATGTCAGGTTTCATGTTCTTATTTCTCTTTACTTGATTTGTGATGAGTCTGATTCATTACAACTGTGCTAGCATGAAAATTTCGAGTAAGAATCCAATATGAAAAGTTGAAACCAAAAATTGTATTTATATGTTCAACCCTCTTCTGTGGTTTATTGTTAATAACTTATTTACTGAATAACTGCACAGCTGGTGTGGTTGTATTTGTATTCATTGCTCAAAGCATTGATTACAATTTACTTCTATTGCAATTATAATACAATCAAAATCGTAGTTTTTCTGATTATATTGACTGACGTAAGAGAGAAACCATGGTTTGCAGGTGTGCCATCTGAGTAAAGGTGAAAGTGAAAGGGACTCACCTGAGAAAAACGGTTCGATCGAGAAGCGAAATTGAAAATGGTATGTGAACATGGAGAAAGGATGCACCACGAAAGAGGGAGGCGAGCGGAAGATGGCAAGGCATGGATGAAGGAGGTTACAGTCGACGAGACGAGCAACGCAGAGAAGTGGCGCGGGTGACGAGGAGAAAAGAGGGAGAGTGGAGCTGAGAAGAGGTGGAGACGATTTTAGTTCAGAGAGAGGAGGTTGTTGATAGAGAGGAGAAGCGAGGAGGGTTTTCAATGAAGAGGGATGCAAAGAGATTTGGCGAGATGAAGGGGCGTGAAGAAACTGAAGCGTTGAAAAATAAAACATGAACTGAAGATCAAAGAATAGCATTTTCCAGTACCGAAATTGTTGTACCACTATCGGATTATCATTTCTATAGTACCGAAATTGTTGTACCACTATCGGATTATCCATTTCTATAGTAAGACTTTTTAATGAGAAAATCATTTTATCTCCCACTCTATCGGATTATCCATTTCTATAGTAAGACTTTTTAATGAGAAAATCTTTTTATCTTTCAACCCTTCGTCTCCAAAAAAAACCCCATGTATTTTTCTTTACAGCGTGACTTCTCGTACAGCGCGACTCCCCGTACACTTCATGTGATGTTGTCATTTTCCTATCTAAATACCAGCTCACTTATCTAAATACCTAGTTTACTTATCTAAATACATGAGACATATATATAAATACCCAAATCATTTTTATTTTTCAATTTTTTTCTTTCTCATATATCATATATCTAAATACCTAAATTATATATCTAAATATCTAACATCATATCTAAATACCTAAATTATATATCTAAATACCCGAACTTCATATCTAAATACCTAAGTTATACATCTAATTACTTGAACATCATATTTAAATACCTGAGTATCATATCTAAATATTCAAGTCACATATCTAAATATCTTTTTGAAATTACTTAATTCACCTATGTAATTACTCAATTCATCTATCTAAATACCTAATTCACATATCTAAATATCTAGTTCACATATCTAAATATATGATATATATATATATAATACTTAAGTCTTTTTTATTTTCCCAGACTTTTCTTCTCTCTCATCAGTCACGCACATTTTTCCGTACAATCCATGTGATACTTGTTAGTTTCTCCCATGTGATTTTGTTTTCCGATACTATTTTTTCTATTTTGTTATTATTTTACTACATAACTGAGTTACATATCTAAATACCTAAGTTATATATCTAAATACCTAAATTATATATCTAAATATCTGAATCTCATATCTAAATACCTAAGTTATATATCTAATTACCTGAACCTCATATCTAAATATCTGAGTTTCATATCTAAATATCTAAGTCACATATCTAAATATCTCTTTAAAATTACCCAGTTCACCTATCTAAATATCCAGTTCACTTATCTAATTACTTAGTTCACTTATCTAAATACCTAATTCACATATCTAAATACATAGTTCACCTATCTAAATACCTGAGAAATATATATATAATACTCAAGTCCTTTTTTATTTACCGAGACTTTTCTTCTCTCTCATCTATCACACACATTTCTCCGTACAACCCATGTGATATTTATCAGTTTATCACATATGACTTTATTTTTCGAGACTATTTTTCTCCATCTTACTATTATTTTACCACATAATTGAGTTACATATCTAAATAACTAAATCATATATCTAAATATCTAAGTTATATATCTAAATATCCGAACCTCATATCTAAATACCTAAGTTATCTATTTAAATATATGATTCACATATCTAAATATCTAGTTCACCTATATAAATACGTGACTCACTTATATAAATATCTGACTTATTTATCCGACTCACTTATGTAGACAGACGTATTTTTTTGTCAAAAAAAAGTTAGTTAAAAATGATGTATTTTTTTTTGCCAAAAATGAAAATTTAGGTAGGAAATTTTTTTTGAGGGATTTATTTTGAGGGACTATTAGTCAATCCTTTTTAATACAGTAAGAAGTAAGATAAGATAAGATAAGATATAAGTACCATTAACTTTTTACTTTGAATTAAAAATTTCGGCTAGGCATCTAGCCTCTAGGCCAGTAATTCCGAATGCAAATCCTATACTACGTTTGAAGATCTATTGTGGATTTGTGGTTGTAAGAATCGTCACTGACATTGGGGGCCCGCCATTATGAAGTGACACCGCGACATCCCAATACCCCTACAAAAGCCCAAACAATACTAGCGGGGGAAACTGAGAGAGGAACTCATGAAAGCACCGCTCTTGTAAAGTCCTAAACTGTTAGGGAAAAAAAAAAAGTGAAGGCACAAACGCGATACCCGAAAACCCTTTCTAAAGAGAGGGAGGGACCTGGCGTCCTGGCGGCTGCTCATCTCACCAATCACCTCTACTTCCAGGCAGCCTCAACATTTCGAAGAAAAAATATTTATTTCGAACAAAACCCTAAAACCCTACCTCCCGAGAAATGGAGGCTCCGGCCGAGTTTCCCTCCGTCACTCTCTCCGATCTCGCCACGTCATCCTCCGCCGCGCCGGCGGCGGCCCTGTTTGCCGTCGACAGCTCGGGCAAGGCTCGACTGAGATTCGTGCAAACCGGCTCAGTCGCTCCTTTGGTTGACCTCGATCTGGACATGACTCAGGTTGTGATAATATATACCCTTTGTACTTTTTTCTTGTTTCGTTTCTTTATGCATCAAGTCTAACGGAATTTTGATGCTTTATTGTTTGGAATTGAGCTGTGGATGTTTCAGTATCTTAAATTAGCTAGCTGGCATTGTGATCTATTATATAAGATCTAATTCGGAAAATGTCGGAAACATTTTGAGGAGTGCGATTGTAACTGCAATTTAAATTTACAATGTCCGTTGAACTGCAATCATGGTGTGAACTATCAGCTGGACTGTATAATTCACATTATCATAATTTTAGGTCAACTATTGTCAATATTCCGTAAAGTATCCTGTCTTTTAGCTTGCATATATAATATGCATCACAGTTACATTTAAATTAAGACAGTAATGGTCCTTGCTTTTGTCATCCTTTTTATTGGTTGTGTTTGATTGTGTAGGTATTTAGAGTAGGTCCTGTTGACTTATTGTGTGTAAGCGAAGAGTTGGAAGACAATGCTACTGACGAGGTATGATATTAGTGCATGGTAGCTACGTATTATTTTTCTACCTCTCATGTGGTTATAAGTTTAGCAGCTTTGAATAATTCACAGTTGTTGAAGTCTCTAATTTAGATTAAAACAGAAGTTTCAGGAAAACCTGAAGAAGGGAAATTTGGTAAGTTAATGAACTGGGACATTCTAATTGTTTAGTAGAATTGTCGCGGCATCACTTGTTTCTTAAAAGCATTTAAGCGGGTGTATTCTTCTTTTGCCTGTTTCAGAAGTCATTTTCAAGAGCCTTTAAGGTTGGTTTCAAGGCGAAGGACGAAAGCAAGAGATTTGCCACGGACCTCGAAAAATGGAAGAATAGGAGTTTGAAAGATGGTATGCATAAAAATATTTTTGGATGAGTTATTGTACTTTGTTACCTTAATCATGCAGTAATTAATTTATTAACTCTTTCTGGCAGTGACATTATTGGAAAATGGGTCAATAATACTCTCTAAAAGCAAATTCGATAGCAAAATAGAAGCCACATCAGCAAAGATGTACTTCCACTACTATGGACAGTTATTGCATCAGCAAAATATGCTTCAAGATTTTGTTAGGACAGGTCAGTCCGATATGTAATTCAGATCCACTGCCATTCTTTTTATATGGCAGAATGGTGCCATTGTTTTTTTATGTCATGGTAAGTGACATAGTAACAAGATTTGCCAATAATTTGCAAATTATTTGGATTTCAGCATCTCACAAACAGAATGCTGAATTTTACATTAGTTCGCGTATAATGCAAGTAATACAAATTAAACGTTGTTTTGTTCGGATGAGTTTGAATTTGTATCTGGCTTTCAATTTTTTTCTCGGGAAAGCGTGTGAGGAAAGAACATAAAACTGTCTCTCTCTTCATCAAAGCAGTGCTGGCTATTTACTCTTCCTACAAGAGTGAACAGAGGGAGAAAATAATGTAGAATTTTTTTATTATAAATCTATTGATCTTCCGTGGCTTTGTCTTTGAAGTATGAATGCATTATGCATATTATCTTTTATCATGATTATGACTTATGAACGTTTCAACTTTCAATAGGTTTATGTTATGATTAAAAAAGAATTGCACCACAATAAACAATTTGAATATATTAGAACATCTGCATTATTAATTTGAGTTGGGCTATGGTGCTATACACAACCCCAATTTATTTGGGATTAAAGGCTTTGTTGTCGTTGTTGGGCTATGGTGCTATGCATAGCACAAATCGGCCCCATGCTATGGATTGCTTCTTCATTTCAAAATCAAAATGGACAATCCGAACCGTTCCAAATGATTTCCATATGAAAATCTAGTTGGAGACCAAATTTTATATTTTTCATAATTTTTTAATATTTTTTTAGAGAGAGAAAATCACTTCTTTTGGATGGCTCATAATAATTAAATCAAGTGATGTTCTAACTATTTAGAAAAATAGTAAAAAAATTCTGAATAATATAAAATTCGGTCTTAACTAGATTTGTATATGGAAATCATTTTGAACGATTCGGATTGTCCACTTTGATTTTGAAAACGAAAAAACAATCCATGGTACCATGCTATGCATAGCACCATAGCCCAACTCTTATTAATTTTGATGAAATTGATTAAAAGTCCAAAATTAATGGATTTATTATATATGATAATACACAATTTTTATTCTATATTATTTGTCAAATCTACAATTTTAGATTTATTTTTCTAGATATTATGCAATATTATTATATTTATAATTTAATATATTATATAAAAACGATTTTCCTGGAATGACACCGCCCAACCTTTCCTGAACATTAAAGTTGTTACTATGGTAAGTGGGACCCACACAAAAGTATGACACTGTAGCTAAAATCTGGGCTGTATAAACAAAAGTGAGCTGAATTATGGCAGCGGATTTGTGATAGTATTTTTGGCAGTGGATATGGATCCTTTCAATACATGTAATACTATGTTTTTGTCAAATTACTTTGAAAAGTCGTTCTAACATATTAGTCTCGCCGTAAATTTTTTCAGGTACTTATTATGCTGCAGTAATGGAGAACAAATCAGATTTTGAAGGCCGTGTTGTGGTTGATGTTGGAGCTGGTAGTGGTATTCTTTCATTATTTGCTGCTCAGGTGGACTCTCCTTTCATGAATTTGGAGAAATATATATGCAGCAACTGTACCTGGTGTTATATGATGTTTTAGGGAATGATTTTATATAGGAACTCGGATTTCAGTTTTGGCCTTCATTATGTTATAGCTAATTAAGAACATGACAAAAGTTGTGTATTTATTTTGTAATTGTTGTTGACTAGCCTTGTCATGTTGGTAATGCATGTTATGGAAGTCAGTTTTATGAACTTCCAATTTAATTTCCAAAAACTAAAAGTTTTTTTCTTGTAATTGAATGAATGGGTGGCTTTCCCATTGATAATTGCAATTTTCTGAATTAGGAAACCTTTAATTTTGTTGAAGGAAAATGCAAGCTAGGATACAGGTTCATAGGAGATTTTCCATAACATTTTGGTCATAATAATTTCCTTATTTTCATGCTTTAGTATATAAACTATAATCATTTTGTACATCTTATGTGCAGGCTGGTGCAAAGCATGTATATGCCGTAGAGGCATCTGAGATGGCAGAATATGCGCAAAAGCTAATTTCTGGAAACCCTTCCCTGGGACAGCGAATAACGGTTTGGCTTTATTATATATTGTACAATATAGGATAGATGTCAGTTTATTCTGTTATTTGGTATTGATATGTTTGGTCTGCAATAAACTTCCCACAAGGTCATCAAAGGGAAAGTTGAGGAAGTAGAGTTACCTGACAAAGCAGATATTTTGATCTCTGAGCCTATGGGTATGTACTTCATTCTTTTGTTTTTCATTCAAGTTTTTTTTTTTTAATCTACCAAAAAAGACATAGTGTAGTGTGTTTTTAAGAGCTAATAATGTCATGCTGCTAACCCTGTTACTATATTAATATTGTTACACAAAAGGTAGTGTGTTTTTAAAGTGATGGCATTATTCTGTTTGCCCTGTTACTATATTAATATTGTTATGTTTGCTACATGAGTTGAACCCGTAGCATCTCGTCCGTATCTTGTCATTGCTTTGATATTTGTATTTATTTTTCTATGCTAATATGCATCTTTTGAACTTAATAGGAACCTTGCTAGTCAATGAAAGGATGTTGGAGTCTTATATAATAGCAAGAGATCGATTCCTGACACCCAGTGGAAAAATGTTTCCTACGCTAGGAAGGTATAACTCGAGTATTTCCAAGGATTTTGTTTAGAACAACTAAAGCGCATTTTAACTTGTGTACACTGTATTGCAGCATCTTATCTGTACAATCTTTTCGTTAGACATGTGAAAGCCAAATGATATATATCTTTACCTTGAGGTCATGTAGATTATATTGCCATTTTATGAGTTAATATTTACAGTAGGCATATGCTGATATTTATCTCCTCATTGGGTGCAGCCATTGGTTGATGACTATAAATAAATCTTTAGGATATGGCTACATGTTTACATGTTTCTGTGTTTCCATCTGTTCCTTCATTTCAAAGATTTTTTTTCATAGTGGTACTTAAGCAACTTCTTTATGTTGAACAGGATACATATGGCTCCTTTCTCTGATGAATATCTTTATGTTGAAGTTGCAAATAAGGTTGCCTTTCTTTTATTCATTTTCATGGTGCCATGCTATCTTTTTGCAGCTTAAACTTCAGATAAAAAAATTATGTTTAAATTGCAAATAAGGTCACCTTTTTTTCTATTTTTATGGTCTCGAGCCAAAAGACAAGACAAACTGACTGAGTGAACAAAATCTAGTGCCTTATTATTCTCGTGTCATGCCAGCAAAGTCTGGTACCACTTAAGTTCAATCAAGCTTGTCAAAACTGCAATACCCAGTTATATTCCAGAAGTAATGATAACTATAAGTTTCTATAATTTTGTATGCAGGGTTTATTTTGGCATCAACAGAACTTTTTTGGTGTTGATCTCACCCCATTGCATGGATCAGCTTTCCAGGGTTATTTCTCTCAAGTGTGTTACCTACTTCTTGTTTATTGTTAGTTATTTGGTAATTTCTTTTTCATATTTACACACAGCACCTCTTTGCAAAAAGACCAGAAAAAAAAGATCTTCATTATAGGTTTTAACGTTCAACATTCCTTTGGCATGTTTAAAACTACACCCTACATTTGTATTCTTTAGAGTAAATTGGTTGATATTTTAGCAGTTTTACCTTGTCATCAACTCAAATAACTGCTTTTAACTCAGCCAGGTGAATCTAAATACTTGGCTCTAACTACCAGGTTTCATAAAATTATCGTGTATCTGTTTTGTAGTAGGAAAAATTGAGTGGATAGTCCATTGTGAGATTTCCCTTTATGAACAGTTGTTTTTTATGATAAAAAGGTTCTTATTTTCAAAGATTGTAATTGACTCGTTGTTAAAACTGCCAATCATGTCATGCAGCCTGTTGTGGATGCCTTTGACCCAAGGTTATTGGTTTCTCCGCCTACATTTCACACTTTGGATTTCACTCGTATGAAGGTAACCTTGTTCCAATTATTATTTGTTGTGATGTGTTTACAATTTTTGACTCTTTGTTTAACAAATCTTTTGGTTTCATCAGGAGGAAGATCTCTATGAGATTGATATACCTCTCAACTTCACAGCTTCGGTTGGAACCAGAGTGCATGGATTGGCTTGTTGGTTTGATGTATTATTTAATGGAAGGTAACTTTTTCTTTGTCATGCCTAAAACTTCCAAGGAATTTGGTTGCTCAGGTATTATCTCATACGGAGCAACATCTCTGCCATCTTTAATTGATAACAAGATTTTTTTTTTTGTTCTTACCTCAAGTGATGCTAATTGTACAATAAAAGCCTCGAAATAGTACGATGCCGGCAGATGTCAATTTGCATTCTCATATTATTTTAACTTTAGGTTGAGGGTATGTTTGAAAAAGACAAACAAAGTGAGGGTAGTTTGTAAAGGTAAAATTCAACTACTATGCACCACAATTATGTAACACAGAGGTACTGTTATCTGTAATTTTTAATGCAGCACAGTGCAGAGGTGGCTAACGACAGCACCAGGGTCACCAACAACACACTGGTACCAGCTTCGCTGTGTGCTGCAGCAACCATTGTATGTTATGGCTGGACAGCAAATTACTGGCCGCCTCCATCTTGTTGCCCACAGTGCGCAGAGTTACAACATCAACCTTACCTTATCAAGTAAATTTACTTGATTCCTGTGTTTTCTTTCCTTTTCAAGATTATGTTAATTGTTGAGTGTACATCCTTGCATCGTCTCACCTTAGAAAACTCTCTTTGTTCTTCATGTTCTCACTTCAAGAGGATGTGAAGAAGCTTCGGTCAGAATTAAAACCAATGTAGGCTAAGGATTACTGTCTAAACCTGTGCTATTTAGCTTCTGTTGTTTTGTTTGCATTTAGTTGAACTTCTTGATACTAAAAGTGGCTGGTGACAAAACAGCCGGGATTACTGTATGCCTTGTTCTGGTTTCCTTACTTGTGGGAGCTAGCCTAAATCAAAAGATGGTGCACAAGAACCATTAGATTTATCAACACCTAAAAGTTGTTCCCATTGTGTATATTTTGACAAAAGCAAAAACATGGGGACCGGGAGCTGAGCAAGGAGGTGTATTACAGACATCTACGGGTAAACTTGAGCTCAAAGAGCCATATTACCGACTGTCTCAGCCACAAGCATATGCTGCCTCAGATCAACAGCAGCAGCCGCTGCCGCAGGCACAAGTGATCCAGCCACAGGTAACCATTTAACAATCAACTTTGTTTTTTATGTCGTTCATATTCTTGTCCACCAAAGCACTGTGGCCCAAATGGTTCTTCTTTAGTTTATTTGCACTTGCTATTGGAGAGAGGAGCTACATGGATATGTTTGGTAAGTACTTGAAAGATTGAGAAGCAAACTGTAGATATTGTGGGCTTACTTAAAAACTTGTTCCTAATTAAAATATTATTACTTGTAAATAACACTCTGTACTCTTTTTCATTTTCATTTAATATAGTAGGCAATTTGCCTACTGCAAAAAAATGGCAATGGCAACCAAAAATAATATCACAAAACTTAAAGCAAGTCGTTAGCCGCCTGGTGTATATATTTGTATTATGAGGAGGGTTCAAATGCCTCAATCATGCCTCCATTTTTTTAACTAACTCAAAATTTATAACTGAAATATCAAAATAAAACCGTTCGATTTAATCTATATTATATTTTCTTCTTACACAAAAAAAAAACATTTTTTCACTTTCATTTTATGTAAATCAACAAGTTATAAAATCAACGTCCAGAAATTAATCATATTAGTGCTTTTTTTATAAGCTTTTGATGTCACATAAAATAATATTCAAATATCACAGTTTTTAATCTATACATAAATAAAATGACTAGATCAAATCTGACAGTTCTATTTTGATAAATTCAGTTTTAAATTTTGAGTTATTAGAAATTTAAAAGTGAAAACATCATTGTTCCACAAAAAAATGAGGCATTTGAACTCTCTTGCTTTTTTGTTTTTTTGTTAATCTACTTAGTGAAAAAAACTACGGTGAGCTTAAGCTCACTTGGGTGTTTTGACTAGCTTGAGGTAAAAAAAATATTGGCCAGGTTGGCTTGGAATACCTAGTTTGAAGCATTAACCTTGAAATACTTTACTAGCCAAGAATCTTTTTCAATCCAAATATCATAAGATTGAAAAAACAAATTATTTTGGGGTTCATTTTGAACAATTTTCGACCTCCGAATCTTAAACAGAACCAACCTTAAAATATAAAATATTCTGGACAAGTTCATGACTCATGAAATAGATTAAGACTGATGTTTTCAATTTGTCGTTTAAAAATGAATGGATTCTGAGGTTTAAGCTCATGAACACTTGGAGAGCTTAAGCTCAGCATAATACATTTATTTATTTGTGGTCATTATGTTATCTATTGATAATCTGCTATTGCTAGATAATTGTTGTTGGTTTGTTATATCACAAAATACCTATCTTTGAACTCTTCTTACCAGCAAACAAAGATGAAGTTGATATTAATTTTTCTTATTTTATTTTGAACAGGATATTCAGCAATTACAAGATGAGATTGATCCTACCTTAAGCTTAGAACAACTTTAAGATCGTTTATTTATTCAGTAACACAGTAGTGTCAAGTGTGTTGTAGTGTGATAAAGAGGGGAAAAAAATCTGGATCTAGGTCTGATCTTTTTTTCAACACAGCTCAGATCTCGGTAACTTATGTGTCATGTATTGTACCAGTCACTTGTACTGTTCTAAAAAGAAGTTTGTTATGCATTATTAGGTAGCTGGATGTTTTTTGTTTAAGCGAATGAAGTTCGTTTCATTGCTAAAATAAAATTATTTCCCGTAAGACTACAATTCCTGCTATCCATCTTTCAATGCAAATTGCTTGGCTGGGGATACATATGAACTGATAATTCTCTCCTTTTTTGTGGTTTTTGCCACTGGATTATTGTGCCGTCCATTGTCCTGCTGCTACAATTCAAGGCCTAAATCTCCATTTATCGTGCAATGGACCACAGATGTAAGCTAATAAAGTATTTAACACTGGATTTTGCTTGATGCTTTCTGTGTATTTTTTTTTGAACTGGAGGCAAGCTGATTTGCCTGATTGGGGTCGGCTGTGGTGACATCATAGAGGAGTCTGGAAAGCTCTTGAAATCGTAAGATATTTCGTTTTTTTCAAAATAAAGTAACTTAATTTTTTTTTTTGCAAGTGTATTCCATTTGAATGCTTGCCTAACTCTGAAAGTTAAAAAAAAAACAACAACAACAACAAAGCCTTTGTCCCATACAAAGTCGGAGAACGGTAACTGATTACTGATTTGGGTCGAATAAATTAGATCTTAAATCAACCTCCCACTTGCCGCACATAAAAATCTTTGTTGTGTACTCTGCAGTTGTACACCTCGTTTAGGGAATAATTTCGCTTAGGGTCAGATAATGGGACACCGGACACCTCGGAGATCGTGCCATGTCCTGTATCTTCTGACACGTGTGAGTTGTCTACTTGTCTACAGCCTCGAGCCCGTCATTCTAGAATCTTCGGCTAAAATTGCTCTATCGCACTCGCTTTTGTATGATTGAGATACTTGGATGAATAAATATAAAATTTCCTAATTTTTATCCTCCAATAGATAAATATATTAACTGAAGTTTTAATAAAGAACTGAATATATAAATTTTTATTAGTAATTTTATTATGTAAATTTTTATCATCAATAATATTTTCCGACTGTAAATTTTTATCAATAAATTAATTATATAAATTTTCACCAACAATAATATTTTCTGACTAAACTATCCGTAATAAATTAATTGTATAATTTTTTACAAATAATAATATTTCCTAACCGAATTGCCCGCAATAAATATTTACCACCTCAATTTTTTTATTATAACAATTATATAAAATATAGTACATATTTTTATTAAAATCTAACTCATCGAGTAAAACAGAAGACATTATATCACTATTCTTAGATTCCGTTCGGATCTTTCCCACTCACTACGGTGCAAATGGAAAAAATAAATTCTGTGAGTGAAACAGGCCCTTAAATCAGTTTTATTTCAGGTGTAGGCGTAGCGCGACCCTAGATGTATTCCGATTTCCGAGCGAAATTTCTTGATTTACATGGTAAATTCTACAATTTGTTGTGTCCTCATAATTGAAACATCTGGATACGGGTCAGAGAATGATGGTAGCCGTGTATTTTAACGTATAGATTCCAATTACCATGAAATGATCTCCAGGAAAAAAAGGATATCAACGAAGGGGACAACTAACTTAAGCTGACTTTTTACGGGGGAAAAAGAGAAAGAACGTCCTTAAAATTTTCAATTGATATAACAAATAATTCGTAGTAACATTAACGATAAAAAAAGCTACATAAAGTTTTAGGATGAAATTTAATTATTTATTTAAGAGCGTGTCTGGATGAATTGGTGCTTTAGTAAAAATAGCTACTAACTCCAGATTTTTGGAATTTTAGCTAAATTATTTTTTGGATGGTTTAGTATAATAGATTGCCAATCCAATATTTTTGAAAATTTATTTTCTCCTAAATATAGAATAGCAATTATAAATAGTTACTAACTAAAAAATCCACCCCATCCAAACATAAATGTGGGACTCCGGTGCCCCTTTTTTGTTGAAAAGTTGAATGGTCAAATACATTACCTAGAAAAATTAAAATATCATTTATATAATTTAATTTTCTAGAAAATTAAGTTAAACAATTAAAAATCGATTATATAATAAAGCGTTAACAACAAAAATTTGGAGTTTAAATATAGAGAAATTATTGCTCTCCAGTATGGATGACAGGGCAGGTGATAGAGAAGTATGATGGGATAGCCAAGCCTGGTCAATAAAAAAGAGAAGTATGATTTCGGAATTAAGTAAGAAAAAAATTATAATTCATAATTTATTTGATATTTGATTTGGTTTTAGCTCGAGTTCAATTCGTTTGATTACTTTTTTTTGTCAGTTCGATTCGAATTCGGCTTAGTAACTTTTTTAATGAGCTAATTTAAGTTCAATTTGACATAGTTCGATATGTAATTATTTACATATATTTTAACTATTTAGTCAATAATATATATAATAATATAACTAATTTATTATTAAATTAATAAAATATTACTAATTTATTATTAAATTAATAAAATATTATTAATTTATTATTAAATTAATAAGTATTAGTTTTTTTTCAAATTTTAATAAAATATTAATCATTTTAGCTCTAGTTATTTATGATAATATAAAAATAATTATAAAAATTAAAATAATTGAGTTTGTTTAGAGTTCATTTACAGTTCGAGTTCGATTTAGCTCGAGTTTGGTTTAGTTCGAGTCTAATTTAGTTCAAATTTAATTTAGTTCGAATTGATTTTAAATCAAACTCAAACACTAGTTAGTTCGATCGAATTTAATTCATTTGCAGCCTTGGATAGAACTTAGTCATAAAATAAATCAATTTTTAGGCTTCCGCAATTTTGATACGGGCAATATCTATATGCCTATGTTCATTATTTTAAAACACAGTCGCATGATCATATATGTAGTCTGCTTATGCTTATGTAGTGTGATGTCACATACATAGAGTATGCATCTATATATTCAATAGTGTGTGATTTTTTTTAATTTTTTTATCATATTAAGCTTATAAAATTGATCATATGATATATTTTATGTAAAAATAAAAATATTTTAATATTTTAAAATATTTTTATTATATATTAAAATTCTTTTAAAATATTTTTATTATATATTAAAATTCTTTAAAAATAAACGATTGACTCAAATATTTAAAAAAATTAAAATATATATTCATATAGAACTTGTATATACACTATATATCATCATGATCGACGATTCCACACACATATTAAAATATTTATTTTAAAATCTTGCCTATGTTTACTCTCTGTAGATACTGGCAGTATCTGTATGCCACGTACTCTGTAGCAACTTGTTATAAACGTTGTAACTTGTAAGCTTATAGAAACCAGTAACAATATTAAGATAAGATGAGACCTTTTTTTAAAAAAAAAATAACCCCTTGATGACGCAAGGCGAAGAGAAACACAGGAGACAACTATAATATTCTGCACCTAATATGAATCCATCAAAGCAAATAAAATATTTTTCATGGAAAAAAAACCAGGCTGCTTGGAGTACAAACACTGATATCATGTATCCACAATGCATAAATCCAAGTGATAATTAATATAATTTTGAGAAAATGATGTGACGCTAAGCTGATTTTCCATCACCGATCTCACGAAATCAACACGTAAAAATCTCATGAATGCTGCATAATTCATTTGCAGCATCCAAAAGAGAAGCTCATGTAGCAAATCTTTTATTTACTTTTGAAGCGCACATTTCATCAAGCCATCAACAAACAGATAATTAACTAAACATATTTCCTAATTTGATACGGAAACTCGGAATGTGAGAAAACAAATTATTTACTTCATTACATGCTTGAGCAATCACATGTACGATTGCATTGAGAAACAACACATTAATTTTAACAATTTAATTTATCCAGTAACCGTCACAATAAAAAATAATAATCACCTAAAACAATGATAATCATTATATTTCCAAATAATACTTCTATAATATATATGTTTTAACTACCAATCCAGAATTCGCACACAGCCTAGATATAATTTTTAATCTGAAGCATTTTTTTAATTTCCTGCATTGAAAAATATAAATAAATTTAGAGGCACATTTTGAACAGAAGGGCAAATGGTCCAATACCCGCTCTCTATCTTTAAAAATAAGGGAAATTAGTTTTATGCTATCTCAAAACTTCAAAATTAACAAAATACCATCTTAAAATTTGAATTCCTCCTAATGCCACTTTAAAACACATTTATTTAATTATTTGTCACATTTATACTATTTTTATACACCTCTAATAAAAAAAAAAAAATAATATATTTTGATATGTATTTTTATAATCCCCAAATTACCCCTCTGTTCCTTCTCTATCCCTTCACCTATTTACTTCCGCCAGCAAAAGGGAAATGTATAGTTGCTCTGGTTGCTGCTGAGCGAGAGGCTTAGGAACCAGCACTACTAGAAGTCTAGTATTTCGAAAAACAAAGATGTCAAGAAGGATTGAGAGGGATCTGGCAAAGCACTAAGCTGCTCACATGGATACTTCTTACCAGCTGGTAATATGCTTCTTACCGACTGATACCAAACCCAATACCGACTGGTACCAAAATGAGGGATGGCTTCTTTTGTGCAATTTTCTAGTTTGCTCTTTTTTAATTGAGATTAGTTTGGAATAATAGAAAATCAAAAGCGCTGCAACTTTTTTTATTTATTTTATTGTCTGACTCATTTATTGGAATTGTGTGATTTGTACAAACTATGTGATGTGTGCATCAAGGTCTGTGCTGGCGAAATTTGTTGTATTGAAGAATGAACTTATGAAAGATGGGCAGTAAAGTCAGAACGGTGCCATTTTCTGTGCTTAAATTAGACAATTTTCCTTGTAATAAATATGAAATTTTACATAAAGATGAAGTTTTCTATAAATGTTACTATTAGTATAACAACAAATAACAAAATTGATGATAGATAATAACAAAAGCCTCTTTTTGATGTATTTAAACTCTTCTTCTCGATCTTCTCTTCCAACAAACAATAGTATATTCTCATAAGTTGATTTAATCTTAAGTCAATTGGATTCTAAGCATCTACCTGCAGTGGCAGTAACATAGAATTGATATAGAAATGGAGCTGTACCAGAATTGATACTGACCTAAACCAAACTAGAATTACTACAGTCATATAGCAAACCAGCATAATAACACATTTTCCTTTGTAAATCGAGAGGAGAAAGATTGGCAGAGAGGAAGACGGAGATGAGAGGATGGCAGAGAGAAGAGGGCGGGACGAAGAGGAGGGCGATGCGTCAGGTGGTCGGTGAGGTTGGCCAGCTTGCTTATTGTGACTATGTACTAGGTCTTCATCGTGAGAGAGTTCAGAACCATGAGTGAAAGAATCTGAGTCGATTCTTCTCAGGTAGAGACCATATACTTTTATGAGGGTATTCTCGTTTGTTCAGATCATTTTTATATTTTAATTTATGAATTGAATATTTATACCATAGAGAGGGTAAATAACTAAATAATTATATTTTAGAGTGGTATTAGAGGGAATTTAAGTTTTAAAGTGATATTTTGCTAATTTTAAAATTTTAAGATGACATAAAACTAATTGCCCCTTAAAAATATTGCATATCTAAGCAAGTGAACGACACCCTCATTTTAAAATGTCTAAATCCAAAGTCTAAAGAGCACAATAGGGAAAAACTTTATGCAAGGGGCCAATTTCATCAGACATGCGCTTTAGAGAACACCATATATAGGAAGACATATACTAAAATCATCAGCGTGGCATACAAATCCCATCGATTAAAAAAATAGAAGCCTAATAAGGACCAGCAGAAAATTATAAAGGCACCAAGAAAAACCAAATGAATCAGGGCAAAACAATTAAAGTAATAATATTCTTACTCAGCACAATGAGTGGAGTTAAACCGGAAGGAAGTACGGGCTGAGCAGAAGCTAACCCATTGAGGCCTCTCAAACAAAATGTACAAGGAAAGCTGAAAAGGCAAAGAGGGAAGACCAGCACCTCATACCCTAGTGTCAAAAGAGCGGGAGAAGAATGAGAAAAATGAAGAAACAACTAAGCAATAGACAACCTCTTTGCCACCAGAAGAGTAGAAGGAACAATAGCAGGGAGCACCTTAAGCAATGAAGGAACGAAGCAGAACACTGGGGCAAGAAGCGGGGGAAGAGGCAAATTGGCAAAGGTGAGGGAGGCAAGTAGACATCGAAGACAGTAAGAAATGCTAGGGTGCAGAACCCTTTCACCAACTCACGGGAAAGAACAAGAATAAATGAAAGAACCATAATAATAGATATATGTATGATTTGTGAGGCCCACCTAAATGGTCCTATGGGACAACACACATAACTCAATACACCATTTCTAGAAGCAAAAATAAATGCAAACTCTCCCACGTCGCCAAACAGGAAGAGTACATTTAAGCTTTTAAAATAGAAAAAAATAGAAACACATTCATCTGAAGGAAAATCCAAAACAAATAACAGCTTAATGGGCCAGTAAATCCATAGATATACCGCCACCCAAAGTTACCACGCAGAGTACCACAAAGCAATCAAGGCAGCAACCTAGATGAAAAGAAAGGCTGATCTAACATAACAAAGATTCAGCTGTGTAGGACATAGTGGTTTGCTAACGGTTACCACGGGCATGGGTCGGGTATGACCGCGGCAGACGGCAGGTAGGGCGGATACGGGCACGAACACGGCGGGTAGATGGATACCACGAGCACGGGTATGGATACGCGGATTTTTTTTCTATTTTTGTTTTTTTTTTTCTGTTTTTGTTTTATAAATATATTTTTTATTTTGCAATATCGTAAAATCTCAATAATATATTTTTGGCTAAGTACAAATCTAAACGTTCATTTTAAAAGAATAATATATTTTGTAAACGTTCATTTATTTTATGTGGTTAAATAAAATATAAATAAAAAATATCTTAAATTAATTAATTTAAAACAGTAAAATATAAATAAAAAATTTATTAAATCAATTACTTTAAAAATATTTTTGAATAATTTTAAAATAATAGATTAAAAAATAAAAGTTACCCTCCTCCTTTATTCCGAGCTTGGGACCGGCTACGTAAAATAATATAGGCGGAGTTCTAACTTTTTTGTTAGTAGTTTTCTTTAAAATGAATAATTTAAAAACTAATCGAAATGTTTAGAAATTTATAATTTAAAAATAATCATAAAGATAAAAGGAGATTAGAGATTAATATCGATACTGTCTTCTATCTATTTAGTAGTTCGCATTCATGTACCATTGCTCGCTCTCTTCTGTACCGTCTGAATCTGAATTATCACCTGGTAGCGGCTCGATCGCTTTCTTCAGTCTCGACTCCGGATAATTGTGGTTGATCTCGATATTGATTGCGCTCCTCAGCATCAATCCAATCTTTCAAGCACACAAGTCTTTCAAAAATATGTGCACCCAACTTACTATGTTTATCAGAGAGAATCTTGTTCGCCGAACTAAAGCAACTTTCAGAAGGGACGGTTGACACGGGTACGGCAAATACGTCTCGAGCCATCATCGCCAGCGTTGGATAGCCCCTTGCATTTCTCTTCCACCACGTCATGATGTCAACATCTTCATTTTCGTTGAACATCAACATATAGCTCAATAACTCATTTGTGGATATGTGCGGTGTGCTTTCCGATTGGAAATCTGCTAACAATCCACCACTTCTAGTGCTCTTGGAAAGAAACTATTAAAAAAATAATTAGTAGACAAACAATGAAGATTAAAAACACATATAATTTATATTCTTACCTAGGGGCGCGGCGGGATGAAGACATGTTTTAATTGTCAACCATTCTTGAGTTGTATATGTTAAACATCTCATCGAACTTCGAATTCACGTATGCCTCCACCTTGGTGGTGGATAAATGTAGATTCTCTTTGTACGCTTGAACCATTCTGATTGTGTAATATTTCTTGTATGCCGGATTGAGGCAGCTTGCGATGATGGCCAAGAGGGGTATATCTTCCTAATATTTTAGAAATTTTTGCTTCATGGCATCTACGATCGGCGTGAGAGATTTATCCCGGGTTTCGGCTTGTTTCAATTCACGATACACCTTGGAGATTCTATAGAGATGTTTCAGCAACTCAAATGAAGTCGGTGAGTACGAGCATGATGGTTTGACGATTGCTTTAAAAAAAGTTCCTAGAAATTTTCGAAGTCTTTCTAGTTGCTCTCATTCCTCGACACTGGGTTCCAATATCATTCCCTCTGGGGTGGAGCTTCTCAAAAACTCCCCAATAACAGCATGGTAAGTAAGACATCGGTGCAAAAATCTATAGGTAGAGTTCCAATGGTTATCTATGTCCCAAGGAACTCTCAACTTGCTCAATTCATAGTTGACATTTTTAAAATCTAACATATTTAAAAAAATTCGAAACAATTTAAAAAATAAACTCTAACATATTTATTTTTAATAGGTTATCTATGGAATTTAATGGTTGCCTTTTGGGCCAGTTACTATTACACACGAAATCACAACCACGTAAGTTCTCAGGAAAACCAAGGATCACAGAGGATACGCTACGAGTTCCGATTTTCCTAGATAGAACTTTCCTTAGACATTGTGTTTTCATAGTATTACAACAGTTCTTACCAGGAAAATCATTAAAACGTCATAAATAACTTATTAAAAATAAATGATCTAACAATTTGTACAAATTAAATCTAACATACAATTTTAAATTTTAAATTAAATCTAATAAAATTAAATCTAAAGTGAATTATATGTCAAATAATATAACCTTCAAATTTCACGGAATTATACTTGCGGGCATTGCCTAACTTCGTATTTTCGTTTTCCAATACCTACGTATTCAAAACAAATCTAATTACTTCACATATTCAAAAATAAATAAAAATAACTTATTTCTTAACCTATTAAAAATAATTCCGAATTTAAACATTAAAATCTAACCTATTCAAAACAATTCTAATTACTTCACATATTCAAAAAAAATAAAAATAATCTATTTTCTTAACCTATTAAAAATAAATTCGAATTTAAAAATTAAAATCTAACCTATTCAAAACAAATCTAATTACTTCACATATTAAAAAAAACCTATTTTCTTAACCTATTAAAAATAAATCCGAATTTAAACATTAAAATCTAACCTATTCAAAATAAATCTAATTACTTCACATATTCAAAAAAAATAAAAATAAACTATTTTCTTAACCTATTAAAAATAAATCTGAATTTAAAAATTAAAATCTAACCTATTCAAAACAAATCTAATTACTTCACATATTCAAAAAAAATAAAATAAAACTACTTTCTTAACCTATTAAAAATAAATCTGAATTTAAACATTAAAATCTAACCTATTCAAAACAAATCTAATTACTTCACATATTCAAAAAAAAAAAATATAAATAACCTATTTTCTTAACCTATCAAAAATAAATCCGAATTTAAAAATTAAAATCTAATCTATTCAAACATAAAATAAATCTAACAAATCTAATTACTTAACATTCAATAAATCTACCATAAACTAAATTTACTCTTCAAAAAAATTTAATATAACATGAAATAAATATAACCTTTAAATCTCGCGGAAAAATCTTACGGGAGACGTCAAACTTCGACTTTCGTAATTCCGTGATCGTATTTTTATACTATATTTTTTGGAACAATAAATTAAAAAATTGAGAATAATATTATATTGAGAGAATAAAAGATTGAGAGATTGAGAGAAGGTGAAAATGTTGAGTGGAAGAGGGGTGTATTTATAGAGTTTTGATTGGAGAGAATAAAAATTAAAATTTATTAAAAAAAAATTCCAGCGGATTCACGGGTCGGCGGGTACAGCGGGTTCAGCAGGTACGGGTATTGATTTGATGTGAACCGTGGGGGAAATTTTTAAATTTGAATTTCATGGGTCGGCGGGTACACGGGTACGGGTGCTCGGGCGGCGGGTACAACGGATTTTTTCCAAAAAAAAGGTGACCGACCCTTCTCAAACCCGTACCCATGTTCCCGTTTACTCGCCTATATCCGAGCACGGGTACACGGATACGGATTGTACCCGGCGGGTTTTAGCAAACTACTAGTAGGACAGTAGGAGATATCAACCTGAGAAGTGAGAAGAGAAAGACAGAAATCTGCCACACAATGAGATAACACAGAACTAATAATAAAAACTCAAAGCCAACACGGAATGCAAGAAGCCCGCATATAAAGATCGAAAATTGAACGGGGCAGATTGCCAGCCAAGGAAATAAATGGACTGGATTTGTGAACTATTCATAGACACTGCAGTTAACAGTGCTAGACTGCTAGGACGCCGCCAAGCTTTAATCTGATTCTGGATTTCAGTTATTATCATCTGTACAAAAAGTGATACAGTGGAATCGTCGCACGAAATCCCTCGAGCGATGCCTTGGGTGTTGGGTCCCAGAAACGGGAGGCTCAACTAAGGGCCTAAGGTCGAGAGAGTTCTCTATAAAAAAACTGGCTCTCGTCAGATGCTTTCCGTCATTTTAATTTCCCATCTTAACAAAGTGATCCCCTCTTCCTAGATTCTTCTCTGTGATTTATCACTCTTTCCTATTTCAAGGCTAAAGTTTCCTCCTCCTTCAAACTTCCATTTCTCAATTTCTTGAAACCCGATAGAGAGTATTTCTCAGGGATGGCCGAAGCAGTTTATGTCACGGTAAGAATTGTTTTCTCTGTTCCTGTCACTAATCTCGATTTCTTGATGGACGATTCGTGTGTTAGTAGGGTTTTGAGCGAATTGTTCAGTTGTGATTGAGAGCGAAAGAGAGGGAAGTATCTGCTCTATGGTTAAGAGCTCCGAATCTTGATCTTCTCAAAATCATGAAATGGACAGTTTTCTTTTTCTCTCTCTAAAAATAAATTGCATGTTTTGTATCTCCATTCGCTTCTCTTTCGAACCGCGAAACGATCTTGGCATGGAAAAGAAAAGAAACTTGTTTTGATTAATCACGATATTTAGGGGAATTCATCTTGGCAAATTTTTTTACATACTATACCGCTTTTTTTTTCTTTTATGTAGAAGAAACAGGAGCTGAAGTATCTCGATTTCCTCCATGTCGCGGCGATCCAGGCCATACTGTGCATCACGAGCCTCTACAAGCTGGCTAAGGAGAAATCTGGGCCACTGAATGGTGGGGTGGAGGCAGTGGAGGGCACCGTCAAGTCCATTGTGAACCCGGTTTACAAGCGCTTTCACGATCTTCCCATTGATCTCCTTTTCTTGGCTGATCGCAAGGTCCGTACAATTGTCTATACAGCTGGACTAATTCTAGCCCAACATTTCAATATTTCTTATGAAGTGGGACCATAGCGCATTTTAGCATTATATTAGATCCCTATGGCGCATGTAAGAAGGTGGTGGATTGGGCCCCGCTCACGTGCTCAGATCATTATTTTAGTGGCGCACGTTAGCTCGTGCGACTGGGGGCGGGGACAGTAGCAAATGCTGCTACCATGCGCCAAATAGTTCGTCTTGAACTGTTTAGATAATTATTTTTTTTATTACTTCCGTATTTTTTGATTCCTTGTTTTTAATAAGCAACATCCTGTATCAATTTTCCATTACTTGTTTTTGGTGCTTTAAACCCATATAATATACTTTTGGTTAGATTAAGCTAGTAATGAACTTACCAATAGATTGCTTTGCTCTGTAGAACCTTTTGGTTAAACTGCTGCTGCTGCTTTGATTTCCTTTTCTTTTAAGGAGGTCCGTACAAATAGGCTTCATCTTCTAGTAATCTGAAATTATATGAAATGTTAAGTTTTATAAGGTCGCCTATCTATTTTCCTAGAAGAACACAGAAATCCCTTGTGGTACTAAGAGATTGCAATTACTATAATAGTTATTTCTTTCCTAGTAAAAGGGCCTTAGGGGGATTTCAATGAAAATAATTTTCATTTCCTTAGGAGGACCAATTATAATGAAACTAAGTACAAGAAATCCCCACATGCCATCTCATTTTGATTTCAGACCTATGCTTTATCTTTGATCAATTTTCCTTTCTTTTCAAGAATTGACCATGCCATTAGCAATTGGAACCGTAAGTTGAGTTAATTGCATATTGCCTCTTTTTAAGATGCAACGGTTGATAAACAAATTTGAGATCTTCAATTGCGCAACAGGTTGATTTTGTTGTGGGTGTGGTTGAACAACACATGCCTCCTACAATTAAGACTGTCTCATTCCACATCTACACAACATTGCAAGGCTTCACTGGGGCACTATGTGAATTCTTGAGTGATGCACGTAACTCAGGCCCATCTGCAGCATTGAAGGCTGCAGGTGGCCGCTACAAACCGATTGCTGTTGAACTGTACAAGGACTATGGACCAATTGCCGAACAATATGCTGTCACCACCTGGCAGTACCTCAATCATCTACCATTTTTCCCTCAGGTACTTAATTTTCTGCCATTGGACAATGTATCTGAATGACAAAAAGAAGAAGAATAATTTCTAAGTACCTTTTTCATTGTCATGAAATTGTACATAAGTACTGTAACTGCTTACTTTCTGTTTCTTTAATTCTGATATCACTAAGGTTTCATCTTTTAATTAGAGACATTAGGCTGGTATACTTTATGTTATTTTTAATCTCCATGCTTTCTGACATACTATGCTATTTACTATTTTGTGGTTTAAGCCTATGGGCAGTTCTTCAAAAAGAAAATGGTGCTCTTGCAATATAACTGGACACTGGGCTGAGAAGTCCAACCATGGTATAATTGAAGTCTAATTCATATTTGAACATGATATTTTGTTTTTAACAAAAGGTTACTCACTTGGTGATCCCTACGGCTGCTCATTGGGCCAAGAAGTACAACTATGCTGTGGAGTCTGCAAGCGCACGTGGCATTGTGGTTGTGCAATACTTGCCAGAGATACCTCTTGAGAAAATAGCTAAGGTGTTTAGTGGAAACAGTGCAGAGAGAGAGTGTGAGACCAATCCTGAGGCCGAGGAGGCTCAAGCAGCTTCTGCTGAACCTGAGGCCGAAGCTGCTCCAACTGAGGCAGCTGATAAATCGAACAAGTAAAGGTTTAAAGAATATGATGGAAATGGGACTTTTGCAGGGAGTATTCAAGCAAAAATGTTCCTTGATGTTTTCTTTTTTCCTTTTATGCTTCTTTAACTAGTTGGTAATATCATGATTTTCATTTGGTAAGTCATGATTTTCATTTGGTAAGCTAGCTAGACTGTATGACGATTGTTTAGGTAAATCGATATGGATTTTCATGCTTTGGTTTTCTGCGCTTCTGAGTCTGTAAATAGTGTATGCACTTGCCATCATTTTATGAAAAATGAGAGCAAAATCACCGGTTCTGATGGTATTAGTTTCTTTTAATCTTTAATATTTTGTCAGAAAGTTGGCAGGTTTATACCATAACCTACTCCGGATAGAATTATTCAGATTCATCCATCAATCGAGCGTTGTTACATGCGCAAACGCTGTATAAGGTAGAAATATTGAATGATCACGCTATCTGAACTTTTAATATGAGATTCAGTCACGTGGTAATGCTCTATCATTCAGTTAGTTGAGTTGGATGATTGCGTCGAAGAATATTCTACAAATACGAAGCAAGATATTATTCGAAATGGTTATCGAGTACGGGGTATGATAGCTTTGATGAAACCGCTTGGCCGTTTATCTCACATAAACCCATCTCGTGTTTATCTGACGCAAAGCACAATTGGAGAATTTACATCATGCATATAGAAAAGTGATGAAATTGAATTAAATGAAACTTTTATCATTGATTATATTGTTTGGAACTCGTTAGTCATAATTAAGACATTTTGAGATTTATAAAATTAATAAAATGTCTATATGTTTCATTAATAATTTTTAAATTTTTAAATCGAATATATTGTCAATGATCAGTGCTCATTAGAGATATGAATGGTGTCAGAGGTATCAGTACATATGATAAGTTTGACGATAACAAAATCAATTGGAGGCATCTCTCTAGAATGACTCTAGACAAATCAAATATTTTTAATAAAAATTGAGGACCAATCTTAAATTTCCACAAATAATTCTGTTCAAATTTCGAATTAAATTAGAAATGAAAAGAAAGATCTCTCCGTTTTTAATTTGTGTCCGTTAATAAATATTTCTTTTGGCGCTCAGTCATTTCTATGATAAATGTTGATATATGCGCGGAGGAGGTTAGAAGAGGTTTGGGACTATGGAATGGTATGATTGAGACGCCGATGTTTATCCATAGCGTCACATCGATTCATCCGCCTTTTGTTTCCTACTCGGGAAATTTTTGAGGTGGCAATCGGGCGGGTCGGGTCGGGTCGGGTTCGGGGTCGGGTCGGGTGGGTCGGTTCAGTTTGACTTTCTGAAAGAAATCGGGTCGGACCGGGTCGAGTCAGGTCGGGTTCGGTTCGGATCAGATCGGATCAGTTTGACTTTCTTAAAAAATTGGATCGGATCGGATTCGAATCCGGACGGATCGGGCGGATTTGTCGGGTCGGGTCGGATTCTGTCACCTCTAGGAAAACTATTGTTTGCACAATTCCACCGTTCAACTGATTACCTAAAATCTCATATAATGTGACAAACACACCTACTTTGCTTATAAGTATTAAACTTTAAAGATAGTGAAAGGAAGAGAATAAAGAATAACAAAAAAAAAATGGAGCAAGATCAAGAAAGTTTTCTTTAAAATATTCCAAAGTCCAGATGTTGGAAAGGGAGGTGAAAAATGTTATTCAAGTGACTTTGAAGCTTCATTGAGCTAACTTTTATGTCCGAATTATATATACACTAAGCATATCCTCTTAGTATTTAATGCCTTTATATTGGTTATTTCAACCTGTTTGGCTAGATAATTCTAGATGAAACTTAATAATACGTGAATTTGTAAATAAAAAGAAAATACATAATTAAATATTGTTCTTCTACATCAATCAAAGAAAAAGTGAAAAAAATATTTAATAAATCATACAATGCAGTCAATCACCATTTTTTTAAACTTTCAATGCACTTGGGCGACTTTTTCAAACCAATTGGTTATAGGGTTTAAAGTAAAATAGCACACACAATTAATCCCTCTCAGTCCCCCTCTTACATTCGGTAAAATTATAGGGTTCATAGTCCTTGCCAATTCATCAGCCTCTCTTTGCTCCGCCAACTCAAATAGCACAACATCATCTGCATATAAACAATGAGTTAGTGGGGGACATCTGGTGCGAGGGCAGCTCTTCATAGGTCCCCGTTACCTAGGCATCAATGAGCAGCCTTGAGAGTGGTTCCATGGCCAGAATAAATTAGTAGAGAGAAAGTGGGCAACTTTGTCTGAGTCCCTATCTAGGTGTTATAAAGCCACCCCCACTGTAGCCATTCAGTTTAATACTGAACTTTGAGTTCGATACATGGTTCATTATAATGTCACAGAGCTGTGTAGGAAAACCACACCTTTGTAATGTCATCCTCAAATAAGTCCAGTTCAAACAATCAAATGCTTTAAATAAGTCTGCCTTCAGTGCAAACATATAATCCCTGTAGCCTCTATCCTAGAAAGAGTGCATGACCTCCTTCATTAAAAGTACATTCTCTTGTATGCTACGACCTTTAAGAAAAGTCATTTGATTGTGTGATACTAGGCTGGGGTAGCAGGAGTTTAATTCTGTTAGCAATCAGTTTCATGAGCAACCTATAGTACACAGAGCACACGCTCAATGGTCTGAAGTGAGTTGGTTTTGATGAGTGCTTTGTCTTAGGGATTAGTACGAGGTTGCTCTTCACCCATCCTTCGTGTATGTCAACACCATTAAAAATGTCCACAATCATCTTCAACAAACTAGGCCCTATCACTACCCATTCTTTTTTTTAAGAACCTTACGGTAATTCCATTAGGTCTCGGGCTCTATCTAGGCACATCTGACAGAGAGTGTTATAAATCTCATCACTAGTTGATTGTCTCGTCAGTACTACCCCTGCTTTATCTGGGATCTTTGGCAGATCCAAATTTTGATTCAGAAAAATCTACTGGGTCACCTCCACTATAATTGGTTATCTATAGAGAGTTTTGTAATAATTTACCAATAAGGCTCTAATATGTTGTTCATTCTCTGTTCAGGTACCATCATCTCTCTACAAGGTGAGTATAAGATTCCTCCTCCACCTTTGCATTGCAGAAGTATGGAAAAACTGTGTTGCGATCCTCTAGTGCCCATCGAATCTGAGAGCGCTGATGCCACTAAATTTTTAGTTGTTCTTGCGTTTGTTCATATTTTTATTTGAGTTGCAGCTCCTTAGAATGGTCATTAACAGCAAGGTGTATAGTCTGGACCTCCAAAATTTAAGTCTTGAGCTCCTTTAATCTATTTATGGGTATCGAGTGCTATCGTGCCCGTGCTCGCAAACCCTTGCCAAGCTGTTTATGTCTAATTTCCCACTCCAGTCCCTCTGTCATCTCCCAAAGTCTGCTATATTCTTGATCAAACCCTTATAATGATAGCCACCAGTGCTCAACTCAAAAATTTGAATGTCTCTATAGCTGTGGGGCCATTTTGAGGAGAATTAGAGTGTGGTCACTGGAAAAGTGGTTGACAAAGGCTATTGTGTATTTTTTTCTGCTAACTTGATGTGACTAGAACACAGTCCAACTTTTGATAGATCATATTGGATGTGTACTAGTTGTTTGTCCACGTGTAGGCAGGTCTTTTGTAACCTAAGTCCAATAAGTTTGTTTGCTAGAGCAAGTACCTAAAGGATATGTTGTTGGAGTTAAATTCGGATGAGCCTTCATATTTATCCACCATATTGAGTATGGCATTAAAGTCTTCCATGCAGCAAAAAGCATGTTGGATATTGTCAGCATATTGTTTGATCTTTGTTTATATCATCTTACTATTTCCATGGTTAGCATCTTCATAAATTGCTCCCAAAATCCAATCAGTTTGATCCGAACCCTGAATTTTTGTACAAATATAGTATCTAGTACTTTTCAGCACTTGTAAACTCACTTCACTGGACCATAACAACCACAGGCCCCAGCCCCCAGATAAGCCTGTCGCAGGGACAACATGCACAAAAACCTCTGTATGCCATTCAGTAGGTGATTCGATCTTTTCTGGTTGGATTTAATCTCACTGATAAACATTATACCCACCTATGAACCTGGAGTAGATTTGAAAGGACTGAATTTTTTCAAGACCTCCGACACTTTGACAGTTCCAAGGAGATAATTCATTGATTCAGTCGTAGGGCCCGCCCCACCGCCTTCTGTCTTTTAGTATTCACACCTTCACAAACTTCTTCTGTAACCAAGACCAACGCTAATATGTTTCCCGATAGATTTGAGTCCTCTTGTGAGATGTTGTTGTTCCCCACAAGCTGGGAGATATCTGCATTACTTCTTTTCAGCCCTGTTGTTGTCCTCACAAAAAGATTTTTCATAAGTGGAGATTCGTTGATATTCAAGCCTTGTCCACTCCATCCTATATCAGATCTCGGTCCGCTGGTCCCTAGCCTTCGAACATGTTTCTTTCTCTGCTCACCAAACCCTACCACATCCTTTAGGGTCAAGTAATCTATATTTATCCACCCTCCGTAGTTGGGCTTTAGCTTCTCCTGTAGTAGTTCATGTAGTTCGGTGGGGTAGGTCTTTATTTGCGACATGAGATTATTTTTGTCATCACACTCATCCACTTTATGTCCTACCTTAGCATAATACAAATAAACCTTTGAAACTCTTTCATAGTACACCAACACTTCCCATTTCTTTCCTCCCGGTAATACCAAAGGGATTTTGTCACACAAAGGACTGTATGGGTCTATTAGAACCTTTAATCGAGCAAATTTCTCCCACTTAGTTGTTCCCTCAAGGGCTGGGTCAAGTAGTTCGTCAATCTCAGCAACCATTCGATGGTAGATAGACTTTTCAAGCCTGCTCAAGGGGGCGTGGTGAAGTTAGACCCAGACTTGGGTGTAACACTTTATTAGATTCTCTTGGTATATTGGTGAAGCTTTGGTGTTAGTAAATTTTGTTTAAAATGTCAAGGAGCTTGGGCAACGAATCTATTGCGATCAATTTTAGTAGCAAATTTGGCCACATAGAGACTCTCTCTGATCCTTGTGATGCCTTATAGATTAAATTATCTACATCATTTATATAGTAATTCCCTGAAATGTGAGAACACGATAAGCTAGGGTAACCACTGTAATTGCGAGATAACAATTCCAGTCAGTGTTAGTGATCTCATGTTGTTGCCGTGTTATCTCCTTGCATGCTCTGAATTTAACTGCCATAGCTTCGAATTGATTAATCGATCCTTCGGATTTAACTCTCCATGTGCACAACAGTCAAACGGAACACATGTATTGAAAGTTGGAAGGCAGTAGGACACAAATGAAATAATTGCTCATGAAAAAAAATGTGAATAAAAGCTTTATAATAGGTGGAATAGCTTGCCAAAAATAGAGCAATATCACATTTTTAAGCGGACCATGCCAAAATCAGGCCAATCCCTCAAATCTAGCAAAATCCCTCTCAAATGGAGAGAACATTTTAAAATCGGCATAATGCTGCCGAATAAGGCACACACCCGCCAATCCTGCCCCAATGCTCTCTCGAAAAATTACCATAGAAGGTTTTAACTTCGTTGGATCTAGTCCACCGTGGTCTTCGTGAACCAATCTCCCTTGCGATGTACCATATCTCCCAACCAGACATGAGAGAGTCTATGAAACGAATGCTTTGCACCTCAGCTAGTGTGGCTGACTAAGTTCTGGAGATTAATTCCTTGAATACTAGTTGAAATTGGTACGATGAGAAAAGAAATATCAAAAGGCTTGCATGGCGAGGTATAAACTACGAAAACAAAGTCAAGCAAGACTTGACAGTGAAAGTGAAGCAAGTGGAAGACCGTATTGGCCAACAGAGAGGCAAACGAAACAACGAAAGGCCAAGTGGCCAACTTAATATCCATGCGACCAGTGAAGACGCCATGTGCCTTCTCTTCGATGATTGGCTCATCACGATCAAACAAATTAGCCAAGGCTAGTATGTGTATGTCAAGACTTGGTTTCTAGCTTTTCTGCTTATTATTGATGGCACATTGAGGGAATGATGATTTGTCAATCACCATTCACCACCTTCACCTTGAGGATACAAAGTAGGATGAAAGGTGGTTAAACAATAAAGACAACCCGCCATCTAGATCCATAGTAGATCAGAAGCAAATTAATAAGGATGAATTTGTTGTTGCAATTGAGTTAAGCGCCACAAAATAAATATTCAATTTATCTTGTAGCATTTTTGTCCGGATTCCCTTCAAAGTTCAGAGATTAGGAGTCTAGGGTGTAAATAGATCGGATATGAACGGATAATGATATAACGTATCCGTATTTGTTATAATTTTTTAGATATTGATAGTCTGAATACATATAAGGATCGGATATTCAACGAACATTTGAATACGGATTGAATATTGGACATATATAAATACGAACACAGATATATTTTAGATATTAAATAAGAAATATTATATATATAATTGAAAAATAATTGCATATTATTTTCGATAGAATCATTAATCATAAAAACTAAATATTAGATATAAAAATTAAATACTAATTATCATTATATTAGTATTTCAAATGTATTAATGAATTATAAAAAAATATGATACATATGTATTACCCCTGCCGAACAAGCATCCGATGCAAATTGGATACGATTCGAGTGCGTATCTGTTACGCCACGTGGCACATCAGATTATTTTATTCCGTTTGACTGATGAATTCGGTCTCCGATACAGATTGATATGCTGAGATATAGTCATAGTTCAATCAGGATACATTTTCGATACGTTTCAGATACGGATGCGGATAACATACACACACACACGACCACATAAACTGCGCCACACCAGATCAGATAGACAAGCCAATGCATTAATCTATGCCACACCGGATCCTAATAATGCTTTAAAACTATGTGAAAATTAAAATCACCCACGCGGGGACTCGAACTCAAGTTTGATTGCTAGTGCGCTACCACTGCGCCAATTGTTTCTACAAATTATTGTTATATATATCATCAATCGAATATCAGATTTTCCTCCTACATGCCCTTTAAAACAATATTTATTTTGATAGCTTGTCCACGATCGGATCTATTACATATTATATATTTTATTTTTAAATAAAAAATTATTATATATAGCCATATTCGTATTCTGATATTTTGAAATCATATCCCGCACTTGCACTCACATCATATCAGATACGATACTCACACCCGCATTCGTGCAACATAAGTGATACATTGGCACAAATTAGATTTATAATGCACATTAAAAATCTAATTAAAAATATATAATAAAAATATTTCGGATATGTATTCAGATAAATTTGGATAATATTAGATCAGATATCTTTAAATAATGTCGGATATTAATGAATAATAGCTAAACGATTGGATACAGGTGGATAATAGCCAAACAGTATATTTATCCATTATTTTTTTACAATATGGATAAAAATATTGATATCTCTGAATATAAATACAAATTAAATAATTTTTACTATTTTTCAGATCGAGTGACCGATAGAATAAGATGTTTTTATATCCATTAGCATCCCTAATTAGGACCCTTATCCCTGATATTGTTCACTTCGCCCTTTGTAAAAATGAAATTTAGAACCAACCAAATATCTGGGCCGATACTGGGCTTTGGTCGCGTATGGTATAACTTTGCAAGTTCATCCAGGAATATGTGAACTCAAAATAATATGTTCAGTTGATTGCGTAAAAAAAGAGAAAATTCTCCTGAAATCATATCAACTCTGCTGTTGTTTCGTCTTAATCACTCGTTTTTGTTCTTTTCTTTAGAGTCATTGAAAATTTTATTTCTTCTTAATCAAATAACTTTGTCGATTATCCCACAGAAGGGACTAACAATTTGGCTTTGCTAATTTCATCATAAAATCAACAAAAAAAACATTCGGTACCAAATCAGTTACCAAAATAGTGTCTCTGCCAGAAAAAAAAATCCTAAACAAAGATTTTGGATCAGTAACATATCATTAGTTTCTACTAACTTAATCCTTCAACTTGTAAAGAGGAACTGAATTAGCCTTTTCATATTTTATTAAAATACAGTACTAAGCTGATCTTTTCATCATACCTTTTTTTTTGGCGGAGTGAATAATTTTATTTGACACGCACACTTTAAGTCACAAGAAAAGTAGAAAACAAACCAAGTGTCAAATAAAACCTAAATCAAACTATTTTCTTTAATTCAATTTAGTTTTAGAACAACGTAGCTTCATGCCAAACGAAAAATACTTCTTCCTAATCACCATTACAAACTATAGTCAATTTTGGATAAGATTTCTTTTAATGGTGATTTTTTCAAATCCAATTCTCTTTCCGGTGTTTTTGTTTATCGTATTTATAATTGTTTTTCAGTGAACAAATGTATTGGAACCAAAAAATAGCTCGATCTAACTTTTGTGTTGCACTTTCTCTGTATCCGATGGCAAACTAAATTTTACTCTCAGATGAAAATCCATGTCAACAAAAAAAAAAATCTGATTAATGCTCTGAAATAGTCCCTTTTAGAAGTTAAGGAAACATTTTGGTCCATTTTTAAAACGTCCAAGATCGAGTACAAGAAAGAATTATTTATTTTAAAAACATTGAGGACTAAACTGAAATTTCGCTAAAATAAAAGAGATAGTTTGTCGAGGTCTACCAGTGTCAATTATTGACTCAACTCAAATCCGAACTCGACCCGACTTGACCTGACATGATCCGAAAATAAATGGATCGGATATGGATTTAATTTTTTTGATCCGAATCGGGTCGGGTCGGGTTCGGTCAATCCGATCCGACCCGATTAATTATATTTTTTAAGTAATTTTATGATTTAATATTAATTAAAACTTAAATAAATATACAATAATTGAGATTAATTTAAATTAATCAATATTTTATTATGTAAAATTATATAAAATAATTAATAAATATTTAATTATTTTATACGGGTCGAGTCGGATATGGATCAAGATTTTTTGACCCGAATTTAATCGGGTCAGGTCAAGAAAAATAACAAAATAATGTGACCCGACCCGACCCGACCCATTGACGCCTCTAATCCATACTATATTATAAAAAGAATTTATATAAATTTGTTCATTAATATTTTATTTTTCAGTATTTTCTTAATGACTAAAATGCCCGTAATCAAATAACGTGGATTATTTTTTTAAAACTAATGATTCATATTTTAATCAATATTATCTTTTTTTTTCATTCATTTTCTATTTTCTACCATGTATTAACGGGAAGTCTGAAAAAATTATCCATCAAATAAATTAATAATTAATTATTTTTAATTTATAAAAAAACCATGTACTATTCAACTTTATTTAAAAAGTAAAAATTATTATATTTTATAAATTTTATTTTATTAAACATACTAAATTAATTTTATTTAAAAATTTAAAAATTCTATAATTGATTTAGACATAAACTATATCTAAATAAAATATATTATTTATTTATCATAAAATTAATATTAAATATAAATATTTTTAAAATTTGGAGGATCCGCACAACGGATAGATTCATACTAGAAATAAAAATAGCTAATCCCTTCTAAATCCTAATTCCTTCTACCTTCTAGTAAACTTTTCTCAAAGGCGGGATATGCTACCACACTGAATCGATATTTTTTGGAGCGTAAAAACATCTCCAAATATATTTTTTATTTAAACTATTCGATCAATTAACAACAATTCTAATTTAATAATAATAAATCTTCATATATCAAAATTCAGATTTAAAAATAATAATTCTAATTTAATAATAATAAATCTTCATATATCAAATTTCATATTTAAACTTTATCACAACCAATTCATCTTTATAATCCCTCCACACACAAAAATACTGGGAATACTCTACTACACTACGATGCGCTGCTGTGAGGTGAAACCAGAGCCATGGTAACCGGCTCAGTTTTATCTTCGTCACGTGTCAATCTCCTTTTCTCCTCATTTTCTATCGAAAAGATGAGCTCGGCTCATTAAGGTTGTGCTCTACAAAAAAAAAATAGAAAAAGAAAGAAGGAGAAAGAAAAAGAGGGAAAGAAAAAAAGTGTTAAAATTGAATTCACCTCATCAGCATCTCAATTTGAAGGAGATACATTTTATTAATTTAAAGAATAAATGAGATAATTTTTTTCTTTCTCTTTTTACATAAAATTTTATAAAATAAATAATTAATTAAATTTCTCCTTCCATCTATACCCTCTCCTTCTCTAGCTACTCGTGGAGCACACCCTAAGGGTGTCAATCTAGCGAGGTGCCGTGCCTTGAGTTGACTTAAACGACCCCTTTATCGGGTCTCAATTCAGCCGATTCGTTTGATTTATGGCCTATATCGCGAAAAAAACCCGACCTTTCGCCTGATCTTGACGTAGTGGCGAGCTCGATCTTCACCGCTAGTCGCTCAAGGATATCTCTCCAGGTAAATTAATGGCAAAGGCCGGGACTGGTTAATGTACCAAATCAGTTCCTGAACCCAGTAGGTTTGTAAATTACACCGAGAAAAAACTTCGATGATTCTTTTTTTTTGTATGCTTGTAACTTGCTTCAATCGTATTTCGTATTGGGATCTAGTCATCTACTGCTGCTGAAAATTTTATTTTAATTTTCTGGTTGTACGATTGTATTGTACGAACAAGTTTCATGTTTGTCTACATTCTAATGAAAACCAATAACTGCCGTTGAAGGCCCCCGCAGGAGAAATTTACATCTATATATCCATTGCCTGGTTTATAAAGGAATCTTTGTAAAAGAAGTCTTGCTTCTTTTTCACCATGTAATGAGAAAAAAAAAATATAGGGTCGTCATGCTATTTCTTCTTTCTTTGTTTCTTTCTTCTTTTTTTTTTGAATGGCACAGGAAAGGAAGATGTTTCTAATACTTGTCATATTTCATAGGTGGAATGGTATATTTCGTATTGTCAATGTTTATACATAGTAAATTTTGAGGTTTTGTATTGCATATGCATATTCATAAATATATATTTTTTTTAACAAAAAATACATGTTACCAACTAACTAGTTGCCTTTTGTAGCCAGTAACGCCTAAACTTAAAATTGTTGAACATAAGGGCTCAATGGAGCCTCCGCCTGGTGTTGAATCTAAGCTACTCTTTGCCCATATTGTCTACATTTACCGGTAATAGCAGGAGAGAGAGATGAAGTGTGTCTGTAACTCTGTATAACTGTTTCCAAATTTGTACAGAATTTTGTCGCAATTGAACTCATACTTATCAATTGGTTCATTATGTATACCTGCACTGCACCAAATCAGTTTGCTACCAAACCCCAAATCTTTATAGCCTACAGATTATCTGTGAAGAATAGAGACCAGTGGGTATCCCTAGTTCCCTACCTAGAAGTACAGCGTAACGACCTTCTTCGCCTTCATCAAAGTGAGCCTATAACATTACCAAACATCAGTAGAAACCCTATGGCCTATAGTGATTTGATTTATTTGCTTGAAGTGTAATTTCTCTCTGCCCCCTCCTGACAGTTAGTACCAGTTGTCTCTGAAATGGTTGTGGTGCAGCTTCTGTACCTTCAAGAGATGAACCCAAAGGAAGCAATTTATATGCACATCAGTTCAACTGGTATCAGTTCAAGATGATAATGAACCAGTGAGCAAATTCTCTTATTTAATATTTTTTATTTCTTGATTTAGTAACTTCAATATCTTCTCAATTCTCATTAATGCTCTAAAAATATGTGGCATTTCAGTTTGCACGAAAGTCTGAAGGTTTTGCAGTTTATGCCACCATGATGAGCATACAAACCGAGGTACTTAACAAAATTGGTATAGTCTGTTCATGATGATACTGCTACTTGTCATTTACAGGCTTGCAATATAATTTGTGTCATAAATATTGTATCTGGGCTTATGATTACAGTTCCTAGTTTCATCGGTTACTGCACCAATATTATTTGGAATTTTGAGTAGGATGTTGACCATACAAATAACTATTGAGGGGAGGATAATGTTCAACTTTTTCATATATTCATTATATTAAATAGCATTGTGAATTGTCTCATATAACTATATAAATGATAGTACGTAATTTAATAACTATATAAATGATCATGTGTAATTTATTCTTAGGTGCATACTATGTAAATTATAAAGCAGATGGCCCTGCACGCCCTCTTCTTGCAGCAGGAACCAAGGGAAAATGGTACATGATGGAACAATGCAAGAGGTGAGAGCACTCAGAGCAGAAATTAACCCAGCATCTGTTGGCTGAAATTTTAATTAAGGGCAGAATTGAATCATATTTAGCTTATGTTTTTATATTTGCCAAATTTTCTTGGTTAACAATTACAAATTTATTTCTGTGTCTCAGCTTTGCTTCAAGAGCCATGCATGCCACCATATGGGGAGATGCCGACTAGTGATTTAGTGAGACGCACTAGAGAGGTCTTTACTTTTGTTTAAGTTTTATGACTATTTTTGTTGTTTTTTTTTTGGTATGGGAACTCACAAAAAAAACCTCTGCCTTTACTGTATTAAAGAACTGTGATGACCAAATTGATGTTGCAAACTTAGTTGTGACTTTTTCTCAAACAAAGAGCTATTCTTTAATGCTTTAATCTTTATGCAACTCCTTAGTACCTGAGGCATTTTTTGCATTTCCCCATGCAGTTTCTGCTTAAACTTTCTAAAAATTCTTATTTCTTAATCCAGACCATGATGGGAAAAAAGAAGTTGATATAATTTCTAGCAGAGCACACTGGAAATGTTAGTATTTTTTTTTAATTAAACTTTCATGTCTACAGTTATGATAAATCAAATGGTTTCAGAAAGTACAGGAAATGACGAAAAGATCATGCTACATGAACTTTGAACAGGCAAAGGAGTTTGTCTTAATGGACAAGGTATCATCATTTAACAGCAACTCTTCCAATTAGATGAAATTATATTATTAATGGGACCTTTTTATGTAATTGTGGATCTGATTGCAACATTTTTAGATGGTGATGCGTGGCAAGGACAGAATAATGGGTGATATACCAACCCTTAAGGAATGGGAGTTGCGTAGGAGGATGTAAGAACACCGAAATAGTTAGTGTATTAGGATAGGATATTTCTTCTTTTTAGTTAATATATTCTTCTTTGTTTTTTTTTAAAATTAGTTTTTATTGTTTGATATATCTTTAAGAAGTTATCACAGTCGAAATTGTTGAAGAATCTCATTGATGCCATTGTTTGCTACTGGCCTGATTCTCTTGTTTTATAGTTTTTCAAATTGGTTCACATTTTACACAAAAAAATGTAAATCTTATATTAAGACTCCACAGGCTTGTAGGTCTCAATTGCGCATCTGACTGGAGGCGATCAAACCTTTCCATAAAGGAAAATCCTTGGGCATGTGGCCAGAAGATCGTAATAATTGCATCTTTATACCCTCTTTTGCGGGATTTAGGGGACAATTCGACACTAATAACAGGCCAAGTTTATCCATTTTGTTTCCCAAGATTATTGGATCTACTGCTGCATCCCCGATGCTGAGATATGTGTCTGGCGAGATATCAGAGGATTGGTTGAAAATGGGTTATTTTGAAAAAATGGACCTCTAAATAAATATAAAAAAAAATTAAAAATGGAAAAAGTTTATAAATATGTTGTACTATTTATGAATTAATAGTTTTTAATGGTCTTTGATGGACTATTAAACGATAATGAAATTGCATAAAATTTAAATGATCATCAATCTATAGGTAGAAGAACACATTTATAAATTTTTTTTCATTTTTAAGATTTTTTTGTATTTATTTAAAAGTCCATTGTCAACCGATCCCTTCTCTATTCTAATAGCGAACACCTGTCAAAATAATAATAAGTGATATATTTTTTGAACCATAAATTTAGTACAGATAATAATAAATTTTATCTCATTATGAAGTGATGCAAATTCAAACTTCATGAAAGAAATATCAAAAATAATATGTAGCATAACGGGATTTATATTTTTTAAAAATTGACATCTTTTTCTGATATTTTTCGGTTGATCGGTCATCTAGGGTTGAATGGAACAATAATATCCATATAATCATATTTTATTGACACTTGTAAAGGAGCATCAAGAAAGCTTAGGAAATGAATTTATTGGATTCAGAACTTGTTTCACAAGGCATTTTATGTTTCGGAAACTATCTCTATTACACGCGACAATCATTGGTTGACCCTGCTATAAAACTAGGGGTGCGCTCAAGCGTTGTGTTAATTATCACACTAGTAAAATGAATTTGTTTCAATACGTTGATATTGTCTTAATCTTCTAATTGCATTAGTGTAGTACTTTTTTACATTCGTTTTTATCACAAAAGATCAATTAGAGCTAAGCGCAATTTGTCAAGCAGTAAAGCTCCCTTGAACGACTTCACCTTTTCCATTTAGTGAATATATAGGTCAATAGTCCTAGCATTTTGTCTGACTTTTATGCTACATTACATATATCCATTGTTTTAAAAAAATGTTCAAATTAAAAACATATGTTTCTCCGTCATTTTTAAGTAGGAGATGAATAAAATTCAAATCAATTTAAAATTTTATTAGTAGACATTTCAATTCAACTATAGGAAATTTTTTATTTATATTAAATGCTAAATGACTTTAAAGTTTGTTTTAGGTTAATGCATATCTTAGTTTAATGAATACATTCTTAATTTTGTTTTTTTATAAACTTTGATTGCGATACGAAATTTAATACAGGGAATCCAGCTGAACCTGCTTGAACGTTGAACTTGAACCAAAAAGAAATATATAAAAAAAAGTACTTGAGATCCAACCAAAAGAATTGGAACTTAAAATAACATTTTGTTTTCGTCCTCCTGTCACTTTTTTGTAGATAGATGACTGATCATGTTGTAATCACATTGAGGTGTCGTGTTCATTATAATTCATTATAATCGATTAATACTCATATATTTTAACATTTGAAATTGGATTATTTCTTAATTGATGCTAATGGCTATTTGATTAGCCTAATCATAGCTTCTTTCCTTGATTGCTTGATCTGTGAAGATTCTATAATCTGAGATCACAATTTATCTTCAACACTCCCCTCAAGTTGGGCTAAAAAATATCGATTGATCCCAACTTGACTAATAGTTTTTCAAAAGGTCCTCTGTCCAGAACTTTGGTTAAGATGTCTGCTATCTACTCCTGACTTCTCACGAATGGAGTTTCTATTATTCGAGCTTGAACCTTTTCTCTTACAAAATGGCAATCTACTTCTATATGTTTGGTTCTTTCATGGAATACTGGATTAGATGCAATATGTCTTGCTACTTGGTTATCACAGTACATTTGTGTTGGCTCACTATAGGTAAACTTCATATCTTCTAATAGCTGCTTAATCCAAATCAATTCGCTTGCAGTAGAGGCCATAGCTCGGTATTCTGCTTCTGCACTTGATCTTGCAACCACATTCTGCTTCTTGCTTTTCCAAGTAACTAGATTTCCTCCCACAAATGTGCAGTATCATGTGGTTGACTTCCGATCATAGCTTCCAGCCCAATCTGCATCTGAATAACCAATAATTATGTTAGTTGTATTTTTCCTCATACTTATGCCTTGACCTGGGGATTTTTTTAGGTACCGTAGTATCATGTCCACAACCTCTAAGCGTGTGGTCCTGTGTGCATACATAAACTGACTTATTAGACTCATAGCAAATGAAATGTCTGGTCTAGTGACAGTAAGATAAATTAGCTTACCAACAAGTCTTTGGTATTGTCCTATGTCTTTCAAGAGTTCACCTTCATCCAAGTATAACTTTTTATTAGGTTCCATTGGAGTGTTTGCTGGTTTTGCACTCAGTTTACCGGTCTCGTTTAGTAGGTCAAGGACATATTTTCTTTGAGATAGAAACAAACCTTTCTCCTTTGAATATGCAATTTCGATCCCTAGAAAACACTTGAGTTTTCCTAAGTCTTTAATGTCAAACTCATTTTTTAGATAGTCTTTCACATTTTTAATTTCCTTTTCATTATTCCCTGTAACGATAATATCACATACATACACAAGAACAATGATTATTATATCACCTGAATGTTGAACAAACATGGATGAATCTGCTGAGCTTTTTATAAAATTGTGTGATAAAAGAGAATGTCTAAGCTTGTCATACCATGCTCGAGGAGATTGTTTGAGGCCGTAAATGGACTTATTCAACTTGCACACGAGATCTTTATTTGAGTTATTCTCATATCCAAGAGGCAGAGTCATGTATACTTCTTCTTCTAGTGTACCTTGTAGGAATGCATTTTTAACGTCCATTTGGGATAGATCTCATCCCGAATTGACAGCCACTGATAATAAAATTCGCACAGTACTCATTTTTGCAACTGGGGCAAATGTCTCTTGGTAGTCTAGGCCATATGTTTGAGTAAAACTTTTTGCTACCAGTCTGGTCTTGTGTCTTTCTATAGTTCCATCACTATTGTATTTGTTTTTATAGACCCATTTGCATCCTACAGGTTTCTTACCTTTTGGTAATGTTATAAGTGACCATGTTTCATTTTTTTCAAGAGCTTTGAGCTCTTCGCTCATGGTTGCACGCCATATAGGATGGTCTTTGGTCGTTGAGTAACTGTCTGGTTCACTTGCCCTATCCACTACCCCTAAATATGACATATATTTAGGGGACACCTTATTATAAGAAAATATAATCTTGGATAGGATAACTTACCTTGCAGATTACATAATCTCGTAACCTGGATGGTGATCGTGTAGTTGATCTTCTTGGCTGCACTTCAACTGGATCAGATGGTTCGACGTGAGGCTCTGGCTCTAGTTCCATGTTCTCCAGTCCCATATCTCCCCCTGAAGTGTGCTCCAAATCTCCCCCTGAAGGCAACTCGCTCTGAGGGAAGGTGGCGGTACCTTCAAACAAGGTTAGTGCGGGAAGGGTAGCGGGGAGGAAATCTTGTGGATTGATGTCACCGCTATCCTTATAAAAAGGTTCATGTTAAAAAAAACAGACATTCTGAGAGATATGTAATTTTTTTTTGTTAGGATCAAAACATTTGTAATCTTTTTGTTTAGAAGAGTATCCGAGAAAAATCATTTTGAGTGCATTTCTATCAAACTTATTATGTCTTTTGATGTGAATAAAATATGTGCACCCAAATATTCAGAGATGGTCTAGGTTGATAGATTAGTTTGTTAAAACTGAAAAATGACTTTTGTGATTTAAAACGGGAGTGGGGAGTCTATTAATGAGATGAATAGCGGTGTAGACTACTTCTGACCAAAATCTTTTTGGAACATTCATTTGAAAAAGAAGAGACCGAGTTACTTCTAAAATATGACGGTTTTTTCGTTCTGAAATTCTATTTTTCTCTGGTGTATAAATGCAGGAAGTTTGATGTAAAATACCCTTTTGTTGAAAATAATTAGAGAAATTTTTGTTGACATATTCGATACCATTGTCAGAACGAAATATTTTTATAGTGGTATTATACTGATTTTCTAAAAAAAATGTAAATTCTAAAAAATGTTGAAAAACTTCATCCTTGGAGGTAAGTAGATACACCCAAGTGGTGCGAGAAAAATCATCAATAAATATTACATAATAGCAAAAAATATTATAAGAGGTAATAAGTGGTGGACCCCAAACATCAGAATGTACAAGTTCAAAAAAAATTGAAGTTTTGCTAGTGGATAAAGTAAATGGCAAACAGATTTGTTTTGAAAAATGACAAATATCACAAGCACTATTGTCTAAATGTTTTAAAGAAAGTAATTTATTTAGAACAACATCTGAAACATGGCCTAATCTATAATGCCATAATTTATTATCATTCATACCGGTAGCAGCTAGGGTTATATTAAAGATATCTAAATAATATAATCCATTGACTAATTTTCCTTCACCAATCGTCTTCCTCGTTACTATGTCCTGAAATATCACATTACTTGGTCAGAAAATGACATTACAATTGAATTCTTTGGTAATTTTGCTCACGGACAGTAAGTTAGATGTGAACGTAGGTAGGTAGAACACATCCGAGACAGTATTTGACAAGAATTTGGTAGTGCTAATTTTTTCAATCGGGACCTTCGAACCATTTGCTACGATGATTGGTTGACATTTGGTTGTAGTAAATGTATTGTCTAACAAATTTAAATTATCAATCATGTGGTCAGTTGCTCCGGAGTCAATCACCCAACTATTATTAAAATGAGAATTGAACGAGTAGTTGAGTTTGTTACCTGACCCGTTACCTTTATTATTCATGTTGCCAAGTAATTGGGCTAGGAGATTGCCAAGCTGGGCTTGAGTCAGATTGCTTAACTGGGCTTGGTTGGCCTGCTCTATTTGAGTCGGGTCCTCTAGGGTTGCCGACAAACCTCCACTACGCCCCTTTTGTTCTGCGCGATCCCCTTTGTCAAATCACGAGCCCTTGCGATCGCCGCCCTTGTCTCTGTGCTTGGGTCGTCGAGCTCGGGTAGTTAACGGTTGTCGGACGTGAGATCTCCTTCTTGCAGTTATCGCAGCGGGTTGAGCTAGCTCCCCGAGTTCCACTCGAGGCATCACGGTGACGGTTGGTGGTAGCGAAAGCCTGCGACTCTGGTTCAGATGTTACCTGTGGGTCCATGAGTTTCCTTCAGGACTCCTCCCTTTGTACCATGGCCACTACCGCTCGTGATTTTGGGAGTTCTTTGGAGAGTAAAATTTGGGACCTAACCGAGTCATAGCTCGGATCAAGGCCCGAGAGGAATTGAAAGATGTGTTCCTGCTCTAAGGTTTTCAGATCAGTAGTTTGAGTATAGAGGGCAAGTTCGTCCCATTTGGTTTTCAAATCACCGTAGTATTCAGTGACTGCTTTGCTGCCTTGTTGGATTTTTGCAATTTCTTGTTTTAAGTGGAAGATGTAGGCAAAGTTTTGGTCTTGACCGAACATCTCTTTTGTTTCATTCCAGAGTTCCTTGGCAGTATCACAATACATGAATAAACGGGATACCTGTGGCTCCATTGAGTTGAGAAGCCAGTTGATGACAGTAATGTCATCTTGGTGCCAGTGCTGGTACGAGGTATCGGTACTAGTGTTTGGTACTGGTACAACGATTTTTGTTGTTGGGGTTTCGCCTTCTGGTACCGGTTCAGGAGTGCCAGATAGTTGTGCTGGTTTTGTTGTGATTTGGCCCGTTATATGATTGAGTTTACCTCTGCTTTGAAGTGACAAGAGACGCCGATCCGGCCCATGATGTATAATTCAAGTCGTTGAGCGCGTGGTGGTTAGTTACAGTGTGTGGTGCGCCTCTTCGATGGAGGGTTGTGCTTGCTCTTTGGCTTCCATTGCGGCAACCTGGTGTCACGCCGAGCTTTACAACCTTTGTGGTTGAGAAGTATTTTTGAGGCCTATGAGAGATTCACTGCTCTGATACCATAATGAATTTATAAATATGATTAATACTCTTTTGTTATTATTCTGTGTATTTTAACATTTGAAATTACAAGCCTATATGTAGGCAGATGACTAAAGAGTCGTTTTTTGCTTTCCTAATACACATGATTACAATCTAATAATAATGGTGGATTATTTTTTAATTGATGCTAATGGCTATTTGATTAGCCTAATCATAGCTTCTTTCCTTGATTGCTTAATCTGTGAAGATTCTATAATCTGAGATCACAATTTATCTTCAACAATATGTCGCACTCAAGAACTTTGGGGGTTATTATAGAACTATATTTACATGTCATCACATGTATAGTTTTCCATATGAATTTTCTTATCAAGCAAGGTACATCACCTCCTACTAATCGTCTAGGTTATCTTTTTTGTTTGGGAGCTTATATTAATCTGGGTTATTTTTTTCATGCACACTAATCTTGTTATATTACATATTATTTTTATTAAGTTAGAAAGTGAGTAGTGTAAACGAGAGAGGGCAAAGATATCATAAATTGATCATTCAGTCTAATTTCATTTACAATGAATATTGATTCTGTTATGTTGCACCTTATGTTTTTTTATTATGCACATTAAATTTGTTATATTACATGTTGTTTCTATTAAGTTGGAAAATGAAAACCCAACGTAAAAATATTTGCTAACGATTTTTAATAAATAACCGTTAATAAATAGGGGGTTTGCTAATGGTTATTACTAAATAACCATTAAGAAAGATTGTGGAGCTTCATTTGCTAACGATTTTTAATGGATAACCGTTAGTAAATATTTTACGCTGGAATTTGCTAACGATTACTTATTAAAAACCGTTAGTAAATATTTTTGACATTTTTCTATCACATTTTTCTAACGTTTTCTTATTCAAAAGCGTTATAGAATAGTTGTAGTTAATTTCTAAAATACCACTGCCCAGTGTTAATAACAGTTTTCACTATTAACCGTTAGTAAGTTGGTGTTAATAAAGCCTAGCTCTTTGCAGTGATCCAGTGATTGGTCAAAAACTAGATCCGGTTTAGGACGAGACTAAACCTTCTCAAATAATAGTTGTTTTAATTAGCGAATGCTTGTTGGATTGAACGAATATGTGGTTTCAGAATTTTCTTTTGAAATATGTTAAGCAAAATTCGATGTTTACAATGCAGTACGTATTATGTAATTAACTGCCTACACTTAATTAGTAATAAACAAATGTATACGCAGTGAGATTTTTAGTATGTATATTATGAATAAGTTATAAAAACTTTCCAATCAAATGAAGAGAATTGGATAATAAATAATATGATAGCTTATTTTCCTCAAAGAAAATATATAATAACTTATTAATCTTATGGATTTATTAGATATATATAAATATGGATCTTCATTTTTAATTTTATAGCCAATTTTGTTTTTTTTTAGAAAACTAAAGTTGTTGAGTATGAGGTGTCTGCTCGGATGCTTGTGGTTTTGTATCATGTAAGTGTGGACCTCAAAAAATATATATTTAAACTTTATAATGTTTATGTGAATTGATTTCAAAAATCAGATAAATGATTTTTGAATGTTGAGTTCACCTCCATTTTTGGACATATATTCCAAGTCGCATTTGCTAAAATTGCCTCAAAAGGTTATTTTTACTATTTTCTTATGCCTGCGACATACAGGTACTGGAAAATTTAATACTGTAAGTTGTGACATTTTCATAGTAATTGCAACAAAATTACTTTTTTTTTGATAAAATACAAACATTCGTTATATTTATACTCAAATTTCAAATAAACCCTTGTATTTTCAAATTGGACAAATCTTCCTTTGCATTTTCTAAATAGCTACAAGTACCACCTTCTCTTTTATTTAATCATTAAAATTTTAAAAACTTGAACACAAACCCTTATTTTTATTAAAACTTAGGCATAACTTAGGAAATATGAAAGATATTGTTATCCTGTTGTATGTTCAATACTAATTTATACTACAATTAATTGATAGATATTATTTTGCAAAAAAAAAAAAAACAACAACAAGAAGCATAATGCAGTTTTCAAGAACTTCAGTAAAAGTCTTTATTATTTTAATTCTTTATTGAAAAATTGAAAAAAAATTGGTATTTACAATTTTTTAAGAAATGTAAGGGAGTGTTTATTCAATTTTAAAATTACAGAAACATTTAATACTTAAGTTTAAATATAATTTTTTAAATAAAAAATTCAAAATAAAATTATGAACATTTACTCTTCGGAGTAGACAAAAACAAATAAAAAAAGGATGCAGCAGGCAAAAGATGAGATGAGCCGATGAAGGGAGAACTATGGATTGGCTAAATTTCTCAAAGACGCCACTCGAGAGGAGATGCACGTTAAAAAAAGAGAGGAAGTAGGTTCAGGCCTTCAGCAGAAAACACAATTAGATTAATTAATCTGAGATTCTGATTTTCTATTGTGGAGCACTGTACATCACAGTATATGATATATCAGGTCACTTTAAGATTCGTATCGGCGAATAACGCTATCCAACGGAGGACAAAAATTCGGTACCTGAGCTGAAGTACCACCCGTCCACCCCCCCTCTCCCTCGTGTCAATGTCTTCATGCCAAGCAATCATTGGTGTAAGTCGGCAGGGTACAATGGACAAATTTCGGCGTGTATTTATCACCTAAATTTATCATTTCTTACTCACCCTCCCAGTCTCCATTGCATTTGCAAATTGCAAAAGGTCCGTGTCAATTGTCGTCTCTAGTCTCTACTCCGCATAGTGCATAGATAATTCGACGCCTACGCGTCGCTTCCCCTTTTCTGGAATATCCTTCATTTCGGAAAACACTCTGGCTGCCTGCACCCGGACTATTGCGGCTAATGCTGACACTAGATTTCCGTTAATCATTCATTGATTAATACGGAAGGGGTTGGTTTGATGATTAGTGGAATTTTATATTCAGATGTTTGTAGTGGGGACTGCAAGTGTTGGAGTTTGAGGTCTACAGACTACACTCTACAGCGCTTGAAAATGGCATTGATATGGGACAAATAAAAAATATACCTTCGACTTCGAGGGAGGAGCCAGATGTGGATCCATTGTTAGTGCTCCGTTCACGTCCTTGCAATTTGCAACAACCAAAGCAAATTACAATGATGAGAAATTAGCGAATATTTAATGAAATGAGTTCTTTTATACCTTAACTTTTGCATCCAACTATCTTAACTAATCTAACTATTATTTAATTCAGATTTAGAGTTATCTTTTATACTATACATCGTTGAAAAATTAACGACAAGGAGAACACAATGAGCTAAATTACACATGAAATAGATCAACGGTTTGGGAAAAAATTAAGGATGAAATTATCTTAGTTAGAAACTTGATCAAAACGATCTAATGCAGGTGAGTCTTAATTGATTGATTAAATATTTTTTTTAGACTAAGATGAGGATAAATAAAGCTTTAAGCAAGTGTTTTAGTCTTCTAAGTGTTCAAATCACTATTTCACTTCTCATACACAGAGAAAATGTGTTGAAACTCACATTTAGAATCTCAATTGATCAAGAAGGAAATCAATTTATGAGCGTAAAGAGATAAAAATTGAGTATTCATTCGAATGAATTGGTTGAGAGGTAGAAGACATCACAAGAAGGATATTTTATTGCATTAGATAAAATTTAATAGTTGTATGACTTATATTAAAAGATATTGAGACATTATATGTGATGTTTCAAGATATAAAAAATATAAATTACATGAAAAATATAATTTTAGATTAAATCTTATTAAAATTTTAGTTCATAGCCGTTCATACTTAAAACATTAGATATAAAAATTTAATTTAAATAATACAATAAATATTCGAGATCTTTATATCCTTTAAAGATAAAAAATAATTTATAACACTATGTACTAAGACATCATATGACAGCTCTTAATACTTTAAATATTAGATATTAAGGCATCGAATATCACTCTAGGATGATCTAAAGAGTTTCAGAATAACCACTATTATTTAGCAAGCAATTTGACTTCATCAAGTAATTATTTATGCCTATGTGTAAAAGTGGATATTGGATCCTTATTGTTATTAACTTATCTAAGGTAGAAAGCCAATTGTCAACTCTCTTGAATATTGAAATAAAAAAATAATAATTTTTGTTGACTCATATTTTAAGACATTATAGTTTAGATATATAAACTTGTTCATATCATGATGTCCATCCAAATATAATTTTTAAGTTTAAAATTATGACTTATATTATTAAGTATTAAGATATCATTTTGTGTGTGTTAAGACTTGGTACATTTAATTTTAGCACATTAAGATTTAGGTATATAAACTTATTTATATTTTGATGGTCGTTCAAATATAAAATTTAAGTTCAAAATATGACTTGTAATATTAGATATTAAGACGTTTTATTTCTCATATTAAGAGTTGGGACATTCAATTCTAAAACAACGAGGTTCGAGTATAAATATTTGCCCGTATCTTGATTGTTGTTCAAATATAAACTTAAAATTTAAAATATAATTTATAATATTAGATATTATGATGCCATATTTTTCATGTTAAGACTTGAGATATTCAGTTTTAAGATATTGAGATTCATGTATAAATACTTATTCATATTCTGATTGTCGCTCAAATATAAATTTTAAGTTCAAAATGTGACTTGATATATTATGTATTAAGATTTAGAACTTTCAATTTTAAGACTTCGATGATCTCCCATAGGACGGTTATCAGTTAATGTTTAAAAATATGGTCAACGTAGTCAATGCCTTTTCAATTGAGGTATAGATCTGGAGTATAATTAACTAGTCTCTATTATTATTATTATTATTATTATTTATTTTGAACAAATAACTTATATTTTTTTAATGCTATTTCTCTAGAAGAGAAATAAGTGCTCTTTTCTTCTAGAAGTTTCTCGTACAATTATTTGCGTTGTTTATCACATAAAAATCTAGGTATTGAAAAGTATTTATTTGTCTCAGACTTAACTAAAGATTTTTTTATTGATTATCATTGTAAAAATTAGTTTTATTTTGATATTTATATATTTTTAGAGTGAAGCCGTAGGGAATTAATATATTTATTTTCTCATTTTTTAAAATTGTATCTTTGAATTATATTTTTTTCTGCACTATTGTTACGAGTAAAATCCGCAAAACCCGCAAAACCCGACCACTTAAAAAAATATAAACTTAGTGGTTTTTTATTTTTGTTGGTTGGTTATGGATTGAAAATTTTAGAACCCGAATATTATCTATCGAATTGAAAACCTATATAAAACCCGACCCGTTTACATCCTTAACGCCGAACACGAAGGTTTGGAGAGAGAACAGGTGTGAAAGCGATACAGATGAAAAGATCAATAGACTGGCTCGAAGCGCATCGAAGAATACGCGCAACCTTTGATATAAGAGTATCCGCATTTGTGTCGACTGTTAAAATTAAAATTTTATGCCATGTCATCAATTGACAATTTATTTTAAGAGTGGCATCTCTGAATAGAACGAAATTATCAAAATGATACTTTCGTAATTAATTTTTTGCTTCTTCGCTGACGTGACTTGTCAAATGAATTGTCTAATTTTGTCTAATCTTTACATCCATGAAATTCAAATGACAATTGTCAAATGAGATTTGACAATTAATTTAACAATGGAATGCGAATGCTCTAACAAAGCCAAACAAAACTATCCGAGGAAGTTAACACAAAAATTACATAAGGAAGAGCACAATAGATCCTCAAAGGATTTTCTGTGAATTCATCCACCGTAATAACCGAATAAATCACCAAACGTCCAATCTTCGTTCTTAATGTGAACACTAACCCGCTGCATAAATAAATATCAAATGAAGGGAAGCAAACTTAGTAAACCCATCATAAGAACGCGTAAATCTGAATGTAAACTCAACGGATGAAAAGAGTTTATGTACACCCTCAGAGACCGATTTCTAGAGATATTACACCTTGCTCTAGTGGGTGATGGGTAGGGGAACCAAATCAGCTATCATAAAAATCTATGGTCTTATTTAAATGGCCCGTATTTTAGCAATTAGGGGTGTTTTTTAATTGAGGGTCCTGACAATAAAAAATGACACCAACTTATCTTGGTAGGTTAAATTAGACACGCAAACAAATGTAGAAATAAATCGTACAAGTAATAAAATATAATCGATTGTACCATAGCATACTTCGCAATATTGGTGATCCATGCAATCACTCCCACCTACATCTTGTTTCAAGGACGAAACATTATTTAAGGGGGGTGAAATGTTAAACCGTGAAATTTAATTAAGGAATAATGATAATTAGGAAAATGATTACAATGATTTAATGTAAATTAATAAATAACTTAAATCAACGATTAATGGAATATATATAAAGAAATAAATTTACAATTAAAGCAAATAATAATAAATTTTAATAACTCTCAAATTTTGAATGACTAAGTGAATAATTAAAATGACTTAATCCTAATTGAGTAAACTAACTCTAAATTTGATGATAATTGATAATCTCAAAATAAATAACCCGAAAATTTAAAGTATCAAAATACTGATCTCGATGACACCTAATTTGAGATCAAATTTTTATTTAATTTAAATGAAACATGACCGCCACACCAACTGCCACACAATTTCGATCACACTGGATCCCAACCTTTTTTCCTCTCTCTATCTCTTTTTCTTTTCCCTCGGTTGCTTGTCCCTTCTCCTTTCTTTTCTGGGCGACACACCCACCGACCCTCATCTCCTCACTTTTCCCCTTCTCCTTTATCGCTAGCAAAAAAAACCTATTCATTTTTTTCCTTTGTTTTCTTTTTCGATCGGCACACAAGGGTCTCTCCCTCATTTTTGTTTTTCTTTCTTGGCGATGCCACAGATTCGCCATCCCTCTTCTCTTTGTCGTTCGCCCCAGTTCTACCACCCGTTGAGATCAATAGGGCCAAACTCCAATCGAAGCCATGGTTGAACCAGATCAAGCCGAGCACAACCCTTCGACCGAGCTTTCCCCCTTCCTGTGCTGAGTTGGCCGAGCTTGACCCTTATGGTCTCTTGTTGCCTCTTCTTGACAGCGCAATCGAGCCACAAGCTCTTCGGGACCCCCTCACCCCCAGTTGCCCTCTGGCCCGACATGCACACGACCCAGGGCTGTTTCCCCTGACGCAAACCACCGCCTCCACCACCGTACCACCTCACCCTCACTGAACTCCGCCCTTTTCCGCTGCGCCCAACTCTGGCTGCCCCTCTTGTATTTGATTCTCTTTGCTGCCTTGTGCCTTCTCTGGTAACACCTTTCCCTCCTATGGTCGTGTAGGTCTTGTGCCGGCTGAGCCGTGCCTTATCTTGTTTGATTGTTTATTATGAGATCTGGTTGCTTACCGCTTGTAGCAGTCTTGGTACACTGGTACCATTCGGTACCAGTGAAGCGAGACCCGAGGCTCGTACTTCTGATTTTTGGGTTGGTCGTTATCTGCTCTGCTTCTAAATTTGTGGGCGACTGTGCCTTCTTTGTGTAGTTCGATTAGTACTATTGTGTTGCCTGCTTTGTTCCAATGCCTTACTAGTACTGGCTTGGATTTCATTCGGTTGTCGGGTTCTATTTTTCTAATGGTTCCTGTCTGAACTTATACTACACTTGCCTAATCGAGGCTTATTGTTTGTGCTTGTTGGTTCTGGTATGCATACTGGTGGTTGGGTTGTTGTTTGTTTTGGTATTCATTGCATCTGGTAAATTGATTGATGTACCAGTAAAACCCCTTCAGTTGCTCTAGTCCTCTCGGTGGCTTGTTATGTTGTTGGGTTGCATTTCTGGTATGGTGCATCCCCTTCCAGGGACAAAATTATGAGAATTATAAAGTTTAAGGGTCAAAATGATATTTTGTGGTAATAACACCTTTTCTAGGGTTATATGCACAAAATAAACCTTGACGGGTAATTATATCTAAACAGATTCAAGAATTAATTGATTTAAACTAAGTGGGCCGAAAGGTTAAATTGGATAATAATTTAATTAATTTATTAGCAAGTGCCGTAAATTTAAAAACGTGCGCAACTAATAATTAATTAATACTTAAAGCTGAATACGGGAGATGATTACATGATTTGCCTCAATAATGAAAATCCGAACAGATACAGTGGTTTCGGAGGCAGACTATGATCCCAAACACATTAAAACACCAACACATTTAAATAAATAAAAATATTTAATTTAAATTTAAGTTTAATTGAATTTAATTTCCTTCATTTAATTATTATTTTAATTTTAATTTTAATTCTAGTTTTATATAATATATTTTATATTTTCTAATTAATGAAAATAATATTAAAATATAAAATGGGATATAATTAGAGAATATGATATAAATAATCAAGGGTTATAAAATAATAAATAAAGTAAAATAATAATTTATAATATAAAATATATATTAATCAATTTCTCTATTTTAATAATTGAATAACATTAATTAATGTATATAAATACCTCTTAATCAATTTCTCTATTTAATAATGGGATAGTATTAATAAATATATAAATATATATATACTAATCAATTCTCTATTTTTAATAAAAATAATATTAGTTATAAAGTATTATATATTAATCAATTTCTCTATTTAATAATAGAATAATATTAATAAATATATATTAATCAATTTCTCTATTTTTAATAAGAACAATATTAATTATATAATAATATATATTAATTAATTTCTCTAATTGTAGATAATTAATTTTCCTAATTATAATTAAATTAATTAAGTGATAATATTAAGCCAACTTAATTAATCTAAATAAATTAAATTAGTTACGTTAATCGAAATAAATAAAATCTCAAAACACCAACGCAGTTTAATTAAAACAAACACATTAAATTAAATTAAGTTTCCTTAATTTCTTTTACTTCTATTAATATAATCTCTAAATTATAAAAATAATACTAGTATAAATAAAATAAATATAATTAAAGAATATATTATAAATAATTAAGAGCTATAAAATATAATAATAATTTAGATTTTAAAGTATATATTAATAAATTTCTTTATTTTTAATTGATAAGAATAATAATATTGTAATATATATACATATTAATTAATTTCTCTATTTAAAATTAATAAGAATAATACTAAATATATTAAATATAAAATATTATATATGAATCAATTTTTCTATTCTTAAATAATTAATTATCCTTATAATAAATTTAATTTAATTAAGTGATAATAATTAGTTAGCTTAATCAATCAAAATAAAATGTAAATCAATTATATTAAATTAAAATAAATATAATCTTAAAATACGAACTTAAATAATAATAATTTCAATTTAGGGTCCGGTATACCTTGACCAAATCAGACCTAAGGTGAATATGATACTCGCCAATTTAATCTAGTTCTGACTTCATAGGTTTTCGAAAAATATCTTGGCGAGCCGACAAACGAATACACTCAAGATGAGACGGCTCATCTGATAAGATCGTGATGCGCCACCCGAGACTTAGCAATTTGACGATCTAACCTAATTAAATTATTTTCAGGTATGGTTTTTTGAGATTTAATCTTCTTTCTTCAAAATTAGGAACCCAAACCGAAAATAAAATGTTTTTAAAATAAATCTGATATGCGGTACTTTTGACCAAACTTTGATTAGAGACCAAAATTGACCTGTCATCTGCATCCGGTAAATTGACCAGCATATTCGAGACATACCCGCATTCGCATGTCATATCATACATATTTCATGTAGATAGGGTAGGAGTAGGATTCGGAAAATAGTCCTGAGATAGGATTAGATAGAATTAAATAATTCAAGTTGTAGATTATAATTATTAGGAAAATATTATTACTATCACTAATTATTAATTAAGTCAAGTAGTGAATCATGCATTAAAGGCATGAGAGTGCTGAGAGGCGGACCGGGTAATTCTCAGTCGGAGGTTGCCTTGCATAACCAGACCGTTGTGGTTACGTACGGTGACCCATAGGCCGTGGGACCCCCGGAGTCCGTATATGCACTACGCATCTTTGCATGTCGGGTTATCCACCGACCCCGTCATTTGGCGGGTTCGGCTGTGTCAAAGTGTTTAATTGTTGATCAATATTATATTATTATTATTCTTAATATAATTAAGAATGTTAATCCAAATTTGAGCGATCAGGATACCATGTCTTTCAATATTTAGTGTGGGCGGCCATATTCAAGATTGAAATCTACTCCGAGATATTATATTATTTTATTTATCCGGCTTATTTAGGATCCTGATGCTTGTCAGAAGGGCTTTCTCCTTTGGCCCGTAGTTGGTACAAAGAAAGTCGGGATGCGGTCCTCTGGCCCTAGTGGGTACAGTGTAGGCTCCCATTTGTATATACTCTGTTTTGTTACTTTACGGGATGCGGTCCTCTGACCCTTAGTTGGTATTGTGTAGGCTCCCATTTGTTTCCATTTTGTCAATTCACGGGTAGTTATATCCTTTGGCGATATGACAGCTGAAAGCATAATTTGTAAATCCCCTTTTGCTCTTATTATTATTATTATTTTGTGAGGTGGATCATCAGATTCAGAATACCGAGTACGTGCTTTAGCCGTCACTCTCCTTGGGCGTTATCGCTCCGGGAGGCCGAATTTTCCCAGGGTATTCAGGGCATTGGCGCCCGCTTACTCGAAAATCCTAAGTTTGTAAGTTGGGCTCGAATACGTGCCCGCTTAGGTAAGTCACAAGTCCAGGGCTCGATCACGTGCCCGCTTGTGGATGGGCTGATGATCTGCAACTGGGTTATATCTATACGGGTGTTTTAATTCTCGTACTTTATATATATTTATTATATATTATATCAGTATTTTCACAGATTTTTCAGTTCGGATTTATTTGTCATTTCATGTCATCCATATAGGGGTTGTTCTCAAACGTGCATAAAACATTATTGTTATTTATACATATTAAATATAATGCATTTAAAATACAGTATCGGTATTTGGGTCCAGTCTAGGAAAGAAGATCAAATCTTAAGGTGGATCTAAATCAGATCGAGTAATTTTAAATTACTCACGTTTCCACGGTGGTTGTGGGATCCAGGTATTTTCAGGTTCGGGATTTTACTGGAGTGAGTGCTAGGGACAGTCCTGTGCAATGACAGGGAAGATTTGTTGCATTTGCATGTGAGCCGGGTAGTCGAATAGGATCCATCGGGTTTTTGAGTTTTATTTCTTTCTTTTGGGTTTTTATTTGAGAGATTGCTGCTCATTCCGATGGAGCTAGCCCTTTATGTAGACGTTGTATTCTCTTTGTTCATTCGGATTTGTATGGTCATGTATTTGTATTTATTATTGTTTTGTTTATTATAATATTATATTATAATATAATATTATAATATAATATTATTATATTATAATATATATATATTATAATATTATTATATTATAATATATATGTATATTATAATATTATTATATTTTAAAATATTATTTTATAACTCATAATTATTTATAATATATTCTTTAATTATGTTTTATTTTAGTTGTACTAGTATTATTTTTATAATTTAGAGATTATATTAATAGAAGTAAAAGAAATTAAGAAAACTTAATTAAATTAAACTTAATTTAATTTAACGTGTTTGTTTTAATTAAATTTACGGCACTTGCTAATTAATTAATTATACTATTATCCAAATTAACCTTTCGGCCCACGTAGTTAAGATCAATTTATTTTCTACATTTATAATTATCCATCAAGGTGATATTTTGCGCATATAACCCTTAGAAGAGTTATTACCACAAAAGTTAATTTTAACCCTTAAGCTTTGTAAATTTCACAATCCGGTCCCTAAAAAAAGGATATTCCATACTAGATCGCAACCTATTGTCACATTAGTTAATAACAGAAGGAACTGGTACTCAACAAGCTCATAAGCTAATTAGAATTACTAGCTAGAACAAGCTAGCCATATAACAAAGCTCTATCAAGATTCATATAAACCACATGAGCAACAAGACAGCAAAAGGGGCAAGGTCAGCACAAGCCAGACAAGGGAGCAAGAACATACAAGGCAGCACACACATCACTATGGATCATCAAGACATAATCAAATCAGAAAATCAGTGAAATTGAGATATGGATCAGTGTCAGCTAAGGCAAGTATTTATCAGGTCCTATTACCCATTCCAACTCGAGGCTAGCAGCATTTAATCATCACACATGTATCATCCAGTTTACCAGTATCAGACTCTATGTCACAAGCTAGCACAATCGATATTATTCAGAATAATTCCAAGCATCAAGGTGGGCACAGGCCCAACCCGGACAGAACAGCACAAAAGCAAGCAAGGGAGCCATGTCAGTTTCCCCCGCGTCACCGTACCAGATGGTAATAGTGTACCAGGGGAGACAAACAAGGTATCTTAATCAACACAAGCAACCCAATAAGGCAGCGCCACAAGCAAAATAACCCAAGACATAACAGAATCATCGATCCAGCCCTCACTTCTCTGGTACCGATTGGTACCAGTGTACCAAGGGCTACTCCGACCTACAACTACATTATGCAAGCAACCATAAAAAGCAGCAACAGACAAAATCGCACCGCAAGACAAAGCAAAGCACGAGCTCAGCTCGGCACACGACCCACACAGCCGGTCAGAGAATAAAGAAAGGGGTTATCAGAAAATACACAAGGCAACAAGCAAAGAGGGTCGGTAGGGTTCAAGAAGGGCACACTCGACTCGTCAGCCCCTCAAGTAGCAGCGCCCCATGGCGTGTCGGCTGGTTCAGTTCCAGTGGCGCCGGGGAGTGGAGGCTCGGTCCAGCTCAATGCAGTTAGGGGGTGGCTCTATCGGTTTAGCCTTGTCGTGTAGTGGCCGAGCTCGGCCAGGAGAGCAGCCGAGAGCAAGGCCGGGGCAACCGATGGCGAGTGCGGAAAAATCAAGGCTGGTTGATGGTGCGATGGCTCGATCACGAGTGAAGCGAGGAGAAAGAGTGAGCGAATTAGAGGGAGGAGGACAAAAAGGGTTAGGGGCAAGGTAGACGGAAGAGAAAAAAATCGGAAGAAAGGGAGATGTGTCGTCAGGGAAGAAAAGGGAAGAAAACAAAAGACAAGGCTCTGGCGTAAGGGGAAGAAAAAGGAAAGAAAAGGGGGGGGGGGGAGGGGGCAAGTCACGGGGGAGAAGAGAGAGATTTTTTTTTTTCCTATATTTTATTATTTTAAAATTTACGGGTTTCACACATTCAATTCATGAACAAAATTTAGAAAATCATTATTACATGATTGACTTCTAAGTTACAACACACACTTACATAATTATCAATTTTATTTTCATATGTTTAGTTTCGTACAAATATTTTTTTTCTATTTTTTTAGAAATATAATATGGTTTATTTCAGAATAGATGTATTAGCTCTGATCAGTTTTAATTACTTTAAAAGAAAAAGAAAAAAATAGAAACGTCTCGAGTTGACTTAATAAGCTATGTACCAATTTAATTACATCGAAATCTATGATTGTAACACCATTTATAATTTCCATTTTTACGACATTAGAAATACTTAATTATTATTATTTTGATAAAAAAATTGCAGTGTTAGCAAGAAAATTAGAGAATTACTGTACTGTATAAAATTTGTGTTTTGCGTTTAAATATGAATTCACAAACTTTGAAACGGGCAACCTATAAAATTGATATGACATTTGATGAAATAAAAACATATTATTGCTGGGGCTTGATTTACGAATAAAGAAATTTAAACCATAAACCAATTAATTCTTGCCTCGCACTAATATTTTCCTCGTGCTTATTCTTATAATTTTATCCCTAGGATAATAAAAAACGATTGATTGGAAGAAACGTAAATCCCAACCAAAGTGTACAGAAGTAACAGAATACAACCTAAATATCCTCAAAATAAAAAAGGAAAAACTATACAAAAAGTACAAAACACACCAGAAACATAATAGCTTTTCCACTGCCTTTCGTTTTTTTTTTTTTTTTTTTTTTTTTTGCATTAACAATTTAAAACCATGCCCTAAACGCTCACGAAAAGTCATCTGTTGCCTGGTCTGGGTGCATGATAGGGCAGGAAATTCTCTGCTTAATTATGTGGCATGACTTCTTAATGTAGCACCAACAATATTCTTAAAAGAAACATATAACAAATTGATTTTATCAATTAAACCAGTAGAGCAAAGTTACTGTGTTTAAATTCACGTGGTCCTCATGAGCTTAACTAAAAATATGTTAAATTTTAATTTTGTAAGATGTCTCTAAATATTAATAAAATAATTAATATTTTTATATAATAGTCGGTAACTTTTAAAAATCCAAAATAAATACTTCAAAAACTTAAAAATTAGAATTTTTTTATCCCATAGAAATTTAATATATATATATATAATTTACTAAGCCACAATATAAATTATATTTTAAAAATAATTTAATATATTTTTGAGTTAAACTCATCAAAATCCTCCGTGAGTTTGAACTCATGATAGCCTTGCTCTGATTAGTAGATATTTTACAAGCACTAAGGGTCCGTTTGGCAAATCAAGGAATAGCTTTGGAAGAGTGGTAATTTTGGAAGAGTGATAGAATAGTATTTTTTTGGAAGAGTGGTATTCTTGACTATTCGGAAGAGCGAAAATATCGTTTGGCAGTTGTTACTCAGAATAGTTAAAATATGAATAATTATGATACTAATAATGATGATGATAATAATAATAATAGTAAAATAATAATCATAATATTAAGATAATAATAATAATAAAGTTATAAAAAATAATCATAATAAATAATAATATAATAAAAATATAAACATAATCATAATATAGTAATATAATAATAAAAAAATATAATTACAATCATAATTACAATAATATAATCATAATAAGTAATCAAAATTTTAATAATATAATCATAATATAATAATCATAATCATAATCAAGATAATAATAATTATAGTCATAATCATAATAATATATAATCATAATCATAATAATATAACCATAATCATAATCATAATAATATAATCATAATCATAAAATAATTATAAATAATTATAATTATAATAATATAATAATAAATTAATCATAACTATAATCAACATATAATAATATAATACAACATAATAAAATAATAATAAAGTAATAAAAAATAATCATAATAAATGATAATATTATAATAGTAATATAATAAAAATATAAACATAATCATAATATAGTAATATAATAATAAAAAATTATAATTACAATCATAATTATAATAATATAATAATAATAATAATAAGTAATCATAATTTTAATAATATAATCATAATATAATAATCATAATCATAATCATGATAATAATAATTATAGTCATAATCATAATAATATAGCCATAATCATAATCATAATAATATAATATTAAAAATATAATCATAATCATAAAAATAATTATAAATAATTATAATTATAATAATATAATAATAAATTAATCATCACTATAATCAACATATAATAATATAATATAACATAATAAAATAATAATAAGTAATAATACTCATATTCATAATCATCATAATATAATAATATAATAATAAATAATCTTGATCATAATAATATAATAATAAAATAATTATATTTATATTCATAATATAATAATATAATAGTAAAATTATATTTATAATAATAATAAATAATATAATAATACTAATGGTAACGATAATATAATAACAATATTGATAATAATAATTTAATAATAATAATATAATGATAATAATAATAATAAATAATAATCATAATATTAATATAATAATAAATTATAATCATAAATATAATATAATAATATAATAATACTAAATCTTAATCATAATCATAATAATATAATATAATATAATCAAATAATAATCGCTATTCGACGAGAGCTAATCCGGTATTCCACCTATAAGTTGGTATACCGGATTAGCACTATTCCGCACTCTTCTACTTAGTCTAAAATTCGTTTGGTAAATTAATTCATCGGAATAGCTATTCTATTTCAAATTTTTGCTATTCCATTGAGTGCCAAACACTCCCTAAATGCTTATAACTTTATATATATATATATATATTCACATGGGAAATTATCCGTCAAGGAATGAAGTGATCTCATATTATATATATGGGGGAACAATTTGTTACGTTCATATATAGGTCTCACTTGCACATTGTGCTTCGACGTCGATGCTTGGCAACTCGAACTTCATACAGACGTGAAGTTGATTGCTAAAAATGGACTTCTTGATAAATTTGCTTAATAGGAATTCCATTTGTCCATAAACACACATACTGAAAAATTAACATGGTTAAACACCTGGTGCATTCGCTGAAGAATTAACATAAGGGTGGGATCACTTGACAATGGGTTATTTTGACAATCTTGATAACAGACTCTAGAATAAATATAAAAAATCTTAAAATAAAAAAACTTTATACATATATTGTTTTAGATCGATGGTGATTTAAATGTATGCAATTTCATTATCATTTGATACTCTATTGATGACGTTAAATTGTAACCGTTGTAAATTATATAAAATTTTGATAGTTGATGGAGTATCAAACGATAATGAAATTATATGAAATTTGAATCACTATCAATCTATAAGTAAAATAACATATTTATAATTTTTTTCTTCTATTTTTAAGATTTTTTTGATATTTATTTTAGAGTCTATTGTCAAGATTGATGAAATAACTCATTGTCAAGCGATCTCCACCCTTAACATGATGGACCTTAGAGAGTTTTAGATAAGTTACAAATTCTCTGTATATAACTTGTCTAAAATTTTCAAATTAAATACGTACTCACTCGTAGTATAGAGACACGCTTTCAAGTTTAATTGCGTACTCTCATGTAATCGATACTTAAAAAAAAAAACTGTTAAGATATTCTTTCACGCTATATGGGGTAAAATTATTTGATGAAACACCATATAGATTTACTACTCTGATAGGTTGGTGGATTACATATTGATAGTCGGTATTCGGTATAAATATAATATATCGAATGCCTTAAATCTTTTAGTCTGGTGTAAGTGTATGTAGACTAGGTTGTGAATCCATCTTTCATAGGTCTTGGATCTCTATTTATAGGTCTGAGTCTGAGAACAATATGTCGGCACAAAAACTCAACTGAGCGGTTAATTTTTGTACTTGTCGTCTCCTTTGAACATCTAAGGAGAAAATCCATGGCGCGCCTTGGCCCAAGTCAGGCCCAATACTATTGGGTCATATCACGTATTATTTTTAAGGGTTAATTTCTAATGTGCTCATTAAAATTTCTTAAATTGCTAATATCCCCATCCAAACATTAAAATAGCTTATATCCCCATTCAAACTTCATTTATTTTTTATATCCTCTTATATATATAATTTATTTTAAACTTACTATAACACTCAATTGACTATTGTATCCTTTCAGAAATGAATATGTTCATATTATTTTATTAACACAAAATAAGAATAAAGATCGACTCTTCTTCTCGGTTTTCTCTTGGGGCTCTTTCGTATATATTTGTACAACTCATTCTTTTGTGTTGCAGTTCCTCTTATTTGTATCAATTAAGTTTAAAAAAAAAATCAATAAATTTCTTATGTTTATCTGTTTAGAGAAGTCGTTGACGTCCGTTATTGAAAAAAAATTATATTATGTTATCTTTTTGTAAGCCATTTTAATTGTCTGACAAATTCTACTAATGACTATCTTCTGTACCTATACTTTTATATTGAATGCAAACTCTTTTTTTATTTCACTTCTATTGAGAAAATAAAGAGTCATATACATATTTCTCAAATGATATAATAGTCAATTTGAGTGTTATAATAGATGAAATAATTGATCATGTGTATAAAAGGGATATAAGAAAATAAATCAAATTTGAATGAGGATATAAGCTATTATAGTGTTTAGATGGGGATATTGGCAATTTAAAAAGTTTTAATGGGTACACCGAAAATTAACCCTATTTTTAAGATAGAATATTAAATGGGTTTTGGATGTGTTTGATTATGCATTTGCTATTTTGACTTGAATAATTTGTACTACATATGTATAGATATGACATACAGTCTATTGATATAAAGTTTGATATAATTTAAAACAAAAAGTTTGAATCTATACGAAGAAATTAAAAAAATACAAGTAATACATGACAACCTTATTTATGATTCTCAATTTCATATTCAGTAGTACAATTCACTATAAATTATACATAAGCTGCACTTGTAAATTTACTACATTAAGAAGTCATGTAAAAAGATATGACAAAATTAAATTTTACATGTGCTGCACTTAAATTTAACTTGTTTGATCTTAATTTAATACCTAGTGCATGCAAGACAGTGCTATTACTATTCAGAGTGCTCTCAAGAATTGTCAAAATATATATATATCATTCCTCTAATGGTAAAATGCTAGATAGGATAGTCCGAAATGTACAATTTCTCAGTTGTTACATCTAAATTCTAAACTAAGAATGAGAGAAGATGGAGATGCTCAAGCGATCGACCAAGTTCAATGGACAATGGCAAACCGATATACAGCTAATTACACAGTCCGATGACGTGCATTTATATGCGCTAGATTTAAATTAAGTAATTAACCTTTTTTGGTTGGTCCACAAATTAAATTTTCCATTTAATTTGCGAATTAAATAGCGCCAATATTTGATCTATTTACTAGGGGTAGGGCTGTAAAACGAGTCGAGCTGAGCTGAGTTAGGTCAAGCTCATGCCCGACTTATTAGCTTAACGGATTGAGTCGAGCTGATTCGTTAATTACTTCTGAGTCAAAAATTTTGACTTAAGATTGACTCATTAAGTTAACGAGCTAACCGAATTGGCTCATTAAAACTTATTAAGGTTAATTCAATAGTTAATAATATTTTTATAATATTTTATATTTAAATTTATATAAAAATTATTTTAATAATTAATGATAAAATATTTGACTTGATATAATAATTTAAAAACATATCGTACTATAAACTATTTATTATACTAAAAATTCATAATAAAAATATATAAATAATAAATATTAATAGTTTAACGAGTCAAATGAAATTTTGAGCAGTGTAAGATCAAGTTTAAATTTCATTAACTTAATAAACTGATTTATTAATATCTCAGTTCATTAACAAATGAGCCAATAAGAATGCAATCCAAACTAATGACGAGAGAGTCTAAAGAAATTTTTTACGTGCCCTAACCAAGAGTTGCTCATAGTTATTTTTTTACAATTATTTCACGTGATTGAACCTCCACGCGCTGCGTCCAATCAATCGACGCATCTTTATAATTTATTTTTATATATTCACGTATATGCTAATGCTCCAGGAGCAAGCAACAATTTCCGCTCCCGAAAAGAAACAACGCAACAAGAAAAATGGAAAAACGATTCCATTCCCTCCGGTCCTAGGGACTGGAGGACTCCCGCATATTTAAATTGTCCACGTCTTCACGTGAATCCAAAGCAACTATGAAGGTAACTCTCCGCTCTGACATGTGGCCCATTGATTTCTTCCGGCCAATGGCGTGTAATCTTGTCAGAAATGACAGCCTCAAGTGTTTTAAACAGGAGAGGATGTCTTACAGCAGGCGGCGCATATAGAAATCACTCCTCTCGTTCTTCTCTCTCTTTCTTTCTCCCCATTTCTATCACACCTTTCTTTTTTCTCTTTCCATACCCCGTCTCTCCTCTCACCTCTCTCAACCGATCCGAAATCTCTCGTCGAGAGAGCGCGAAAAAGGAGCGAAATCAGGAGAGACAGAGAGAAAGAGAGAGAGATGGTGGAGACCAGGAGAAGCACGGCGGCGGCGGCGGCCACAGGGACGTCGGGGGCAGCAGCGGTGGGGCCTCCTGCAACCTCTCCCACACGACGTCGCACAAAAAGAATGAAGGTAAGAGCAAGATCCTGATCTTCTCTTGAAAGGAAAATTGTCTTCTGGGTTTTTTTTTTTGTTGCTTTTTTTGTGGATTGACCCTCGCGCCTGCGCCCCTCTCCCTTTGACGGAGAGCATGAGACATTCCTTGAACCTCAGCAGTAATCTGGTTCTGTGTTGAGGGAGGAAAACCGGAAAATTAGGCTTTTCAGACTACTATGTTGTCCAGTGGGGTTGCCCATGGAGAGGCCTGTTCAGCTGTTCCCTGGTTCTTTACATACTGGAAGAGATGTTAGCTCCGTCGTTGCTATTTTCTTTGTTCATTTGCCTATGTAAATTTTTGTTTTTATTTTTAAATACAGGTAGAGAGACAAGTTCCTGGGACTGTTGAGCCAGTGCATGATGCAGTAGAGGAGCAGCCTCCAGTGACAAAAGCACATGGTTAGTGTTATTCTAATTTTCAGTGATCTGAACTTTTGATAAGTAACAACTCATATCGTCAATTTCCTCCATCACATATCCATCAGACATCTGCACAAGGTTGGTGCTTCTTAATGTAGTGACTTTGGACACATGATATTTTCTTGTCCGAAGTCACTCAATTCATTGCGAGGGCCCAGATTGCAGGGACTTGTGAGAATTGTTTTCAAATCAAGGGCCCCAAATGCTCTTGCTTGAATTAGTTGGAACTTTGCAACTTTGTTACATTTTGAATGAAAACTTTTTGAGTTTACACAGAGAGCGCAGAAACAGAGACATCAGTTAAGAGCGTGGAACTGTCACACTTGCCTAAGAAGAGAAGTAGCAAGCTGCAACCCAAGGTCGCTTCCTCACAGGCTTGGGGCAAGCTTCTTTCACAGTGCTCTCAGGTTGTAATTTTGTCAACATTTTGAAGAAATGATTCCACATGCATCTGTACTGATACAACTTACATGCATGATTCTCATCTTAGAATCTCTTCTCAAAAATACCTGAAGTACCCATCTGTTGTCCCTTACTTCAAAAGATATTGTCAGAACTCAGGGGGGGGGGGTAGATTGGATTTTAGTTCATTTTATTGGAACACAGGGATGAACAAGAGGTTAGATAAGATTATGGACTTAAGTTGAGGCATACAGCTCATTGATAAATGAAATATTTTGATATTCTTTTCACAGGTACGTATGAACTGCTTCTTTCTGTTTTTCTGGTCAATTGTTGTTGTTAACAGTTAACATTTGCCTGACTACTTTCTAAATTTGATGAAGGATCCACACCAACCAATTTCTGGGTCTATGTTCACTGTCGGCTATGGCAGGAAGTGCAACCTACGGCTGAGCAATTCAACTGGAGGTGCTACTATTTGCAAACTACGACAAGTTGACGTAAGTAACGATATTTTTATTGGATGAAGTCATTTAACTCAAGAGCATTTCCATTGCTGGGAGTGCTTAAATTGTCACGTCAGTAATAAGCTGGTATCCTATGAAAGTTTTAGAAGTGCTTTGTCTTAATTAGCAGTTTTTTCTTTCAGTGCAACTGGTGAATCCATAATTTTTAATCTCCATTCTTGAATTAATGCCTTGCTTAATATGATGCGGCATTTTGGACATGCCTGCTAATTTATGTTGAAGTATCAATAACCATAAGAAACAAAAAAACACCGATCAATAAAAAAAAACAGATTAACATATGAGCTGACTATGTAAAAGATATGGGAGCAAAGCCTTATTTAATCAATTTTGAGAGGTTTCCTGACCGGACATTATCATTTTTTTTGGGGGGGTTAAGCGTGATGGCACGCCAGTTGTGATGCTTGAGAATGTGAGCTCAAAGGGTCACGTGCGTGTGAATGGAAAAACCCTAGATAAGGACTCTGATATTGTGCTGATGGGTGGAGATGAGGTGGTTTTCAGTTCAACTGGGAAGCATGCTTATGTATCCTTTTTTTCTTTACAAGTTACAAAGCTGGTTATACTATTGTTTATGTTCGTATATCATAATTAACAATTTCAATCCGTAAAAGTGTTGATTCCAGATATTTGCAATCCAGACAAAGGTTAGCATCATTGAGACTTAAATTTGTTACAGTATTGTTAAATTTTCATACCATTATTACCATGAAAGTGTTGATTCCAGAGGATAGCAATTAGGACAAAGGTTAGCAGCATTGTTGAGTCTCAATGGATCTCATCTTAGCATCAGTTTTGTGTTGGGTTCTGTGTTAGCTAGTATATCTTCTGGCACCCATATGCACATGATACCTATTAGTTAGTACTTTACTGTCTCCTGATACTAGTTAGCGATACTACTATATACTACTTACTGGTTCATAGTACAGTCTCAGCAAGGGACATCCCCCTATCTAGATTATTTGCTTAGTTCTGAAATTTAACAAAGAAAAAGATTTGTGTCTAATTAGCAGATTGCTTAAGAGAGCCCCAAAATGTCCAGTTGAAGATGAAACAAAGAAAAGTAGATTAATGCTAAATTCATAGGTTACATGATCCACATCTGGAAGGTGAACCAATCAAAAGGAACGAAAAAACCAAACCAAGCCAAAACAAAGTATTATCATCCTCGAAAGGTAGGCAAAGCAGTAGCTCCTTAATGCATGCCTATAGATATTTCAACCACTTCCTTCAGTGGAGAAACTGAGTGCCAAGCCAACATTCTCTTCATCTCGCTGCATGGGTGGTGGGGTGGCACAAAAAATTGTGTCAAGATTCGAGTCAAAATCTAAGGACCAGTCAGCTTCTACTGCGAAAGGCTCTGCGATGCTTGCTTCTTTTGGGGTCTACAAGAAAGACTGCTCTAACCTTCTTCCTATTGCTCCCCATGGTGAGACCATCTTGCTAGTATTTACTGGCTTTTTATTGGGGCTGGTGGTAAATGGGAGTAACAGGTACTGTATCAACTGGTATGCAAAAGAGTGAGAGCAGGTAAAATAACTGCATATCAGGCACTGGACTGGAAACAGAGGTAGACTAATATGAAAACTTTTGCATTTCTGCTCGAAGTGCATGCAGCTCAAATTAAATCGTAAAATGTTTGAAATTTCGATTTACCTTCTCATTAAATTCTTCGTAGAAAAATATGGGGGGATACAAAAAAATTTCCATGTTTAGAGTTTTCTAAGTATTTGTTTTGGATTTTTGAAAATCAACTCTAAAATAATAATAAAGTATTGAATTTTTGTACATATTTTTTAAAAATCCAAAACAAATACTTAGAAAACTCTAAACATAGATATTTTTTGTATCCCCTGATATTTTTATATGAAGAATTTAATGAGAATGATAAATCAAAATTTTGGGCATGTTACGGTATAATTTTAGCCACGTGCACTTCGGATCGAGATGCAAATGCAATCAACCTCTATATATATGTTTTTTTTTCCTTTCTGCTGGTGTAATCCAGCTTATGATTTTTAAAAGAGGTAGTTACTTCTGTAATACAATTATTGAAGTCTTTAAATTAACTTGGCTAACATATCTAAACAGAAACTGAAAAATTTGAGCCACCACTAGCACTTTAACTTCACAATCTGGTTGACAGTTCACATGTTAGTGGGCCACCGGGGAGGGTCGGGTTGACCTATCAGTTGGAATTGAAATTTGTGCATTGGGTTTAACTAGATTTTGATGTTGACCTTTTCTTGCTTGTGTCAGATACAATCAGGTTGGATTTGTCCTGATCTGACTTGAACCATGAGCAAGTCATAATTAGACCGAGGTTCTAGAAACCTGTCCAGTTTATTTTGAAAGGAAATTGTTACCCCTTCTGGGCAAAAACATTAGGAGGCTAGTGGCACTCCTCTTTGTTTATGTATGTGTTTTCTGTATGATAGACATAGGAGATGCCATTTAAGATGGAAAAACAAATTTAATAACCCCAGGTGGATTTCTGGTTACTGCATCTAATGATTATGTCAGATGTTGGATTTGTCCTGATCTGTCTCGCACCATGAGCAAGTCATAATTAGACTGAGATTCTAGAAACCTGTCCAATTTATTTTGAAAGGAAATTGTTACCTTACTGGGCAAAAACATTAGTAGACTAGTGGCACTCCTTTTTGTTTATTGATGTGTTTTCTGTATGATAGACATACGAGATGCCATTTAGGATGGAAAAAAAAATTTAATGTCTCCTGGTGGATTCTTGTTACTGCATCTACACAAAATACCACGAGGAACATTCTTACATAAACCACATTGAAGATGGGGGATCTGGGATGTGGTTAATTGGATTTGTAAATGTGGGGTTCAAGAAGAGCAGCATTCTGAACCAGCCCTTTTTTGATCGATAAAATTTCTCTTCTTTTCTTTCTTCTAATATGTAACTCCTTTTATTTTGATTTAATGAAATTAATAGTAGGCTTTTCGCCTGCTACATCAAAAAAAAGATCGATAAAATTTATCTTTGATCATTGAACTTCCATCAGCTTGCACTTAATCTGTTCACATGTTTATAGATATTTCTTATGTTGTTCTGATGTTTCATACTTTGTATACCAAAACGTTAGAAGTGTAATTTTGTGAAATTTTCTTATTAAAACCAAAGTATATTTGTGTTTATGCATAAATATAAAGATGATTATGAATTTTATGTATTTTGCCCTAGAATTTTGAAACTATATATCATCATAACCTTTATCATTGGGGGGGGGGGGGTTTCTCTGGAATAAATCATTGGAAAACATTTCTAGTGGTTTCTCTATACTTTCCATAATTACAAGTCACGCTAACAATTAACAATACAGGATAATGAGAGATGATCAAGTTTTCACTTGCCCCTATTTTTTAGGAACTCCAGGTGACATGACATATGTTGGTAGTCATTTCAAATTATCAGCAGACCAGAGAGATGCGACATCGGCATCAACAAGGCCACAAGCATTAAAGGAAAATCTTAAACAGTCTGTTCTGGAACCCTGTGAAATTGAATGCTCCTTTGATGACTTTCCCTACTATCTCAGGTGCTGTTTACATTTAATAAAACACACAATTGTTTAGTTGTTTTGGATGATGATATTACATATTGGAATGGGGGTATGGTGCTTTGCAAAGCACAGGGGCGTAGTGTGCTTTGCGCTCTATTATTAATTTCAAGTCAGAAATAACCGATCTGAACCATTCATTCTAATCTCTATATCAAAATATAATTAGTTACAAAATTTTACATTTTTTAGAATTTATTTGCTATTTTTTCGGATAGGGGAAATCACTATTTTTGGATGAAAAAGAATTTTCAGATCAAGTCATTTTCTTCTCATCCGAAAAAAAATAGCAAAAAAATTCTAAAAATGTAAAATTTGGTTTACTAATAGATTTTGAAATGGAGATTAGATTAAACGGTTCAGATCAATCATTTATGACTTGAAATTAATAATAGATTTTGCTATTGTTTCGGTTTTATGTAAAGAATTAGAATAAAATATGAAAAATAACAAAATGTTGATGTTCCAAAGCCCAACATTTAATCATGTGAGACAAATTAAAACTTGCATGACAATTTTAGTCTAGGTTTAGTCAAGTTAACTCTTTTCTTTTGAAAAAATAAGATTTCCTTTTTAAAAAGTAAATACTTGCCTATGAGGTCAAATTGTTTGATCCCCGATCATCAGTATACTTTATCTAGAGCTGGTACCTTGTTACCAAAAAGGTAGCCTTACAACTCTCACAATTAATCAAAGAATCAGATCTAGTACCTTGCTCTCTGGCTGATGCCGTCTGTGTCTTTTGTTAAATCATAGCCCTGACCACCCTTTAATATCTCTTTGCATCATGATAGGCGGTAGTAAAAACCATATGCAACAAGGACTAGGTTTTTCTGAATTAGTAGCACCATCATTTTGTTGAAATAACAGTTCGAGATAAATTGGAAGTACTCTTTGTAGTTCTAAATTTTTTTTTGTGGATATCTGATATTCTAATATTTCTTTCCTATATCATAGTTATTTCTTTTGTTTTTACTATCCTAGTATCTGTGAGTGCTAGTTTTTTATAGTAATATTGTTGTTTGCCAATATCTTCCAGTGAGAACACAAAAATTGCAATTGTTGCGGACGCATTTGTTCATCTCAAGTGCAAGGATTTCCAAAAATTGACGAAAAACATCTCATCTTTGAGCCAGCGTATGCTTTTAACTGGCCCAGCAGGTATTTGCCTCTGAAAAGTAGCATTATTTTTTGTTGCATATATCACTGTTGGTCAAAAATTATGGGTGTTTGGATCCATAACCACCATGCTTTATTCAGGAAAACGATGGAGAATTAATATAATTAAATAATAAAAGGATATAATTACAGCTGTGATACTTCTGTGTAGGGACTGAGATATATCAAGAAACTATGGGGAAAGCTCTTGCTAAGCATTTTGATGCACGATTTCTCTTGGTTGATTGTCTGCTTTTACTTGGTGTAAGTCGCATTGATTCAATTGTTGGTGCCAGTAAGTCAAATTGATTCAATTGTTGGTGCCAGTAAGTCAAATTGATTCAATTGTTGGTGCCAGTAATAACTTTGTTGTGTACTATTGAGAGATGAAAGAATACACAACATATAGATTGAAATGGTCATACTTTCTAAGTTGCTTGTAATACATCCAGCATATTTTTTTTCTCAAGCAACAAATATCAAAGATGTATTAACGTCTGCTTAATATTTTTATACATATTTGTCCGTACGCATATGAGCTGTCCATTTAATATCTGAATTGCAAGTTCTCCAAGTATATACCCACGGTTTCCATTAGTTCTTTGAAACAAATATGGATAAGGAAATGGCTAAATGTCCTTTTTTCTCACTGTAATATTTTCTCGTGTTTCGGCACTAAGCGACTAAAGGATGATTTTGTAATGGTTCAGGGACAATCTCTCAAGGATTCAGAACCTTATAAAGAAGGTATCCTATTATATTTTTAATTGGATTTGTAATTTCATGTAGAGTGATCACTTACATCTCTTTCTTCTCTTAGCTCCGCTTGCCAGTTAAATGAAAAGGTGTGTAATGCTAAAGTTGAACTGAACATAATTTTATAAACTATTAGGCACCTCCCTAAAGATAAAATTATGATCAAATTGGTCTACAATATTTTAGTAAATAACCATCTGACATGTTATCTTCTTTTAGGTGATACAGTAAGATATGTCGATCCCACACCTCCTGCTATTTATCGCACACATAGGTGAGCCATTTCAATGGACTCCTTGAATATTTAGCAGTGGGGATGACAATAGTATTCTTGTTTCTTATAATCTGAATATTTAGCAACAGTTAAGCCCTAGTTTATATAGTGAATACACTGAAAGCGGCAGGATGAAATATGGTCCAAAACCAGTAGTCACTGTCCAGATACATTCAGAGAGAACTTCTAAAAAACTTGAAGCTCCTTTTGTGTTGCATTTAATAATGGACCTCTTTGAACATTACACTGTAACAATTGAAGCAATGTGAAGAGCGGAATTAATGTTTTCATACTAGCTTATAATGAGCTTGATTATTTTTTTTAATTGGAAGCGAACAAGAAATGATTGTCATTTGCATGTATTCATGGTGGTTAAATTTTAGCTGCAGAATGGATGTTAGAAATACATTCCACTATTGGATCCTTAATGGCAAAAGGAACACAATGTAAGATTATTATTTTTGTTGTTTTATCTTATTGCTCAGTTTTCCTTTGATACGTATACAGGGGACCTGAGTATGGACAGAAGGGGAAGGTTATGCTTGCCTTTGAAGATAACGGGTCTTCTAAAGTTGGAATTCGATTTGACAAGAAAGTATATGAAGGAACTGACCTAGGTGGTCTTTGTGAAGAAGACCATGGTTTCTTTTGCACTCGTAAGTCCTGATTATCATTTAGATTTTGTTTGGTAACAAACAGTTCATGTTTACTTAATCCCGCAGAATGTCAAAAAATCATAAGTTAAGTTATTTGCGGATCTGCAATATTCAGGAAGTATAGAATGTTATAAAAAAAAACTGAATATATGAGGTGTCAGTTCAGCGGGGAAAACTTAGATGACGGAGATGTTAGTTTGGATGGACGAGTAGTACCCATGAATGACACATTTCGGTATTTGGGATCGATGTTGCAGAGTGAAGGAGAGATCGATGAAGATGTTAGTCATAGAATAAAGATTTGGATGGGTAAAATGGAGACAAGCATTTGGTGTTCTTTATGACAAGAAGGTCCCAAACAAACTAAAAGGCAAGTTCTACGGGACGGTGATTAGACCGCGATGTTGTATGGCGCGAGAATGTTGGGCTACAAAAGGACAACACATCCGGAAGATGAGTGTAGGCGAAATGCGGATGTTGCGTTGGATATGTGGCCACACAAGGAAAGATCGAATCGAAATGATGATATTAGGGACAAACTTGGGGTAGCACCAATTCAAGAGAAGCTAGTCCAACATCGTTTGCGATGGTTTGGTCATATCCAACGAAGGCCTCCTGAAGCATCAACGCGTTAGTGGTATTTTAAGTCGTCCTGAAAATACAAGAAGAGAAGAGGTCGACCGAGATTGACATGGGAGGAAGCAATAAAAAGAGATTTGAAGGAATGAAATATACCCAAAGAGCTTGCTTTGGATAGGAGTGCATGGAAGATAGCGATTCATGTACCTGAACCATGATTTAGGAGTTAGAGTCTAATAGTAGAGTTATAAACTTCATATTCTTAGATTTTTTAGGATTTTAGGATTTAGAATTTGGAAATAGATTTCAGAAATAGAGGTTTAGATAGGATTTTAGGATTTAGAATTTAGAATTAGGTTTTAAAATAGGATTTTAGAAATTAGAAATAGATTTTATAATAGAGGTTTATTGTACTATTATTATTATTGTTATTATTGCTACTATTATTAGCATATTATCATTATCATTATCATCTTTATTTATATATTATTATTATTATTTTATTTTATTTTTTTCTTCCATCATATTCATTTTTATCACTGATATTTGAGATCTTTGATCTTATGTTTTCCGATTGGGTTTCATTTCTAGCCTACCCCAATTTATTTGGGATTAAAGGCTTTGTTGTTGTTGTTGTTGTATAGAATGTTATAAAATAAGGATATATATATATATAGTTAGGCTACGGTGCTACATATAGCACGGATGACCTATGTGCTATGGACCGTTTCTTCGTTTTCAAAGTTTAAATGGTTGATCCGATCGGTCAAAATGTTTTCCATATGAAAATCTAGTTGGGGATCAAATTTTGCATTTTTTAGAACTTTTTTTACTATTTTTTAAGATAGTTAGAAAATCACTTGATTTAATTATTATGAGCCATCCAAGATGAGTGATTTTCCTATCTTAAAAAATAATAAAAAAATTCAAAAAAAAAAAATTTGGTCCCCAACTAAATTTTCATATGAAAAACGTTTTGACCGGTCGGATCGACCATTTGAACTTTGAAGATGAAGAAATGGTCTTAGCACACGGGCCATCCGTGCTACGCGTAGCACCGTAGCCCAACTCTCTCTCTCTCTCTCTATATATATATATATATATATACTAGCTATATACCCGCGCGTTGCAACAGACTTTTTTATTTAAACATTAAAACATTATAAGATAAAAAAATTCACATTTATCTAATATTAAATTATAAATTCACCAAATTATAGAGAAGACCTATAATAAAGACTATATTTAATCTTGATCAAATTTTTGCACAATATGAGTTAATGATTCATGATTTTTATGGCAAGAAAAGTAAATTATTCTAACATATATTATCACCATTAATTTCTTACCAAATATGCACAAAGTTGCTAAATAAAAAAATAATATTATGGAAATAATAGTATATAAGGGAAAGAAATGGAGAGAGAGAGTGGATCAATGGACGCGATCACATACGTTTGATCAACAAAAAATAAATATTATCCGTCTAATTGAGGGATAAAATGGGTATAATAAAAAAATACCATGACAAAAAATGGACCCTCAAATTCTTAGATGCTTTATATAATAGTATAGATATATATATATACACGACATTCTCCAAATTTGTACAAGTTTTCTAGGACTTAAAACTAGTAGATGGTACATAGCAATTTCTCTTACTTTTTCTGTGCTTCCAATCTGTGGAATGTGTCGGGTATTGGAGTGTACTTTTGGAAAATTAACGCTCTTATTTGATGTTATTTTGTTGCTTTGTACTGCACGGACTAGCACATTACCTTCCTTTCTTAAATTATGAAGATCTTTTCGACTGTGATGTAATTAAACTTATTATCTGACTTCTTTTTGTGTCAGCTGAATCTCTTCGCCTTGATACTCCAGGCTGGGAGGATTCTGATAAACATCCATTGAATGAGTTAATTGAGGTGTGTAACATAATCTTTCATCACCATAGTATATGTTTATCATCATGATGCCATCATCATGGTGATATTGTAACATTTTTTTCTCGACAATTTAATTTTTGTCCTCGCACAAGGAATACATTGTTTGATCATTTGGGGATGTCAAGCTGCTCCTACTTGTTTGCTTTCTACATGAGGGATAAAAGGGGTAATTTGGTCAAATAATGAGTTAATTGAAGTGTGCAACATAATCTTTCATCACCATAGTATATGTTTATCATCATGATGCCATCATCATGGTGATATTGTAACATTTTTTTCTCGACAATTTAATTTTTGTCCTCGCAATACATTGTTTGATCATTTGGGGATGTCAAGCTGCTCCTACTTGTTTGCTTTCTACATGAGGGATAAAAAGGGGTAATTTGGTCAAATAATGAAATCCTGAAGGTTTCTTTGTAAATTTCTCTTTTTATTTTTCGGTGGGGCACACAATATATTTTGAGTTTGTTTTTGCAGCCTGCATAATGTATGGTATGTTCTTTTCTAAGGAGTGGCTATCTCTGTTTTTGTTTTTGTCCTTTGCAGTTTGCCACAGAAGAAACAAAGAGGGGACCTTTGGTGGTATTTCTCAAGGATATTGAGAAATTCATAGCAGGAGGTGTAGACACACATCCAATGAAAACCAAGCTAGAGTCAGTCCCTGCTGGTGTTTTTATCATTGGGTCCCACATCCAGGCTGACAGTCGCAAAGAAAAGGTTTTCTGTCTCTTTTTATTGTTTACTTGCACTGAGGACCACCTTGCGGCATTTTATATGATTGAATGTTGTTCTGTTTTGTTTGCTACATAGGTGTTTTGTGTTTATTTGAGGTCTGGGACCATTTGAGATATGCCCTTAGTAATTATGTAATGCATACTTTCTTAGAAAGTATAGTGAAATTCACTTTTTGCATAACAAATCATGAAATTTACAATTACTTTCTCTTTATTTGTTTCCCAATATTGTTAAATGTCTTCAAGGCCAACTATTAGTCTAATCTGGCAGTCTGTCAAGTCAAGTCTTTATGAAACTAATAACAATTTGTATTTGCAGTCGCACTCTGGAAGCCTTTTCTTGACAAAATTTCCATGCAATCAATCTCTATTTGACTTTGCTCTCCAGGTATGCTTGTCTTCAACTTATGTGAAGTTTTCAGTTGAAAATTCTATTATTTTGCTATGATTTAATTGCTGGTATCTTATATTTTTAGTTTGTGTTAGTTTTGGTGCTGTTTGGGAAAGAAAATTACAGCAATTAAACTGCTTCAGTTTTGTTCTTTGCGTAAAAAGAAATGTGTTTATTTTCCCTATATGAAAGGCATATCTTTGCTTTTGTTGTTTATATCTTTGAACAATATCTTACATATCTTTTACTTTTCTGAATTTGGCCTGAATTAAGATTGGGTAATCAGGCTGAAGAACCTCTTTTCTATTATGTTCTGATTTTCAGGATAGCTTCCGGTCACATGATAGAAACAAAGAAGCAAGCAAGATGATGAAGCAATTGACAAAAATTTTCCCAAACAAGGTTACTATTCAGCCACCGCAGGTACATGTTTATTTATTAAAAAAAACAATGCAAACCAATAGAAGGGTCTTAATTAAAATCTTACGTATGGAGAGCTGAAATTTTGAGTTTGTTGTAGGATGAAGCGGAGTTATCTGATTGGAAGAAACAACTAGAAAGGGATGTTGAGACCCTTAAGGCCAAGTCTAATATTCAAAGCATTCGTTCAGTATGTTCTCTCTCACAAACTCTTTTTACTTCTCATATTCAAATACATGTTTTTTGTTAGCTTTGTTTTTTTTATGAGCTTGTGGAGGATTACACCACTGGCAGATTGGATTGATCTTCTCATTTATTACTCTTCAGTTCTTGAATAGTGTTTGCCTAGCGTGTGACGATCTTGAGAAAATATCTGTCAAAGATCAGACCCTAACTAATGACTGTGAGTATACTCGACTCTTCTTGTTGTTTACAAATTTGGTTGACTGTCCGTACCTGTGTTTCTAGTGAGATGATGTTACTTTTATATATAGAATTTCTTTTATCTTAGTCCTGATTTCTATTTATTCATGCAGAAATTCAGAAAAAAGTAATATTAATGAAATTGAAAAACCCGAATTTTGCTGCCCAGGAAGGGGCATCACCTAATCTAATTTTTGGGTTCAGATAGCGTAGTGTATGAATATACTGGATTCGACTAAACCCTGATTTCAGTACACCCTTGTATGGCTTCTTCTATTTCTCGATAAAAAAAAATATGACCCAGAGTGGTTCGGATACAACGGATTTCATCTTTTGTACTTCTTATTATTAGATAATGCCCATAAATCTCATGAGAAGTACCCAAAGATTCATATTGAACTTCTGTTGGAAACAAATGATAAGGTGATTTGTTTGAAAGATCAAAACTAGTCCTTAAGGATGTTATTTGCATGTTTTGTGTATCTCTGATTGTTTAGGTGTGGATAAAATAGTTGGCTTTGCTGTGAGCCATCATGCAAAGAATGCAAACTTGGATACATCAACATTGTCAGAATCTAAGATTGTATTGTCTAGTGAAAGGTTTGCTAATTTTCTCCTTTGCATTTTGCTTGTACTATTGTGACTCATTTTTAACAAATCTATAAGTTTTATTTTAATAAATACTTGCAGTATTCAGCATGGTCTTCACATGTTACAAAATATTCAGAGCGACTCCAAGGGTACAAAGAAATCTCTGAAGGTGGAATATATTCAACACATTGATAGTTTGATACTACCTTCAATTTAAGAAAGATCATAGTTTCAGTACATACATGGCACTGTTTCCACTGGGCTGGAATGATATTATACCAGAATTTGAATAGTTGTTTGGCCGTATACTGTCATGTATGCATTGTTTGTGCTCTGAAGTGAAACCTCCAATAAGCCTTAAGGCAAGTAATTGGATTGGTACGAGTAAAATTACACCAAAATAGTGGAGGGGTATCCAAACTATATCGTGCTCGGGTGACATTGTATTGGCTGAATTTTTTTTATTTAAGCTCAGTGAAAAATGTAATTTACACATAAGAGTCAATATGAAGTGAGGTTTTGAAATTTAAGCTGGGCGTTGATAAATTTAAACTATGCAAAGAAATGATTTTTCAATGGAACTTCTATGAAAATGAAGTGCACTTTGTAGTTTGTGCGAGTACAACCTGGAGCACTAAATATACGTTTAGATGCTGTTGACAAATGATGTCCATTATTATTTAAGGGACAGTTAATTTTTGGCATTCTCTGAAAATGGTGAACACTTTTGTTTGCTTGCCTCCATCTCAAATTTAAAATATCAACTATGAAATAGGCATTTGGATGGCTCACATCCAAAAAGAGTGGTTGTACCAGATTTTGATACGGGGTTGTTTGGCCGGATTTATTTTTGTATGCATTATTCATGTGTTAGTTTGCTGTTGTCAAAGAATAATAGGTTCTCAGCCACGGTCCCTGAAAAATTGTGCTCGAGTAATTTGGAAAAAAAAGAATGAAATGGACTTCTGCCTTTTTGGCCATAACTTGTGGTTATATTTTCTGTTATTCACAGGATGTGACGACTGAAAATGAATTTGAGAAAAAACTTTTAGCAGAGGTTATACCTTCGAGTGAAATAGGGGTCAGCTTTGAGGACATTGGATCTCTTGAGAAGGTCAAGGAAACTCTCAAGGAGCTTGTCATGCTTCCTCTTCAGAGGCCCGAGTTATTCAGAAAAGGACAATTAATGAAGGTATGCGTGCTTTTTTTTTCCCCTAATAATAGCATGAGCCTGTTTGTCTTGATATGAGACCAAAAAAAAGACTTAAATAATGAATTAATGGACGCTGTTATAATGTCCAAAAGCATCATACTCCAAGTAATGGCAATTCTGTTATTACATAATTCATATGAGATATCACCAATCTCTTGGGATGTGAATTGTGTAGAAGGGTAGTTTCAAATAGTTTGGAGAAAATAGGAAAGTTCTAACTTCTAAGAGTTATGGAGGTGTATGTGCAAATATTTCTTATTTTTTGTAGGGTTGTACATGGTATTTTATGGTTTTGCAGGACTCCACATGAATTTGCGAAGTAAGATGAAAAGTGTGTACACAACCAGAAATCCAAATAGAAAACCATATATTTCTAGTATACCAGCTAGTAGCATTGCAGTTATCTTAAATAATGTAATGGTTCCCAAAAATTATTTCGAATAAAACTTCCACATATATTTCAGCCATGCAAGGGGATATTGCTCTTTGGTCCGCCTGGTACAGGAAAGACAATGCTTGCTAAGGCTGTGGCAACAGAAGCTGGTGCCAATTTTATTAACATATCCATGTCTAGTATCACCTCTAAGGTTATTTTTCTCTAAAATATATATTTGTCATACTAATATTTTCTATGATTGTTTTTTCTGCTGATTTGAAATTGTGGATTGGTAC